>VCAZ01000003.1:12269304-12436804 GCA_005784505.1 Bagarius yarrelli
AGCCGGACAACTGAACCGTATCTTAGTTTCACTGTCCACTATATTAGTGTTGACTTTGAGGTAAAGACTCGTGCAGAACTACTGATAGCTAGAATACCTACCTTATTTCAAAAAGAGGGTTTTTTTGTTTTTATTGGAAGTAATATATGAAATATAATGGATATATTTTTTCAAAATAATAAACGCTGGCATAATTGAATATCTTTTCTGTTTTGTTTTTTTTTATTAAAATGCATTTAGACTAATTGCATAATAGCAGCAAGAAGCTAACTATCTATTTGGCAGAAAGGCACACTGCTGGACAACAAGTAATTCAGAAATCTATAAAGTGTGTGCTGCACACTATTAAGAAGACTAAATCGCAAAACGCAATCGCAATATCTGTCAGAATACTTGGTCGAACACATCGCCTCACCCATGACGTATTGCTTTCCAATTGGTGTGATTGCACACATGCTTTAAGACTGTGGTCACATGTGAAGCATTTTGAGTAAGAATTTTTAGTAGAGCAGCTAGTAATTGCTCTTTATTAAGGGAAAATTTATTTTTCGCTTTTTTGGAAAGCACATGCAATGAGCCTGCTACCCGATTATCATAGATCATAAATCATTACAATGTTTTCTTTTAGTGCATTACCTTAAACAATATTGCTTGGCAGTATCACAAAATATTAAAATTAAGTATAGCTGTAGGAACTTACAATTTACTCTCATAATCCCTCCATGCCTTGTCAAATGGTTTTTTTAGATCCTGAGGTAAAAGATATTCGTCATCAATTACAGAAAATAAAAATATCCAGTAACATTCAGAGAGATTAAATTAATACATTTTACCTCAATAAAACATTTGTATAGCTTTATCGATAAACATAATACATTTTGTCTTATAAAATGTTACAATAAATCAAATGTAGATTTATTATAGATTTATAATCATCAAGCCTGAGATGAAAGCAGCGAGGAAAATCTTCTTTGAGATAAAGTATGGCTATTTACTGCAGAAAAAAAAACTGTCGGGTATGTAGCCTATGGAATAACAGCAGTTAAAACCAAAATTTGGACAGTGACATGATTTAAGTAATTTAATCATAGATAGCTAAATCTAATAGCAATAACAAAGTTTCAGAGAGAACACATTCACCACAGTTTCTTTTTAAACTTACACCTTTGACCTCTTTCAAATCCCCTTTCACCAGTGGGTCCAGAAAGAAATTAATATTGTGAAGCATGCTCCTTAACTGTGGGAGAAAAAATATGTAGAATGTAAAAAAAGTGTTTTAATTGGCAGCTTTATCTTCTTTTGTTAAATATTTTAAAGCTGTGATTTTTTAATGCAAGTGAATCATTTTAATTGATAAATAAAAATTAAAGTGGGCTCAGCATTGGCCAGAAGGTGTCTTATTTACTCACCAAGTTCTTCATTGGTGTCAACAGCTCTTTGGAGAATTCAGCAAACTTATTAAATGCTAAGGCCACTTCCTGCTCCCCATTGTTATGGAAATTAACAGCTAGCCTCTCCATAGAGTTTATATACAGTTCAAAATGCGATATGTGATCTTAAGGGAAAAAATATATAAGTTTAAATGTTATTAAAAATAGATTAGAAAAATCTCACTAAAATTACTTTTAAAATATCATTAAAAGTGTATACAAACAAATATAAATACAAATATCTTTTAAATTCTTTGATTATGGTTAGCACAGTACTAATAGAAGCAGAAGTGGGATAAAATTCCTGTCTGAAACATCTGGCCATTGACAGTGGCTTGCTCTTTGCTTTCTGCTCTGAGACAGTTACTTTACATTTTATCTATGTGTATATAGCTGTTTGAAATTAATGATAGATTAAGACACTATATTTTATTACAGAAGTGTGTCAATATTACCTTGACCAGAGGAATGTCTGACTTTGGATGCTTTCTTCATTTTCTGCAAAATTGTACGGTCACAGTCCAAAGCCTACAAAACAAATGCAGTTTCACTGTAATATGTAACTCCACTGTTAGGCTCTAATAAGATACTTATCATCTAAACCTAAATAATAGATTGTGTGTTTAGAGTACAGTAACACTTGATCTATCTGAAACCTATTGTAAGTTTTAGTTAGACTTGCCACACATTGCAAAGAAAATAATTAAATGACGTTCAGATCTGTAAAATGATTGTGCATAATTTATTTCTTGTAATTGAAAATAATGTTTAAACCTTAAGGCATTTTTGTTAGCAAAAATAATAAAAGCAGATGCTCAAAACTCATATGACATTCACTTAATTATTCATATCATGGAATAATGATCACTTGGGATTAAATATGCTCAGCTATTTGCAGCTGTTTTTTAAATTATATGTGAAATCTTACCTAAAAGTGATGTTAATAAGGATAGAAATAGAATTTATAGATGGTTTAAAAAATTATAAATACTATTTCAGTTCAATAACTATAAATCTTTGCATGCAATCATTATAATAGGCATATCTACAAACCCATATATATTTTATCAAACATAACTGAAACACAGACGTTTCATATTGACAGCCAAATTATTTTTGATATAATAAAAGTCACACTTGCACAGAAACCACAAGACAGATCTATACAGTTATATAGATATATAGTCAAGGGCACACTTTTGTTCTTTATGCAAAATAATTTTATTAAAACCACTAACTAACTGAAGAGGATAATAGTTTAATTATCAGAACATTAATGCTCCCACACCAGTGACTTCTGATTTTGCTACTGACACTGATTTTTCGATATATTCCGTAGTTGTCCTGCTGCACATAGCAATAGTATATCTTAAATATGACATTGCATGTATTTGTAGCGGATGCTGGTATTGTTACCACACCAGGCCACCAGAGAACAAACATGGGGCTTCTCTCTCATTGTTAACAATGGCTACGTGCTATGTATCCGTGTATGCTTATGTAGCGTATGTGATGTGTTCTTCCGGGTCTTGTCACCGGTTCCCTTATTGTGTTTCGGTGTTGCTAGTAGCTTTATTTTAGTTTGTGAATGTACAGTGAACATACTCAGTATATACAGCCAACACCCCCCGACTTACCAACTCCCCCTTCAGCCTCGCCCACACAATCACAGCACAAATGTTCCTGTTGCTTGTAGTAAGCCTACTGAACAAAGTAACACTAAAAAAAATCCTTGCGAAAACATTTCCTGTTTCAGCAATTTAAGAACCATGCAAAACATCTTGCTTTCCCAAGACTCTAGGTAAATGTTGTAAGAACAGAATTATTCTTGCAGTAAATAACTGATGTTATGCAATATATATCGATATGTGCACAAATTTAATAAAGAGAAAGTATAGATTTCACTGAGGATGTGGTAACACCATTATAGACAACAGCTTAACTTCAGACTTCATAAATTGTTGTTAAATGTGGAATTCAATCATACATGTTTAGTTTAACTTTATTAGAGTTATTATCTTCAGTTGTGTTTACTGCATTAAAACATTATCTTAAGCAATTTCACTGTGTGGATGAGCCACCATACATTATTAGCAACTTGATAAAATAATGAAGAAAAATTGCCTTGTTAAATTTTTTTAATTGAAATTGACATGAGACAATTTAAATTGCTTTGGCAATTTAAGCGCATCTATTCAGCAAATTACACAAATAGTACCTCGTATCCCTGACTATGAAAAGTCACTAAACAGTAACTTCAACATTAATGGCAAAATGTTATTGCCAAAATGTATTAACAATTTTATTCTTTAAATGCAGGCATTTTTGTATGGTTTTAAAAGGGTAAAACAATAAACTGATCAGAGATCAGAGTAAAGCAGTTTGCCTGATTTACTGGGGTTTGTTTTAATTTTTTCTTTTACAATATTTCCCATAGCCTGATTTAAAATAACTGAAAAGGAACCCTTTCAGACTGTGAAAATATCAGGAAAACGCACTCAACCAGTTTTCTAAAATCATCAATGAAATGATTTAAAACATTTTAAATTATGTTTCGATAAACACAGGAATTATTATTTAAAGAATAATTTTTTCTTATTGCTATGTTCTTACTCCTGGTGTTCATGCAGTTGTTCAATGTGTAAGTTTGGAAGTGGCTATGAAAGTTCTGTTGTAGATTAGGGCCTGTGCCCCCTATTTATAACGTAACAATCTGATATAATAATGATATGAACCAACCAATAGAAACATGACATACAGACAAGGTATTAACATAACAGACACGCATACGAAACAATGATCACATGATAAAACCAGGAACTTAAACAAAGAACATAAAAATGAAAACCCAAACATGAACAAAAACATTAACACAACATAAAACATTAAAGTTAAAAACCCATACCCTTACATATAATTTGTGTATTATATTTTATGCACATGCACCTCAATTAATGAGTTAAAATAATGAGTTAATTCCAAATAGAGCAATTCAACACATATTGCAATATGAAAATATGGCAGAAAAAATATTGCAATGTACAATTAATACAATATAAAATATAATGCAATATTTAGTTTTTGAATTATGTTTTAAATTATGTGCAAGTTTCTTTTCATGTTTTTAAACCAGAGTTAGCCTGTCGAGTAACTCATCAGTACAGCCTGGGGGATTTCCGTTTGATAGGTGGAAGTGTATAATTATAAATCGCCTATGCTCTGTGATAATAGTCATGCTAGGCAAAAATGATCTTAACATAAATTTATTTTGTTATTCTTAAACCACAACTAACTAAAACCAAAATTTTTGGAGTTAACAAGCTATTATATGAGTTTTTTAAATGTACACTTTGTTATTTGGTCTGTGTGTTGTGTAGCATTTAATCTTACAGCTCCTTCACTAATTCAAACTAATATGTTAGCATTATACAGAAAAGAGGCAGTTAAACATTCCCATTCAATATGTCTAAAAGAAATCTTAAAAAGTTTAATTTCTAGTCTACTTTTTGAACATCTCTGGCAGCTCCATAAAATAATGTGTTTTACTGTTGTACTCTTTTTCACACAATTATCAGAATAGAGCCACTGCCACTACTGCTTATAGCTGCTTAAATGTAACCTACCATAGCTATATAGGTGCTATTTTATGTAGGTTAAATTGAACAAATCTGCACTAATCTGATGTACTGGTTAGCATTTCTAACCAGACGTGCTCTCTGTACCATTAAACCCCTTAGACTCTAAATCTACTGAATTCACCAGTGGCAGTGGGTTCAAATATCTCAGATCATGCTCAAATCATCTCACATCTAATGTGCTACACTGCTGTTCACAGCTTAGGTCATCGCCATGGTTACCTGATAATATATAGTATAAGTATATTCAATTCATTGGTACATGTACAGAGCCAATGAAATGCATTTTTCGCATATCCCATCTGAGTAAGTTGGGGGTCAGAGCACAGGGTCAGGGTTATCATAATACAGCGCCCCTGGAGCAGGGGGGGTTAGGGGTCTTGCTCAAGGACCCAACAGTGGTTGACTTGCCGGAGGTGGGGCTTGAACCCAGGTGTTTCTGGTCTTCAGATTAACAACTCAGCACCTTAACCATTTGAGCCACCCTGCCCCCATATAAAGTGCCTCCTATAATTAAAGGAAGTTTCAATTCTTATTGTTCTAGGCAAGACAAAAAATGTGTTTTGCAACTTATTTAAAAGAGAGCTTGAAGATAACTTAAATATTTTTTCCCCTGTACAGAAAAATAGATTTAAAACATGTGGATAATAGGTTAGTATTATATTTGTAAATTTCTATGTGTATTAAATGGTAAATTAGAATAAAATGACCGAATATTTGCCACTTTTTACATTTTAGGATTCTTATAAATAATAAAAATATCAGTGGTAATAGTGAATAAAGCATTAAATGGAATATTAAACGTCTGTTTAGGATGAAGCTTAAGATCAATATAATATTACAGTCAATACTGAAAACAGTAAATTATATTAACTGCACTAAACAAATAATTTGGGTAAAAATGCACAAGGATTTATAATTTGATTAATACATCTGTTCTGTAAATACGTCTTAGCACAGCTCTCTCTCTCTCTCTGCATTATAGAAGATCGATCTATCATTGGATAAACAGATATTAATACTGGCTTTTCATTGAAATAATCAAAAATACGCCGTGTTCAGACAGAATATACACCATTAAACAAACAAAAGTGGACAAAGAACTTTAAGTTGCATAAAGAGGAACAGAAGCGGCTTCAGAATTAAAGGGAATGTTTCCAATTTTTATAAGCTTTGTTTGAGTTTACAGCGAAAACAAAGGACAAATTAAGTTACACATTCGTTTACAACATAATATTCGATTTATCACAATCTAGGACAGCATCAGCCTAGCCCTCCACATACAACTGTAATGACGTTTTTCTATTTATTGAGCTGTTTCTCGACATTCAAGCGTATAAGTAACGACAGGTCCCAGCCTACCTCTTCAATATTATTAACGGAATTCCGACAACTTGTCATTTTGGTGATAAAAGATGAGGTTGTTGGGGAATTATAGTCTTCCAAAGTCTCCGCGATGAACTCGTCCACAGATATGAACTCAGGCATTTTGGGTTTTGTTTGTTAAAACTAAAGACGCGACGTTTTTGAAGAAGTGATTTCGATCTGACCAATAAAAATGATGGCAGGAATAACGTTAAAAGCCTGTCTCTCTGCCAGACTACAGCTGCACATAATCTAAAAGAGCAGTAGACTGAAGTGCAGAAGTGTTTTCCTCTTTTTAGTTATAAAACGACTACCAATGACGAGTGCGCGTTCAGAAAAAAACAAGGATGTTTGCGGCTTCCTCACGCTGCTCTGTAAAGTCATATTGCGCATGCTCCTTAGAGTAACGATTAACCAGACGACAAAGCGTGAAACTGTCGACTTTTATTATAACTGCACACGTTTTTTGTGACTGATCATCTTATCATCTTAGCTGGAACACAATTCTGATCTACAAAATTGTTTACAATATTGCTGTTTACAAAATTGATAAATGAATGTAAATGTATCTTGATTACACGTTATTAAGATAGGTTTACATTCATTAATTGCATACTCAATAGAGGGGGCAGATTGAGAAAGGGAAAGACAGTGAGAAAAAGACAGAGAGAGAGAGAGAGCGACAGAGAGAGAGAGAGAGCGACAGAGAGAGAAAGATAAAAAATGGGAGAGAGGAAGAGAGTTCAGCAATCGCAGTGACTAGTGTCTGACATGCTGATCTACCCAAAATGCATTTAAGAAGCTCACTATAAATATTGTTTATACCATTGTTTGTGGTTGTGGTTCTGTTATTGCAGACAAGGTTATAATCCAGTCTTTAACCCCTTCATACACAGTGGTCACTACAGTGGACAGCTGGTCAAAAGCTGTTCTCTAGCATAAGCATGGGTTTTGTTGTTATAGTTGCATTTAACCCAACACGGGATGCTTGTGCATCATCCCATATACTGCCATCTATAGGCCAGTCATGGTAACTGCATTTTGTAAAACTCAAATCCAAGATGTCTGAAAAAGAATATCTTGTAAATCCTTCTATAGCAGGACATTCCTCCAGGTAGAAAAAAAATATGCCTGCATCAAGTAACATCTAAGGATTACTATAATTCTTAAAATTTCCAGATTTTTATTTTATCTATGGAGAAATTTGCGATTAATCACATGTCCACTGAACTAGACAGCATGCATCACTGACTATATTTTAACTGCAATTCATACTATTACTGTCCCTTTGCTGTTCTTTATAACCCTGATCTGCAGTGACATTTTAAGTGTAAATCAACTGATTTGTTATTTGAATATAATTAACAGGGTTTTTTGTAACAAAAACAATAGTTTTTGGCATATTATTTCCATAGATGGTATATGCTCCACTATCCTGTAAGCCTTTCTAAGTCAAGTGAGGATGATGACGAATAGCTGCCAGAAAAACAAGGAGAAGGATCAGGATTAGTCAGTGCTAGCACTAGTGACAGTGGGTTTGAGGAGTTGTGAGTGGTGAGGTTAGCTGAAGATGCTGAGGAGAAGAAACTATTCATGAACAGATCATTCCCTTCAAAAATGCACAAAAATTGCATAAAAATACATCTGTTCTGTAAATACGTCTTAGCACAGCTCACTCTCTCTCTCTGCATTATAGAAGATCGATCTATCATTGGATAAACAGATATTAATACTGGCTTTTCATTGAAATAATCAAAAATACGCCGTGTTCAGACAGAATATACACAATTAAACAAACAAAAGTGGACAAAGAACTTTAAGTTGCATTAAAGAGGAACAGAAGTGGCTTTAGAATTAAAGGGAGTGTTTCCAATTTTTTATAAGCCTTTGTTTTTTAGTTTACAGCGAAAACAAAGGACAAATTAAGTTACACATTCATTTACAACATAATATTCGATTTATCACAATCTAGGACAGCATCAGCCTAGCCCTCCACATACAACTGTAATGACGTTTTTCTATTTATTGAGCTGTTTCTCGACATTCAAGCGTATAAGTAACGACAGGTCCCAGCCTACCTCTTCAATATTATTAACGGAATTCCGACAACTTGTTATTTTGGTGATAAAAGATGAGGTTGTTGGGGAATTATAGTCTTCCAAAGTCTCCGCGATGAACTCGTCCACAGATATACATAGTCATGCGTCTCTGCAATGACATACAGCAGAAGAATCACAAGGTGTTTTTTGACAAATTCTTTTGTACCATTCCACTCATTCGGGCATTGCAACAACAGGGTATCTATGCCACTGGAACACGCAGAATCAACGGACTTCAAGGAGCACAGTTGAAATTGAAAAATGAAAACCAACTCAAAACAGAGGGAAGAGGAGCTTGCTCTGTCATGAGCAATGCTGACATCACTGTCAAATGCTCCTTTTGCGCTGTACAGTCCGCTTTAGATTTAGCCCAGAAATGGAGCAAGAAGGACAAACATGCTTAGCATCCAAAGGCTATTTTCGGTTCAGCTGTACAATCAGCATATAAAGGGAGTGGATCTCATGGATCAGAGTGTTGCAATGAATCCCCCAAAAACAATCAGTGGTACAGCAGTGTTCTTTCACATCTTAGATCTGACTACTGTGAATGCCTGGCACCTTTACAGAATGTAAAGGTGGCAGGGATTGGAAAAGAGGGATCTCCTTCTTTTTAAGGCATCTGTAGCTTGTGCACTAATAAATGCAGGTTCCATCAAGACATCCACAAGCAGGTTGTGGACCAAGTGGCACTCCACCTCCAGTGAAAAGCAGAGCAGTGTCCAAGTCACCCTCTGAGACTGGCTTTTTTTTCCTGAAGAAAAAAAATGCCAAAAGATTCCATAATGCTGCATGCACACGAAAAACAAAGTATGTTTGCATGTAATGTCTTGTGGCTGTTTGCCCTGGATGCTTTGCCAATTTCCATACAAGATAGATTGGAAATGGAGATGAGTGAGGCGTGATGATGTGAGATGATCATAGCAAATCAGAGAGAAGAAAGAACATTTCTAGACCCACAGACGATATTTTTTTCTTTTGTTTAGTTCAACATACTATAGTTGGCACTTTTTGTAAGGACATGTTTAGCACCTGTTAATTGATGCAAACATATTTGTTTGTGCCCTAAATGTTATAACATATTTCCTTGATGTCAGACAGAAACTATTGTAAACAGCAGTAATACTGAAAAGACTATGCTGCCTTTTTGAGAGAAAGTGTTTGTAGAGCAATGGACAAAACGTCTCTTTAGTTTTTTTAGAAAATCCTACAAACTCTGCTAGGCCTAGATTTAACTTTTTTGCATTGCTTTTAAAAGTACTAAACTATGTTAACACAATTAGCAGCATTAAAAATATGTTATAGTTTTCACACAGTATATCATTTTCTGCTATTGATTTGTTAAATACATATTTCCTTGGTTAAAACGTTGGCTGGCGTGACTCCGGTCCTATTTAACCGATCGTTACCAGTTTGTTGATTTAAATGGTGATTATTCTGCGTGCTCCCTTGTAAATTATGGTTCTCCACAGGGCTCTGTTTTAGGCCCACTTCTTTTCTCTCTTTACATGCTTCCTCTGGGAAACATAATTAGTAAGCATAATATTAGTTTTCACTGTTATGCTGATGACACACAGCTATACGTCTCATCAAGGCCTGATGCGAATGTCCAGTTTCATAAAGTTGAGCAATGTGTAAAGGAAATAAGGGATTGGATGTTAAGCAATTTCCTGACAAGACTGAGGTTCTGGTTCAGATAGCTAAAAGTAAGCTTCCTGATCACACCTTAACCCTAGACAGTCTTTCTGTTTCACCTAGTGCAACAATAAAAGATCTGGGTGTGATTATAAACTCCAATCTCTCATTTAAAGCCCCTGTCGATAATATTACCAGGTTAGAGTTCTATCATCTCAGAAATATTGCTAAAATAAGGAATATCTTGTTAGAAAATGATGCAGAAAAATTAGTTCATGCGTTTATTACATCCAGGCTGGATTATTGTAACGCTTTAATGTCTAGATGTTCAACTAGGTGCATTAATAAACTTCAGTTAGTTCAGGACGCAGCAGCGAGAGTCCTCACTAAAACTAAAAGATATGAGCACATCACGCCTGTCTTAGCCACACTGCATTGTCTCCCAGTAAGACACCTCATCGATTTTAAAATACTACTACCTACCTCTAAAGCTCTAAATGGTCTTGCGCCGCAGTACCTAAGTAAACTTCTAGTGTTTTACGTTCCGCCGTGCCTACTTCGATCAAAGGATGCAGGCTGCCTGTCAGTACCTCGCATTATAAAAACTACAGCAGGGGACAGAGCCTTATCTTACAGAGCCCCAAAGCTATGGAATAGCCTCCCTATGAATATTCGAGAATCAGACACAGTCTCAGTGTTTAAGTCCAGGCTAAAAACTTATTTATTTAGTCAAGCATTTTCTATTGATTCACCTTAGATAAAGAAGTAGATCTGGGGGACTCATTGGTGTTTAGTATTATGGTGATCTGGTATGTTTAGATGCTGTCTTCTTATTGATCACGGTGTTGATGATGAGAGCGGCTGGTTGCTTAACATATCAGGAAGCCCTCATGTCTGTGTTTCCCTCTGGTTCTCCTTTTAGTTATGCTGTCCTAGTTAGTCTTGCCGGAGTCCATGATTGCACTCTACATTATACACTTAATCACTCCATACATTGTGATTACAATGTCACTTAACCGTTTTCCTTTTTTGTCTTCCTTCCCCTCTCTCTCTCTCTCTCTCTCTCTCACTGTTGAGCTACATATGCCACAACGGAGCTGACAGTGATCCAGACCCCATCTCCACCCGAACCTGTCAGACCCTTCCCTGTGACCTGCTCCAGTTGATAATACATCTTCAGGGTGACCTCGGGCGTCCCACTCTGCCATGAAGACGTTCCAGCTGTTCTTTAAGGACTTACGATTTAAGTTGCTCACACACACAATGTAACCACATAATTCCTGTTACCTTGTTTTTCACCCAAATGAGGATGGGTTCTCTGTTGAGTCTTTTTCTCAAGGTTTCTTCCTATTTCCATCTTAGGGAGTTTTCTTCACTGTCGCTTGCTCATCAGGGACAAACTGATTTCTATTTCATTGTCATCTTTTCATTTCTTCGATTGTGTAAAGCTGCTTTGTGACAATGATCATTGTAAAAAGCACTATACAAATAAAATTGAATTGAATATCAGTGAGGGAAATAGCATGTACAGAGAGTGTTAGCTTTCACACTTTATCTCTCACAAGAAAAGGCAAAATATTTCTGAACATAATAAAAACACATTCTTTCAAATATAGAATTATACTTTAAACAGAATTTATAATTTTATAAAGAAAATCGTGGATACCACCATTTACTTTATTAGAAACCGTTTTTAATCATGATTTTAAACGACGTGATATTGGCAGATACCTTATAGTCTGCCATTACAAATCAGTGACAATAAATGTTTCCTCTTATTTTACCCATTTACAATCAGCTGACTGATGTGTGTGGGTAGGGTGTATAAAATGAGGAAAAGGAACACTGTCAAAATTGCCAGAATAACTAAAGCAATGATGTATTTCTTGTATTTCTTCCAGATGAAAAATACAAAGGTCTTCATTGGGTTCACAAACCAGTTAAAAGATGTCTTTGGACGACTGTAAAAAATAAATAATAGACAGTTTAAAAATAAAAAACCATAATTATCATTAGTAGTATTATTAGTATTATTATTAAGCTTTCAGTTTGTAATTTTGTTTTAATGATAGTAAGTCAAATATATTGGTTTAAATTGATCAGAATCTCTGTCAATTTTTGACAACTCACCAGCCTAATGAATGAGTTAGTTAGTTATTTTAGTGTTAAGTTATTTAGTTTACTATAAAAAAACATGAAACTGAAAACTTAATATCTTCAGGACTATAAAGATATGCATTTTAGTCTCTCTTACTTTGGCTTATCTAGTGGTTCTGGTTCCTTGCGTGCTTTGCCCACAGGGTTTATTTCAGCTTCTTCAACAGACACCAACTGAAATTCAGCCTCAACTTTTCCCTTAAAATTAGAAATTGTGAATATTAAATACTAGAGGTAAATTTTTATTAATTATGTCAGATTTTTTTTATTATTTATTATTATTATATATTATTTTGCCTATTAAAAAACAAGATTTATAACATCAAAAATTTATTTTACAGAAAAACAAAGTCAGCTTTGCATGGTTCATACCATCAGAAGGAAGGTATTCCCACTGCTGTCCACAAACTGTAGGTCATCTGGTTTCATCTTGCTGCGTTTGCTCTGCTTTTTTTTCTTCTTATTTTTTTTCTCCATTTCAGCCTCTCTTTTTTCTCTTTCAATGTCCTCTTGACTTTTCAGTTTGATGAGAGGCCACCAGCCTTTCATCCTTTTGCTACGAAAGATGGAAAAACGTGGACTGGCCTTGTCTTTGGCCATCTTCACACTACACTGCTCAGAAGATTTAGCTGCACGGACCATGTCACTTAATCGCAGCTCGATAGAACCTCATGAAAAAAATTTAAAATGAAATTTAGAAATGAAATTGATTGTAATTAAATTGGGTAATTAGGCCTAGACTTTGGAAGTATTGAAACAGAAATTCTTTTGCTTTTTAAGACATTCTAAAAAGAGATCAAGATGAATATGAATTCGAGCCTTAATTTATTACAACTTGGAACATGGCACATTTAAAGGCGGACAAGTATATATATTATTTTATGAGGAAAACTGTTGGAACAGATATAGATGGAACATTTATGCATCAAGCCAGTGACTTTCTTAAAGAGGGAGTAATTGTTATTATGAAATAGCATTACAATTTAAAGGAGAATGACACCAAATACCTAATAACAGAACCTGTGCAAAAAGAAGCTTAAACAAATATACTATAAAGACTGTAAAATTTATGGATATCATCAATTCACATGGTGTCACAGGGCCATACCCAGATACATCCCTTAATGGCCATCTCCTGAAAATTGAAGGAAATTGCAAAATATATTTTTTCCCCCAGGCTTGTTCCACAGTTTTATTCAGTCGTTTTTTTAAGAGGCTTCTTTCTTTGGGCTCTTTCTTAGGAGGTAAAATGCTGGTCAGTTATGTGCTGATGGCAATCTAGGCTAAAACTTTTCTCTTTTTTCCACTGATGGGTCATTTGTTTTGTGGGCAGTGTGTTTAAAGTAATTAAATTGAGATGCCTTTCTCTTCAATAGAGCTGTGTAATAATATCTAAACAAATAACTGTTGCAATAATTTTTTTCATAATAGTGTAGCGATATTCTAACCTCTAAAATAGATACACATTTTAATTACATTTTAAACTAATTTACATTTACATTCTATTTAATTAAAACCCTCAGTGCGCGTTAACCGACTCCATCCTCCGCTTCTGTAGTTGTCATTGGCACATACAACACTGTCCTTGTATTTGTTGCATTGTTAGCTATTTGTTTAAAATTTCTTTGAAGTATTGTATATATGTAATATTGTATCATATTACATCATATAATTGTATTATAAGTATAAGTATATTCAATTCATTGTCCAAGGTACATGAACAGAGCGCAGCTTAGTAAGTTGGGGTCAGAGCGCAGGGTCAGCTATGATACGCCCCTGGAGCAGGAGGGGTTAAGGGTCTTGCTCAAGGACCTAACAGTGGTTGACTTGCCGGAGGTGGGGCTTGAACCGAGGTTTCTGGTCTTCAGCTTAACAACTCAGCACCTTAACCATTTGAGCCACCCTGCTAATTATATTATAATACTATAACGTAACCCATGTATCGTGATATTTATTGGGCACTACAATAAGGCCCATGCAATACACACCCTAATCTTCAATTTGGTACATAGGATGTTTCAGTAGACCTCTGATTTTTTTTTGCTGCTATACTAACTGAGGTATGCCATCAAAAAATATTGGTGAGTCTGTTCCAGAGCAGGCCTTTAAAACCAGGCACTTACAGTAATTCAGCCATGCTTGATCAAAAAGCTCATCGGTTTTGTATCCTAAGCAGATCTGTTCTCCACATGTTAACTTTTCCATCACATAATTATATGTTTAGCTTTGTTCCAGACCTTGTCAATTTTTAAAATGGTATTATTCTTGTTGTATGGACATTTTTTGAAAGAGCTTTTGGTTTTCTTTTATTCTTTTTACCCAACAAATACAACAACCCAACCAAGAGTTGACATTATATATAAATGATATATGTATAATTTCTTGGTGCCCAGTGGTGTCCTGTTCTATAAGTCAATCCTGTTATAATAGTGTCTGATTACTTGGGGTGGGTTTAACACATATTGTTATGAGTGCCAGGAAATGAATCTGAATTTATGATTTATACTTTGTCATTGTTTGAACTCTTAAAATGTTGTTGGTGTAGAAAACAAAAAAAATGCTGTTCCAATAATTTGAGAAAGGATTGTAAGATTAAACAAAGTGTTGTCAGACACTCAAAACAACTAGGTTGTTTCAGCTCAACTGACCAGGTGAATTTCTACTAGTTGTAGCCCTAATCTATATTTAATGAGCCTATATCTAATTTGTGCCATTGTGGGACCCTTACTGAAAAGACTTAGTTAGTACTTCACAGTGATGTTATGACAAGAACTGACATCATAATGTGCATTCTAAAAAATATAGCCTACATGTCTACAAAGTGCATCTATACTATGGGCAGTAAGCTAATGAATTAGCAATTCTACGTGACTGTTTACTCGATCCTTTCAATATTAGTGGGTGCAGCAAATGATACATTTTTCAAACTGTTTACTAGTGATGTCTATATGATCATATCTTCACTACTGTCTCAAGGATTATAGAGAATGAAGAAAAAGAAACTTACCCAAAAAGTCATTGGAACCTATACGATCATAGTCCCACACCTGGAGCACTAGCACAGCAGGATGTTTAAATTCTGACTCTTCCAAAGAGAAGATGGACTCTTTTTTCTTATATGTGATCTCCTTCTCTGTAGGCAAGTAGTCAAAGCGGAAGATAAAGCGCCAGTTGAAATTTCCTTCTCCTGTCAGCGAATTAAAATGAACATCCGTCTCCTGCTTATCATCCTCCAGTCCCTTAATCCATCTTGTGGACATACATGTAAACACAAACACACACACACACTTTAGACTGTTAGCCATGAAGTTAAGTAATTGTGTAGGCCTACAGGAATCAACAAATAAATTATCAAACCTATCAAAACTAGGGATGCACTTATACCATTTTACATTTTACAGATACCTTACTTTCTTTAACTACCTGATTCACAGATACCTGCAATTGAAATGTGGGATTATTAGCTTTCATTATATGGCTCTCTAATTATCTCTTGCCGATTTCTGTGGTCTTGCAAAGGCTTGCGCTAGCGGCAGTTTCTCCATGTTCACTATGGTGTTTTCATTTTAGATGTTTTATAAAACTACTCGTATTATAAGTACAAGTTTTTGCACCTGTTGACATTTTATCTCACAAAGTTTGTGGGTTTTTATAATTAATTTTGGAATATTTCCACACTGCTAAGCTTGGCATTTTGTGGCTGCTGCAGAAGTCTTTGTGCACTGATACATTTGTCAATGATGTCACAACAGGTATGGTGCATCCCTAATTAGAACCCATAAAGTTTTACATACTTAATCTAGTAAAGTATCAAAATATGTTCTGTAAATGTAGTATGTATAATCCAATTGACCCTTTAACATAAATGTCACTTGATGGCTCTCCTGTAAAGGGGTTAACATCATCCAGAACAACATCATCAGTATTCCAGATAATGACCCGAAGCTCATAGCTGGAAAAAAAAAAAGAGGATTAAAAGAAAAAAAGACAGTTGTATAACGAAACGTTTTACTCTAGGCAAGCTTGTCCTATAGAACACACTCTTTTGGGTAATGTTGTATGTTCTAGAATTTTATAGTCTATATGCATTTATTAAGCCCAAGCACCTATGGTGAAAGGATCCTAGTGGAATTGCTATTGAAATTTTTTTCCTCCAATATGAATCGCATTTTTAAAGGCTCAAACATGCTCGAAAACTCATGAAACTCTAATTATAGCGCCACCTGCCGGCAACAGGATATGTCATGTTTTACACTTGATCATGCAATATCCAATATGCACCAAACTTTGATAAAACTTGTGTCCCGAAGAATTCTATTTAGTTTTCTATTAAGTATTAAGTTATAGTAGGCAGAAAGTTTGAGCATACATACCTACTATATCTAACATTCAATGTTGCTTGTAGTTTTAACTTATGTTATTATTTGAGAGAACAATTATATTGTAGGAAAAGCGACACTAATAACAATGTATTAATACAGAATTATTTTAACTTGAGGTAAAACCTTATGGGCAGTCTGGGTTTAATGTTGACAGGAGGAGGAGCAGGTACATCTACAGGAAACATGTCAATCCACATGTGAACATAGCCCTGTCACAAAAAATAAGATGCGAGTTTGTTTATTCTCAGCAGCTCTTTATCGAAATATCTTTATTATTATTATCTAAACCTTTATTGCTGGATAAATGGTAGTGCCCAACCTGGGGCATGCCCGGCTTGTCTGCATTAAGCAGTGATCGGACCTCAACATGCTCAGGCACCAGAGGACATGCTCCCACACAAAACTCTCTCATCTCCCCCCAGTGATGAAGCACACTCAGAGCCTTGTGCTGGTCCATCTCCTCATAGTCCTCCTCTGTCTTTTTATTCTTTTTCAGCAGCTCTGAGAGGCATAAAATGTTTTTTTGTATTTATTTTAATGTTTAATGTTGACCAAGTTACAATAATTAGCAACTAATGTAGCAGCTAGGATGTTAAAATTAGCAGTATTCAAAATATTAAGACAAATATTAAGCCACAAACCTTCTGGAAAATCCTCATTTGGGATTTTAAATATTTTATTAAGAACTTTGACTGCTGACTCTCTGTACTCAGGAGAGGGGATCCCATCCTTGCGGCAGAGTTCAGCCAAGATAGTGCATGGTTTTTTGACATCTCGCCACTTATTATAACCATCTCTATAATAACAAGACACATTGAGTTTTCAGATTAAAAAACAGTTTCATCTGATCTAGGTTGTGTTTAGCATAAACACAAAAATTAAAGGAAACACTTTATAGAATCACCAGCAGAACCATTCATGCAGTGAAACATGGTTATGATGATGTTACTGATCACAAATGCTGGACATCACTCACTTGTCATAATGTAGTGAGAGACCACATGTTGCTCGGTGTCGGCTGTAGAAGCGATTCTCTAGATCAATACGTGTTTCTCCAATCACATCATCAGTTCCCACCAAGTCATGGTCAAAAACAGTCAGAATAAGCTCAGTTTCCAGAGGGAAGGACACTGTCAGCTCAAACACTCTACAGAAAAATAAGGTGTACAAGCTGTCAAAAAACACCAAACACAAATCAGATATAATTGATATTTGATATTTTACTTAATATTATTGACCTCACAGTATTTTGGAGTTTACAATAAGTAATAAACATGATGTAATTTGCACCTTTAATTTTAATTTCAATACTTGTAAGTCTAGAACCCACATGCCATCTTTTTTTCCTAATGATGCTTTGCCATGTTTTGTAGTATGTGGAGGAAAGTGGTGGCACAGTGCTTAAGGTGTTGGATCAAGTCCCTTAACCGCCAATTGCTTAGATGTATAAATGTAAGTTGCTTTGGATCAGTGTGTCTGTTAAATGCGGGAAATGTATGTAAATCTCATATAGTTCATTTGAGGGCCAAAGTAAAAACTGTTTTCAACAAATAAGGTAGAATCAAGTGAGCAGCCTGTTTTATTTTAAAGAACTGGGATTAACAAAGTCTGAGCTTTAAAACACAAGGCACAATATGGCACAAACAAGAGAGGTTTCTTGGGAAATGAAAAAGAGTTGCTGTTGCTTAACTTTTAGATTGGTTGACTTAAATAAGAAGTGCAATGTTTGGAAAAAGGAAAACATTGCATTTTAGCTTTGGAACCGCTGTCTTTGTCTCATGGTCTCTTGATTTGGGTCATTGTTTTATTGCATGACCCACTTTCTATTGAAATTCATCTTATTCTATGAAGATAAAGGACCTGAAGCTGAACTCTGTATTTGATAATGTGAATGATATGAAGTTTCCAGGTCAAGTCATTGAAGGAGAGTAATTAACTAAATTACTCATTACTAAATTGGTGTGGTACTCCAGGTACTGGAATTTAAAAATTATACGGCGTGCTTGAAATCTTTAATGAGGAGAGAAAAAATTTACATTTGTCAGGAATTACAACCAGAACCTAATAATTCTTAATAAAATCTTAATTAAATTAATAGCAAAAATACTATTAAAACATTCTCCAATGCTTCTGAGAATTATCAATGTGCTCTAATGTGAGTTAATGCTGATTAAGCAAGTCTCTGATTTAAATACAGTATATTTGTATATCAAGTCAAAGAAATAATAATACCTCGGTATATTAATATCCAAAAATCCTAATATTAAATGTGACTTAAATTTTTTGCCTATTTTAGAGAATACTAAAGGAAAATTTATCCAGTGGCTTTAGAGATATCTGCCTCTAAAAAGAAAAAAGCATTTCACGTTTAACATATGCAGCTTCTACAGAACTTGATGAAATTTTGTAACTTTGTGATTTAACAGCTATTTAACAGCTACAGTAATGGCAGTTTTAATTTTGTTGATTTTGTAATGCTGAATAATACCTTCAATATTAACTGGTTAAGGAATTACCTAAAAAATCGATCCGGTATTTGTATTTTCTTAGTTGGGAGGTTTGAAATGTTGCTATTATGTAACTACAATATTGATAAGATCCCTTTTGCTTTCTTTAATTTCCACAAACTCTATTAGAATGATCCATAATTTTTAAACACAATCACTAATTATACATTTCAAATAATAAGAATATCCCTGTTTTTGGAAAACTGATTTTGGAATAGTATCAATTGGGATAGTCAATTATTAAATCAGAATTGCTACCTGTTTACTTATCAAGAAAAGAATCAACATAATGTTGCCGTTACTCTAATACAGTTGCCACTGTATTTGTTGCTATCCTGAATAGTGTCATTATGTTATTTAAGGGCTTTGAAAAGTGACAAATAATTTTTACAGACCCGGATGACACGTATTTTGGTTGAATATGTTTTAAAATGTATGGTTTTTTTTGCTTGCAATTTCTTAACTCTCAGTTTTCAGATTTTATAGGGTATGTTTGTTGAAACCTTTCAGCTAAGTGATAGCATCTTCTTCTTCCTCGGCTGTTCCTTTTATAGGGGTCGCCACAGCGAATCATCTGTCTCCACCTAGCCCTATTCTCTACATTCTCTTTACTCTCACCCACTAACCTCATGTTCTTGTTTATTGCATCCATATGCCTCCTCTTTGGTCTTTCTCTTTGGCTTCTGCCTTGCAGCTTCATTTCTAACTCCTACCAATATATTCACTATCCCTCCTCTGTAGATGTCCAAACCACTTAAAGAGATTATTATTATTTTTTCAGCTTCCAACACTTGGTTTTCTTCACTACCTTTGATCACTACCTTCTTCCAGACTAACATCTTCATCCTACACATTATTATTCTATGCTGTCTGGCTACACTCTATCCCACCACAACTTTACAGTCACTAATCTCTTTCAGATCACTTAGTCTACATAAAATGTAATCTACCTGTGTGCTCCTTCCTCCGCTCTTATAAGTCACTATATGCTCCCTCTTTCAGAATCACCCCTACCCCATTTCTCTTCCTATCCACACCATGATAAAACAACTTGAATCCCAATCCAATACTACGAGCCTTGCTACCTTTCCACCTGGTCTCCTGTATACACAATATATCTACCTTCCTTCTCTTCATCATATCAACCAGCTCTCTACCTTTTCCTGTCATTGTCCCAACATTCAGCATCCCTATTCTCAGTCATACACTCTTGCCTTTACACCTCTTTTTCTGTCTATTCACGCGTCCTTCTCCTCCTCTCCTCTTTTGACCAACAGTAGCCCAATTTCTGCCGGCACCCTGTAGGTCAACGGCCCCAGTGGTGGTCGTTGTTAATACTGTGTGAAATTAGGATGGATGATTCGCATATTTAGATTTAGAGTTTTACGTCAGAAGCCCTTTCTGACACAACCCTCTCTGGATAAATATCCAGGCTTGGGACTGGCACCGAAGTCACTGGCTTGTGACCCCTGTGGCTAGATTAAGTGATAGTATACTACTATATAATAAAATCTATAAGTAATATTGGGAAACCTGTTAATAATGAGCAAAATAATCTGAAAAAAACGAAAAGCCATGACAAGATTAACACTCACTCTCCAAACACAGGGTTCAGTTGTTTGGGAATGTAGCGCTCCCTAGAGTCTAGCTGCTGCTGTCCTACCTTCACCACTACATATGGGTCAGCCTTTCCATTTGGATCTGCTGGGGCCAAGTTTGTGGCCTGTAAAGGAAATCATAAAACTAGTTAAATAAAAATGTTTTTTTAAATAGTCAAGAGGTAAGTTGTAAATGTAAAAATAATAAGTATAAGTATATTCAATTCATTGTGGAAGGTACGTGTACAGAGCCAATGAAATGCATTTTTCGCATATCCCATCTTAGTAAGTTGGGGGTCAGAGCGCAGGGTCAGCTATGATACAGCGCCACTGGAGCAGGAAGGGTTAAGGGTCTTGCTCAAGGACCCAACAGTGGTTGACTTGCCGGAGGTGGGTCTTCAGATTAACAACTCAGCACCTTAGCCATTTGAGCCACCCTGCCCCCTAATACAATAAATACAATAAAATGTTAAAAATAATGTAGCGAATTTAACTATCAGTTGCTCTACATTAAATGAAACTTCACTACACTGAAGCTTTGGTAGTTTATAATTTGGTAGTCTGTTTATGCTAATGATTCGCTCAATGATGTACCTGTCAATAGACATGGTGTTATTTCTTAACTATGGAGAATATAATGAAATTCATGGTAAATAGAGTGTTCCTTTGATAAACAAAGAAGGGAGATTTTTATAAGAGATATTATAAACTGTATAAATAAGTGATTTTAGGTGTTGAGTTTTTGTTAACGTCATAAAGAATGTGTTTCCTGCATCTGTATGGGTGTTGGGGGCCTAGGGCAAAAGACTCCTTTGTCTGCTGATAGAAAACATCTGGTATCGACCCCCTCTCCAAGGAAGCAGGAACATACATCATGTCACATACATATTCCATTGGCATTTAAAAGGGATAGAGGAAAATCTTTGAGTATTACTCTGGTTATTGGAGACTCTATAGTGAGGCAAGTGAAATTAGCTAGGCCTTTAGGCCTCTAGGGCTCTAGGGGGACCTTTTGAGGGCAAAGCTGGCCTATTAGGATGGGAAGGAGCTGCTCGGGAAAGAGCCGCTCTCCTTTCTTGTAACATAGCACATAGTCTTAGAATAGGACTAGTTAATCGTTGACTACCCAGAGCCCAGGCCAAGCAGCAGACCAACTGGCTAATCCGACCGTCTGCTAGATGCACTCAGGGTATATAACACGGAGACTGTGTCTGTTCCCCAAACAAAACAATATAAATACAGAAAACCCCCAAAAGTTTACTTCAGTAATTTAATTAATATAGATACCCGTAATTCAGAACATACTGTACACACAGCCTGCACCTCTGATCTGAAGCTAGGATTGTTAAACATTAGATCTCTTACTTCTTAAGTGCTTAACAGCACAATTCTGTGTTTAACAGAAACCTGGACTAAACCGAATGAGTATGTAGCACTAAATGAAACTAGTCCTCCAGCATTCAGCTACATACATCAGCCTCTTCCGACTGGTAGAGGAGGGGGCGTCACAGTTATTTATAATAATAATCGGACTATTGTACAAAAACATGGACAAAATTTTAATTAATTTGAAGCTATCCACAGTAACCTTACATCTGCAGAGACAAATAATAAGCAGTCAGTCGACTTCTTGAGTTCTTATTTACAGACCCCCAGGACTGTACTCCGAATTTCTTAGTAAATCTGCAGATTTCCTATCTAACCTGGTTGTCTCCGTTGATAAAGCGTTAATTGCTGGAGGCTTTAATATTCATTTTGAAAATACAGACACCCCGCTGAGATCAGCATTTATGTCCATACTCGACTCAGTTGGAGTTAATCAGTGTGTAATAGGACCCACTCATAAAGCAGGTCACACATTAGATTTAATATTATCTTTCAGAATAAGTATAAGCAATATAGTAACAATTCCTCAGTGCGAAATTATTTATTATTTACTGATCACCCTCTTATATAATTTAAAATGTCATACTACTAATGTACACACTGCGCCGCGCTACCACTTTAAATGTACACTTACATTTTCTGCTTAGAGCTTTATTAGCTATCCTCCAGAATTATCCTCTATGATTGAATCAGCATCTGATCCAACAGAACTCGAGCGACTGAATATTTAGATGCCGCATTCCGCTATTTGTTAAAACTCTTTAAAACAGAGCGCCCGTAAACTAGAAAGCAAATGTTGCCAAACTAAATGGTTAGTTTTCCAGGCAGCATAGAAAGAGAGTATCTTAACATATAAAAAAGCTCTCAGTGTAACTAGATACACGTATTTCTCCAACCTTATTAAAAAAATTAAAAATAATCCTAGATTTTTATTTGACACTGTCGCAAAATTAACTAGGAATAAGACGACTTCAGAAATCTGCACCATAACTGCTTGCAGCAGTAGGGACTTTCTTAACTTTTTTGATAATAAAATTGCAAACATTGGGCAGAAAATTCAGGCCTTGAAACCAGACCATTCAAATGATTCTGATGATAAACTAACCGCATCAGATCAGAACTTAAAAAATTTTACTCTTTGGAAGAGAACAACCTAATCTCACTCATCTCTTCTACAAAATCATCAACCTGTTTATTAGATCCTATACCAACATACTTTCTTAAGCATATAGTACCAGCAGTATCAGAACCCCTGTTGAAAATAGTTACCTCTTCATTCAGCAGTGGGTATGTTCCAAAATCTTTTAAATTAGCAGTTATTAAACCTTTAATTAAGAAACCTGACCTAAATCACCTAAATGGTGATTATTCTGCATGCTCTCTTGTGAAGTATGGTGTTCCACAGGGCTCGGTTCTTTTCTTTCTTTACATGCTTCCTCTGGGAAACATAATTTGTAAGCATGATATCAGTTTTCACTGTTACAAGGCCTGATGCGAAAATCTAACCCACACCTTAACCCTAGGCAGGCTTTCTGTTTCACCAAGTGCAACAGTAAAAGATCTGAGTGTGATTATAGACTCCAATCTCTCATTTGAAGCCCATGTCAATAATATTACCAGGATAGCGTTCTATCATCTCAGAAATATCGCTAAAATAAGAAATATATTAAATGCTATACTAAATGATGCAGGCTGGATTATTGATATAAAAAATCAACTGCAGGTGGCAGATCCTTTTTCTTATCTAACACCTAAACTATAATAATTTATTGGAATAATTTATCCTGCAACTAGATTAAAGACACATCTCTTCAACCTGGCCTACACATAATACACACATTTTCATTGTTCAAATCCGTTATAGGATTGTTAGGCTGCAATAGTCAGGTCAACCAGAAGCGAGAACACCTCTACTAACACACAAATAAATAAGAGCCTTCTATTGGATAATTACTGCATGGATAATTTTGCTTCAGCTGGAAACAATTTATTTTACCCGGCTATGTTTAATAATGAAAGTAAGAGCATTTCCACATGTACAATGTGACGCTAACTCAAGGGATTAGCTGTGTAGCCTTAAGAAAACCTTTTTTCAGTAGGGGTAATCAGAAACAAAAACCAAAGGCTTTAATTTGCTAGGAAGCATAAACATTGGACTCTGAAGCAATAGAAGGTGGCCATGTGGTCTGATGAGTTTAGATTTACTGTTCCAGAGGGATGGACACATCAAGGTAAGAAGAGAGGTGGAAGTGATGCACCCATTATGCCTAGTGCCTACCGAACAAGTCTGTGGGGCAGTGCTATGATCTGGGGTTGCTGCAGTTGATCAGGTTTAGGTTCAACATTGTTATGCGCTGAATATATAGTGTTAATATATTCAGCTGAATGACCAGAATATTCCATCAATGGATTTTTTTGTCCAACGAGGAAGGACAAAAAATACAAAGCACCAGATAGCACAACATACATTTAGAGGTCCCAAATGAGTCCAACATTTCAGAACTGATCTGGTGGCATAAAGAAAATTTAAAGTTTTCTGCATATAACTAATGACTGTATATAAGTGTGGCCAAGTGGGTAAGTTCCTTCCCTTTAGTTACAGTAATAGTCATCAGAATCGCATATTTTCTATGCTAACGATTTAGTGAGCTTGTGCATAGCAGTTAATCATATTTATTTCTTGTAGTCAAAAGTTGTTACTTTTTCTTTGTTTTTTGTACTGATTTTTCTGCTTGTTCTTTACTATTGTTTTTGCTTAGGTTGAACCTGATTATCAAGTTTTTTTTTTTCTTTTCATAAGTTGTGTTTGATAATTGGATATGTAATCACGTGTTAGTATAATTTCTTTTGTGTATTTAGGCCCTGGAGTCAGGTGGCTAGCTGCCTAGCATCCTGGTTGTGGTGGTGTTTGGAGCACAGAGATTGGATGGGTCCTTGAAGTCACTCCCCTCGCTGTGTGTGTGTGTGTTTGTGTGTGTGTGTGTTGTACCGGTAATTACTTTTGCAGCTAGTTCACTCTGCCACAGGTAAGCCTATGTTATTTGAAACTGTTTTTTTTGGTGATTGCTCTGGCCTGATCTTTTAGTCGTTTTATCTTTCGGTAATAAGCCTTTCTTTGCTATACTGATATCTGTGTCTCTGCCCTTTAAGGTCCTCATTTTCGATTTAAAAAATTGAGTGCCCCTTACTTTAAAGGGTTGGTGTAGTTAAATTTTTTTGTGTGTGACTGGTGAGAGGAAAAAGAATGATTGTTATTCTCATTGTGGGTCTACTTCCATTCATTGGTAAATGATATCCTAGTCAAAATTATGAAAAAGGAGTTACAGCAATTGTGGGATGTAGTAGCTCAGTTGCAGGTAGAGAATGAGAGGTTGGGTCAGGAGCGCCTCCTTGCTCTACCCAGTTCTAGTGATGCACCTACTATTGTTCCTGGTCCTTCTGTGGCCATTCCTTTTTAGCCAAGTAATGCACAGGCTGTCCTGCCAGAAAGGTTTCATTCATTTTGTTTTCATTTCTCGAGACAGGAAATGTCTAAAATTTAGGGTTTGGTCTGGGCATCGAGGAGTGGGTTGAGGAGGCCAAAGCTTGTATGCAGGCCACTGTTCCTGACCAGGCATTTATCTTGTTTGATCATTTAGAGGGTGAGGCCAGAGAAGAGATTAGGTATCGTTTAGAGATCTAGCGGAATGATCCAGATAAAATAATTTTTGTCCTGCAAGAATTGTATGGTTGCTCACAGTCATATGTCTTGTTGCAGGAGGCATTTTTTTTCTAGAAAACACCAGGAGGGTGAGTCTTTGTTTAGAGTTTTAGAGTAGAGTTTTCCTTCACCCTGATAGGCCTCCTGGATTGTGTAATGTAGCAATTGCTGCATGTTATAACAAATTCTTTTTTGCTATGCGTCCAGTTTATTGAACATGTTTGTGACACTGCTCTCCTCAGAGAACTAAAACCGTTAATATGTCATCAGTTGACGTTGACATGGTTAGAGAATTGTAGTGAAGCTCTAAGATTGGAAATGGAGGGTATGTTTGGGAGCATGAAAGGGGAAAGTAATTTAGTTCCATCTGCCTACAGGATTCAGTATGGTGTGCAAAATTTGCTCCCTTGCAGGTCCCGCATCAATGTACTCTGTCCCCTCAGAGTGGCACTGTTATATGTTTGAGGTGTCAAAGACCTGGCCTTGCTAGAGTGTGTAATAGGGGGTTCCCCCCTGCCCTCAACTTCCTCCGCCCTCTGCATCGACGTCTGGGGGTCAACAGCCTAGTCCATCTGTGTTGCCGGTAAACTAGTTCCCACTAGGTCACTGTGAAGGACGTGGTTGGGAAAATGACCGGCTTACGTTTTTCTGGCATGTTTTATTTAATGTCTTAGTGCCTACACCTTGTTGTTCAATTGGGTGGAGTCTTAGTTTTGTGTTTGGTCAATTCTTGCTTCACATTTTGAACCATGGTTTCAGGATCAGTGTCTAAACAGTGCCAGCAGAGCTTTGTTGAGCTAAAGGGTAGACTAACTATGACTCCAGTGCTCGCTTACGCTGATTTCTCCCAGCCTTTTATCTTGGAGGTGGATGCCAGTTATGGGGTATTAGGGGTGGTTCTGTCTCAGGAACAAGGAGGTAAGGTGCGACTCATTGCGTATGCTAGCCACAGTCTATAACCCACTGAGTGCGATATGCCCAATTACAGCTCCATGAAGCTGGAGTTTTTAACACTTAAGTGGGCCATGACAAAGATATTTGGATAATATATATTAGGACATAAGTGTATTGTGTTGACAGACAATAATCCTCTTCAGCCATTTGCCCACTACCAAGTTTGGAGCCACTAAGCAACATTGGGCAGCTGAGCTTGCAGTTTTGATTTTACCCACTGGTATGGTTTGGGTAAAAGTAAACTGCTGATGCATTGTCGAGACAGTCCCTCTGCCCCTTTTAACAGTTGGGAGTTTAGGAGTTGTTGGTACCCGGAAACTGGGGTACCAGCTGTTGTAAAGCAAGCACTGGGGGCAGAAAAATTTGCACCGATGACCCAATGTGTGGTTTTGGGCTTGCCTAGTTTTGCTGGTGATATGAGGGTTTTGCAAAAGGCAACAATTAGAGAGGTTTTGGTTTTTTGGAAGCAGGGAATACGCCCTATGGCTGATTAGCGTAGACAGTTGTCTTCGGGTGCCTTGGTCCTTTGTCATTGGGATCAGTTGTTAAAAAATTTTTTGTCATTGGGATTTGTATCGTCTGATTTTCCGTTCAGATGGGGGCGAAGAGATTGTTCAGCTGGTTGTTCAGCTGGTCTGTCTTGAGTGGCAAGGTCCTGACTCAAATACATCAAGGACATGGGCACCAAGGTGTTGACCATACCACTGAGTTAGTGCAGCAACCTTGTTATTGGCCAGTTCGACATCAGATGTAGTGCAGTATAATGATGTCTTCAAGTATACGTTGGCAGAGACAGTGGCAAAAGTGTTGGTGAGCGAGTGGTTCTATAAATTCGGTGATCCTGCTCGTATTCATTCGGATCATGGCCGAAATTTTGAGTCCTCCCTTTTCAGCAACTATGTAGCCTTTATTGGATTGAAAAATCTCATACTACCCCATATCATGTTGCATATAATAGGCAATGCAAGTGTTTTAATAGAACCCTGCATACCTTTTTTCATACCCTACTGAATTCTCCAAAGTAGACTGTCTTTTTGCGCTCCCTCATCAAACCACTGGGGAGTCTCCTTATTTTTTCATGTTTGGCCAAGAGCCTCAGTTCCCCATTTCCTTTTTGTTGGGTAGGGGCCAGGAGTGGGGTTCCAGTGGTACAAATGAGTGGGTTTTGGAGCATCAAACAAGGATGCAAGTGGCCTTTGAGAGAGCCTGGAAACACTTAAAGGCAGCTTCAAATCGTCGTAAAGAGAAGCATGATTTACACATTCAGGATACACCACTTGGAGAGGGCCAGTAGTTATGGTGCGAATATGGCATGAGAGTTCGCCATAAAATCCAGGATATCTAAAACCAAGTGGTGTCTCAGGTTGTAAGGGCACTTAAGACCAGAGGGTCTGTTTACACTATTGCTCCGGTGGATGACTTGGGTAGGGTGAAGCATGTTCATCAGTCCTCCTGCACAGCAGGATAGGGCTAAGGCTGTTGGGAAACTGGTAACTTCATGGATTGTAGAACCTTGGCAGTCTAGTTCAAGGGAAGTTCCTGTGTGACATACGAGGAAAGTTTATGCAGGTCAGGCAACAGTATGACTTGTGTGTACTGGTCACTAATATAGGGACGAACAATTACTTTGGGAGCACTAATTTTTTTGGGGTGATTGCTTCTTACATGAAATGGGAATTAGATGAATTGCTGTCTTGCTACCTTACTGTTTGGCTGCCTTGGTCTGCTATCTTCTGTTTATTGTATGTCTGTTTTACTGTGTGTACATTGATTATTTTGATTTTGTCTTTTTTGGAGTTTGGTTGGTTTTTTTTCTTTGTGTTTTTTTCTACTCCCGGCGCCGCCGCGAGTGGCAGCCTTTCCAGTATCTCTGTGTGTGCCTTTTTTTTCTTTTCTTTTTTTTTGTGTTTTTATGCGCTTTTTGTTGCATTTGACTACTATATATCCTATGGATATGGATTTTTTAACACCGAGACTCGTTTATTCAAGAAACCAACTTCTTGCTTTAAAAAAGTCACCCGCCGGTGTGGTTTCCCGTTTACCTGACAAGGTTAGGAGACTGTATTGCAGCTGCAGAGCCGGTGCTAAGCTAAAGGCTAAGCGGCTAGTGAAGAAGTGGCGATATAAGCCTTCGGTAGCTTCTGTGATCATGGGAAATGTGAATTCACTACCGAACAAGATTGACGAACTGGCTGCGCTAGTGAAAAATGTTAACACCTACAGGGAGTGCAGTTTGTTGTGCCTCTGTGAGACATGGCTCACCAATACCATCCCAGATGCTAACGTGGAGCTACCCGGCTTGAGCACAATCAGAGCAGATAGAGACACTAGAGCCTGCGTGAAGCGGAAAATAGGAGAACTCGCTATGTATGTAAACAAAAGGTGGTGTAATCCTGGGCACTTGAGCCTCAAAATCTCCAGCTGTTGCAGGGACATTGAACTTCTGGCTGTAAGTTTATGTCCTTCTTACTTACCCAGAGAGTGTGGACACGCCATTGTTGTTATTGTTTACATCCCCCCATGGGCAGACGCGGAGGTAGCATGTGACGTCATCCATTCCGCTGTTGCAAATTTACAAACACAGCACCCCGAGGCGCTTATCTGGGGACTTTAATCATGTGACTCTGGACACAACTCTACCTGCTTTCACCCACTATGTGGACTGTAACACCAGGGTTACCCCCTATTACCCCCTATAGGACTATTGACCTACTGTATGCAAATGAAAAATGTATATAGCGCCACCCCGCTGCCTGCACTGGGAAAAGCAGACCATAACCTTATTCTGCTGAAGCCTCACTACAAACCAATAGTGACGAGGCTACCCACATCCACACGCTCATTCAGGAAGTGGTCTCCTGAAGCAGAGCAAGCTCTGAGAGACTACTTTAGAACTACAGACTGGGATGTACTGCAAGGGTCACAAAATTAAAACATCGAGGAGGATGTTGACTGCACTACTGACTACATCAACTTCTGTATGGACGTTGCTGTTCCAGTAAAGACTGTACCCTGCTATGCCAACAACAAACCCTGGATCACGAGTGACATTAAAGGTCTTCTGAACCATAAGAAGAGGGCTTTTAAGAACGGTGATCAGCAGGAGTTTAAGCGAGTGCAGAGGGAACTCAAAGTCCAGCTCAGGGAGGCAAAGGTGCAGTACAAGAGGAAGCTGAAGCAGAAGCTGCAGAACAACAGCATGAAGGAGGTGTGGAATGGGATGAGGACAATAACTGGTTGTAATGCCAAGCAGGGCAACACCATTGAAGGAGATGTGGGGAGAGCGAACCAGCTGAACCACTTCTTCAATAGGTTTGACCACCACAACTCATCCACACCACCCCACCACCCAAAACCATTCACATCACCCTACCATCAAGACTTTTTCACACCTCTTAACACCTTTCTCTCTCTCTCTCCGCTGATATGGACTCATTCACACCCCATAACAATGCCCCCTCTTTCACCCCTGGAACACTCAGCACAGAAGTGAAGGCCCCACCCAAGATCACAGCAGCCCAGGTGTGCAAAGAGCTGAGGAGGCTTCGTCCCAGCAACGCAGTCGGCCCAGATGAAGTATCTCTACGATTACTGAAGGCCTGCGCGTTGAAGCTGGGAGAACCTCCACAGCGTATCTTCAACCTGAGCCTGGAACAGGAAAGGGTTTCCCAGCTGTGGAAAACATCCTGCATTATTCCAGTTCCAAAGACACCATGCCCTAGAGAGCTGAATGACTTCAGGCCAGTTGCTCTGATGTCGCACGTAATGAAGACCATGGAGCAGGTACTGCTACACCACATGAGACCACAGGTCCACCATGCCCTCGACCCTCTTCAGTTCGCATACCAGGAGAACATGGGAGTGGAGGATGCCATAACCTACATGCTTCAGCGATCCCTCTCACACCTGGGCAGAGCCAGCGGGGCTGTGAGAATTACATTTTTGGACTTCTCCAGTGCTTTTAACACCATACAGCTGCTTCTCCTCAGAGAAAAACTGACAGAGATAAGAATGGGCTCACATCTGGTGGCCTGGATCACAGACTACCTGACAGGCAGACCTCAGTACGTGCGACTGGGGGACTGTAGGTCTGACACTGTGGTCAGCAGCACGGGAGCACCGCAAGGGACTGTTCTATCTCCAGTACTGTTCACCCTATACACATCGGACTTCCAATATAACTCGGAGTCCTGCCACGTGCAAAAGTTTGCTGACGACACTGCTATAGTGGGCTGTATAAGGAGTGGACAGGAGGAGGAGTACAGGAAACTGATCCAGGACTTCGTTGATTGGTGTGACTTAAACCACCTGCACCATAACACCACCAAGATCAGGGAGATGGTGGTGGACTTTAGAAGGCCCAAGCCTCAACTGAAACCAGTGACTGTCAGTGGTGACTGTGTAGAGGTTGTAAAGACATACAAATATCTGGGAGTGCTGCTGGATGACAAATTGGACTGGACTGCTGCTATCAGACGGTGGTGGCGAGTGTCCTCTTCTATGCGGCGGTGTGCTGGGGAGGCAGCATTAAGAAGAAGGATGCCTCACGTCTGGACAAGCTAGTGAGGAAGGCAGGCTCTATTGTGGGCTCAGAGCTGGAAAGCCTGACATCTGTGGCAGAGCGACAGGCGCTGAACAGGCTCCTGTCAATCATGGACAATCCACTGCATCCACTGCACAACACCATCTCCAGGCAGAGGAGCAGCTTCAGTGACAGGTTGCTGTCACTGCTCTGCTCCACGGACAGACTGAGGAGGTCTCTCCTTCCCCATGCCATGCGTCTCTTTAATTCCACACGGGGGGGGGGGGGGGGGGGGGGGTGGGGGGGGGGGTGGGGGGGGGGGGGGAAAGAGTCAGTGCTGACCTTACCCACTGTCCTGAACTTTACAACACATAATACACTATACACCTTGAATATTTTGATTTTGCACAGGACCTCACATATGCACCTCAACATTCCGGTCTTTTACATTCCGGTCTGATTTTTGCACAGGACTTTTACATATGCACCTTAAACATTTCATACATAAAACTGTACATTTTAACTTATTACTTTGTAATTAAACATTCCATACATAAAACTGTACATTTTAAGGTATTACTCTGTCATTTTTATTGTTAGATTTTGCTTTAATTGTATATACTACTTGTTAGATTTTGCTTTAATTGTATATACTACTGGAACCTGTGAATTTCCCACTGGGATGAATAAAGTAAGTAAGTAAATAAGTAAGTAAGTAAGTAAGTATATATCTATCTATCTATCTATCTATCTATCTATCTATCTATCTATCTATCTATCTATCTATCTATCTATCTATCTATCTATCTATCTATCTATCTATCTATCTATCTTATTCTTTAATTGGTCAGGCTGTGGTACAACTGATTTTGTATTTATTTTCAAAAAATTACTATTGTTTTTGCATTTTGCATAGTTTAAACCTGATTACCTGTAAGTCTTTTGGGGTATGTCTATACCATCTTTGAACATCTGAGACTGAAATTTTTCAAGCTCAGCCAGATAGGATGGGGAGCATCTGTGAACAGCAGTTTTCAAGTCTTGCCACAGATGCTCAATGGGATTTAAGTCTGGAGTTTGTTTAGAATTATTGTCTTGCTGGAAGGTGAATTTCCTTTCCAGTCTCAAGTCTTTTGCAGCATCCAACAGGTTTTCTTCCATTCTTTCCATCAACTTTGACCATCCTCCCTGTCCCTGCTAAAAGCATATCCACAGCATGAAGCTGCCACCACTATGTTTCACAGTGGAAATGGTGTGTTCAGGGTGATAAGCAGTGTAACTTTTTGCAACATTCAGGCCAAAAAGTTCAACTTTTCATCTGACCAGATTGCCTCCTTCCACATGTTTGCTGGAACTAATTAGGTAACTTTTGAATGCAATTGATTGCACTAGTTTTTATTTAGGGGTATCAGAGTAAAGGGGAGAAAAATTCAAATGCATGCCACACTGTTCAGATTTTTATTTGCCTAAAATTTGAAAAACCATATATATATATATATATATATATATATATATATATATATATATATATATATATATATATATATATATATATATATATATATATATATATATATATATATATATAGCATCAACAAAGCAGAAAATGTAAAATAATTAACATAATAGATTACTTGGTTAATAGTTGTTTTACCTTTACCACATACAGACGGACAAGGATTTTGATAGGTGAATTTTTGGGAATTCCATTTGTAATCTGGAAGTCAATTTCTTCATCATCAGAGGCAATGGGGTAAATCAAAAAAAAACCCTGTAACACATCAAACTTGATTAGTATTTTTAGGTTTGGTGACAGCTGACATAACATAAAACACAAAAATAAGCTTTAGAGTCTCTTAAAAAAAAGTATCAAACAGTGAGGAAGTGGGGAATTACACTGCATGTATTAAGTGACCCAATTCAGATTTTTTTTTTCCAGTGTGGCCCAGATTAGATATGACCTAAGATTGTGTATATATATATATACCAGAAATAAATATGTGCATTAGCCTTCAATATGTAGGCAGATATAAATAATCAGAATTGGTCATGCATCATTGTGTGTTATTTACCTTGTATTTGCCCATGATCCTTTCACTGTTATCCTCCTCATCATCATCAAAACTAGACTTGCCTTTGTAGATGGGAAAGGTGTGTAGCCAGTCCATGAACTGACTGAATTCATTTTCCAGCTCTGACTTATACAGCTAATATAAGAAAAATGTTTTAGATTTTAACATTTAAAACTCCTATTGTACAAAATCTGAAGAGCTGAAGGCATAGTAAAGAATAAGAACCTTTAAGGTAGCAATTTTCTTTCGCTTTGGTTTGGGTGGCTCTATGTCAACAATCACAGCATTATCTTCCTCTGTTTCTATAGCAGACATATTGAAGTTTCCTCCCTCTAGTGAAAGAAACAATAACTTGGCAATTGTAGCAGATGATTATACTTAGGTAATTAGAGGCATTTGTGGTTACAGAAAGATAGAAGGGTATCTATCTCTCATATCAGTGATAACAAGCTAAGAATTACCCACAGGTTTAGCTCAAGCTAATTGTCTATTATATACTTTTTTTGTCAAAAGTATTATTGAGTTATTAAAAGTGATTAATTTAAGTTTCTGCAATCATGGACTGGCCAATAAAGTTGACAGTGATGGTTCATCATCACTATTTGATGAGCTGAAAGGCTTTCTGTGGTTTGTTTATTAGTAGTTTATTTGACTTCTACAGCCTTGCCATAAAGCTTTTAAAACAGCAGCAGACAGACACAGACACCTCCAAACAATACACAGACACCAAAATACCAAATACCTGAAAAGGTAAACAGTGGAAGTAAATGTCTTGGGAACAGATGAAGCATTTGCTGCAGATGTTTGTGGAAAAAAAAAATCTAAGCTTTAACCAGGAGCTTTCTTTTTTCAGGATGTAACAATGTAATGACATCAGCAACAAGAAGCCCTGAAACTAAAGCATGAATTTACCAGGCTCATCTCTCAGACAGAAAAGGATTTCTATGTGTTTGTGCATATTGACTGCAAAACAAGAAATACAGAAGTGTTGTTTTACTTTCCACATATCATAGTCATATTTATAGTCCTGCCACAAAGATCACATAATCTCTGACCAGAGATTATTGTGTGTGCTGGAGAAAAGATTTAAATAGTAAGGTATTCTTTAATTGCACAAGTTGGAAATATTGGTTTTCCGCTGTTTGGGCAGGAAAGAATTGGTTATCCTCTGTTCTGGAAGGGAAGATTAGCATTACGTGTTAATATTAGTTATCCTCTGTTTCAGCAGGAAAAATTAGCATTACGTGCTAATATTAGTTATTCTCTGTTTCGGCAAGAAAGATATGCATTACATGCTAATATTGGTTATTCTTTGTAAAGTCAGGGAAGTGTTAAACACAATTAAGATTTTTATTATATTTTGGTTTGCCCTGTGTACATCCTCTGTGTAGAGGGACGGTTAACTACTGTTGTGTTTTAACAAGTTGTTTAGCCTCTTTTTAAAAAAACTGCAAAAATGTTTAAAAAGAACGCTAGACTGATACCCACAAATGAACCTAATAGTCTCAGAAAGTTAGACAAGAACTAATTCAGAAATATGAGATCCATCCAGATATTTGGTCTGTAGATCAAGTGTAAAAAGGTACTAGGAGCATGTATTCACAAGAAAAATGTGAAAGGCATTATCTGCTGCCATAGAGAGTTTGGTTTAGCGCTAGCCACACAACATTCTCAGCGTAACTCAAAGCTAGAGGAACAGATCAAAGAGCCCCATGCTAGAGTATCGTCTTTGACTAAGAAATTGAACCGTAAAAAAGCTTCAGCAAAAACTGATGTGGATAATAGTTAGGCAGCCTGATAACATTTATCCTGACTTACAAGCTGTCTTTGAAACAGATGTAACTATGCAGTCAGTAAGTGATGTGCCTGTAGATTCAGTAAAAGTATGTGGTGCTAGAAGATCTCAGGGAATTGAGGGAATTGAAAGTGTCCCTTCCAATCCTTCTGTTGTCCAAGTACAAACTATTGCCAGAGCGCTAGGACCTAAAGATATAGAGAGACTATCCCAGAGTTTACCATCAGCAGGCACAAATTTTTCTGAATTTAGAAGAGAATTAGTAAGCAAAATGCATCTCTATGACAAGTCACACAGCTGATGTTACAAATTCTAACCGAATTTAAATTCAACAGTTTTGAGTCTGCTGTTACTTCTGAACTAAAAGCAATTTGAGAGACAGTGTTTTGAAAATTTTAATGAATACTGTGGGACCCTAATTGGACTGGTCCAGAATCACTAACTGTGTGTACAAAGGAAAGAGGAAACTGTGAGTATATACACTGAAAGGTTTTGTCAGTCAGCTGTAACTTACAGTGGAATAGTGATTATAAAAGGGTGCTAGATGACAAAGGACCCATAGTCTGCATCTGGTCAGATGGCCTTGTAGCTGAGTACATAAAAAGCCTTGCCATTTCTAGATCTAACTTGGTCTAACAGAACTACATTGGTTAGCTACACTGGAAAGAGATGCTGATGTTAAGGCAAAAGTGAGAGTAGCCGTAGCTACATTTAGCACAGCAAATCAAGACAGATCTTTCACTGGAAGAAAGATTGTAGAAAGAAGTTTCAAGATAGTAGAAGAAATGCTATGCATAAGATTGCTCCTTCTCAGCCCACCTATAACCCTAAACCCTTATTGGCTGTAAGTAGCTTTCTTTTCCCTGTAACCATAACAATAACAAAATATTTTTTTGTTAAAGGTGCCAAAATTACAGTAATTTCTACAAAATTGGCTAAATGTTTAAACATCCAGTACAAGAAAACTGAACTTTGTTTAACTGGTGTAATAGGCAAAGATTCTGTTTTGTATGAAACCCCACCCATAGAGCTACAAATAGGCCCAAAACTTTGACTACAATATTACTATGTGCTCCATTAAATACCAGTGCAATTATGGGCATGGATCTACTGAGACAAGTACATCTAATTTTAGACATGTTCTCAGAATCTGCTAGCATAAAATTTCCTCAGCACAAGTTTCTACCAATAATGCAACCACGTCTGAGTATGCTTTCTTACAAAATCATCCAATTTGGGCTAAAAACAAGGATAATTAGAGCTAGTTAAATTGACAGGAATTCCCCCTTCTTTCACCAAACAATATCCAGTCAGTCAGGAAGCTTTACAGTGAAACAAACCTATTGTAGAAAAATTGCTGAAGCAAGAACTGCTACTTAAAATCATCAGTCCCTGTAACTTACCCATATGGCTCATCAAGAAATCCAATGGAACATGGAGACTCACCAATAATTAATTATTGGCTATGGAGACTAGCCAATAATCATATTGACATGATCGAGCCGCTTCAGTTTAAGCCTACTACCATTAAAACACTCCGATAATTTTTAGGAACAGTAGGTTACTGTAGACCTTGGATTGAAAACTATGCCTCGATTACACAGCCGCTCTATGACTTGTTAAAAGGCCAGGTTAAGATTCCGACTACTGTTTTGTATGGGAAATTTTATCTGTTAAAAGGCGAAGCAGGTTAAAGATTCCGATACTGTTTGTATGGGATGAATTTTAGCTCGAAGCTTTCATTGAAGCAGCATTTGAAGAGAGCACTATGTCAAGCACTTTGTCATTAATGCAACAGCATAGGAATTGCACTGCAATTATAGTCATAGATAGGCCCTTTGTGCTTTATGTTCATAAACATTAGACTGCATGTCTGGTAAACTCTAGTCACTTAGAGTTGGGGCATAGTCAGGCAATCTAGGTGTCAGGAATCACTTAGAGTATGGGCCAATGTCTTAGGGCAGTGCGGCAGTTCATCTAGCTCTTTAGCTCTTAGGCTGCAGGATCTAAGCTCTTTCAGGCACTAATGGAATTAGGAAGATCCTCATGGGACAAATGGTCTGCCTAATGATGGCAAATTTCTATCACCTCCTCTTGTTGCAAAAGTCACTTCTATCACCTCCTCTTGTTGGGGAAATTGGTTAACAACCCTCACAGCCCCAAACATTGTTTTACAGCATGCGTCAGTCACAAACCCATTCTTATGTATGATGTCTAAAATGACTGAAGTTGTGTTAGAGGATAAATGACTCACGATTGTGTTGCGCTTACATATACACCTACAAGTAAAGTAATGGAAACTACCATAGAGAATGCAGAATTAGAGTTATTTGTTAACGGTTCAGCTTAAATCCTTGAAAGTAACAGAGGTTGCAGGTTATGCGGTAATTTCCACCGCTGAAGTGGTAGCTTCAGGTCATCTTCCAGATTATTTTTCAGCTCAAGCTGCAGAACTAGTAGCCTTAACTAGAGCATGCACGCTAGCTTCAGATTCAGGTGCAAATATATGCACTGATTCCAGGTATGCTTCTGGGGTAATTTATGATTTTGGTGTCATTTGGCAAAGTAGACAGTTTCTAACTTCTGTTCCGAGATTCCGAGATGGGGATTCCGAGATGGGGATTACCAGATTGCATTGGCTCAGATGAGGGTACACACTTCACAGGACAGGTAGTCAAGGGAGTGTCTAAAAGTGTCTAAAAGATTAAATGAAATCTTCACTGCCCATACAGGCTACAAGCATCAGGACAGGTTGAACGAGCAAACAGAACCATCAAATCCAGGCTAGGCAAAATGCATCAGGAAGGAGTGCCATGGGTCGAAGCGCTCCCAGTGGTACTTTGCAGTATGAGAGTGTCACCTAACAGATCAGTAGGACTAAGCCCTCATTAGATTATTACTGGACGGCCAATGTAGATGCCAGGTGTGATTGATCTTAGAAATGCTGATGTACACATTGCCTCAGATTACTTGCTGTGAAAACATCACAAAGGCAGTACAGAGTGCCAGAAAGAGAGATGAGTCATGTTGGCAGACTCCACCAGAAGGTGGACACACAACCATCCCAGGTGGGTGAGTCATAATAAAGTCATTCAGAAACAAGCTATTAGAACCTAAGTGGCACAGACCACATCAAATGATGTTGATTACAGCAGCTGCAGTGTTGTGTCAGAGAAAGAAAGCCTGGACTCCTGTCACACTACAGGGATAGGACACATGGATCAGTGAGGAGCCCAGGGAGGAACCAAATGCAACAGGCTTCGGGGGACAACCCCTGCAGTAAATACTCCCTCATAGGTCTTTCACAGCCATTAGTGCATCCTTACCTCACTATTCCTTAGGTGTCATAGAAATTAAGAAATAGGCATAGAAGAAACAACAATAGCAGACTCAGGTCAAACAGAGGATACAACCCTAGTGTTTTCAGTCTTTTACAACGAATACTGCTCTGGTGTCTTCTGTTTTTCTTTCTTACTCTGTACAGATACCATTCAAATGACGCATAATTCTGAATAATATATGTGTATTTTTTTAATAGTGTACAGTGTTTAATTCGAAGTAAACTACCAAAAACACATTCAAAGTATTCTACCTTGCATCTATTATTTTATATATATATATGTGATTATATAAAGTAAGTATTTCAGTGTGCAAACTTATAAGGTTTATCTTAATTCATCTATTTATGTTTTTAATGCAAGTATTGTATATTGTATATTGTAATCCTATAATGTTATAGTCAACAATGTTAATTTTTAATATATTTAATTCTATTTTTTCATTAAAATATTAACCTTGTATTGACTTTAACTGATTTGGATTGGGAAAATTCATTTTATTTTAAGAAAAATGTACTTAAAATACTTGAATGTGATTTTAAAATGCAGATCTTCCAGCAACACTTGACAACGAACTTGACCCGATAAATTACTGAGTGCCAGACTCACCTCCATCATCCATATCATCATCCTTTTCCTCCTAAAACATAAAACAGCTGCTTAGTGGTGTTAAAATCCAATTTGTAGAGAAATCATTTTATTTAAGCTAAACACAAGTTAAACACAGCCTCCTGTTCACCTGATTTTCAAGTTCCTCCAGAGATGCATAATATTTAGACCACCAATCAAGCTCTTCCTTTTCTGGCTCCTCTTCTTCAAGTTCTTCCTTCTTCTTAGTGACTGCTTTCAGAGGAGCCTAATATGTTCATTATTAAAAAAGTACTTTTACCACATGCCTAACTAGATAGAATTTTATTAGCTCACTACAGCAGAAGTGAAGTCAGACAAAACAATAAGAATGAGAAAAAGTCATCTGGGCCCTAAACCAGAAGAATGCCTGAAGCAATTGCAATTAAATTGCAATTTAAAACAAAACTACAAAAAAATGTTATATGCATTTTTATTTCATCCACACTAACATACTGTTAATGGACTATTCAACATTTTCCTTATTGGCACTTTCCTGTATATGTAATCTCATTCATTGTATACCAAGTTTACCTTTATTTTCTTAACATTAATTTTATTTTTTAATGGCTAATTTGAGTATTTTCTAACAAGGACAAACATTACACATTAATTTCACCACATGTTGTACTGTGTATTATTGTGTATGTAACAAAATGTAACTAACTAAATTAGCTGGATCACCGTTAACACAGATAATCTAGCCACAGGGGTCACAAGCCAGTGACTTCGGTACCAGTCCCAAGCCTAAATAAATAAAGAGGGTTGTGCCAGGAAGGGCATCCAACATAAAACTTCTAAATATCAAAATGTAATACCGGATCGGTCAAGGCCTGGATTAACAACGACCGCCACCGGCGCCGTTGACCTACAGGGTGCTGGAGAAAATTGGGCTACTATTGGTCAAAAGAGGAGAGGAGGAGGATGCATGAATAGACAGAAAGAGAAGAGGAAAGACAAGAGTGTAGGACTGAGAATAGGAATGCTGAATGTTGGACAATGACAGAAAAAAGTAGAGAGCTGTTAATATGATAGAGAGAGGAAAGGTAGATATATTGTGTTTACAGAAGACCAGGTGGAAGGGTAGCAAGACTCATAGTATTAAATCAGGATTCAAGTTGTTTTATCATGGTTATCAAATGGATTAGGGGTGATCTTGAAAGAGGAGTTTGTGATTAATTGTGAGTATTCCCAGAGGAGAGAGAGTAGTGATAGGCGCATACTTTAATGGACATGTTGGTGAGGTGATGAAGTGTTGGGCAGGTTTGGAGTCAGGGAAAGATACAGTAAAGAACAGATGATAGTAGACTTTGCTAAGAGAATGGAGATGGCTGTGGTAAATACTTTTTTCCAGAGGAGAGAGGAGCATATAGTGACTTATAAGAGCGGAGGAAGGCGCACACAGGTAGATTACATCTTTTGTAAATAAAGCAATCTGAAAGAGATTAGTGACTGTAAAGTTGTGGTAGAAGAGAGTGTAGCCAGACAGCATAGAATGGTGGTGTGTAGGATGAAGATATTGGTCTGGAAGAAGAAGAGATTAAAGGTAGAGAAAAAAAACAAGTGGTTGAAGCTGAAAAAGGAAGAATTCTGTGAAGAATTTAGACAGGAGTTGAATGGAGGAGAGTGTACAGAGAAGATGGAAGGAGTACTTTGAAGTGTTGATGAATGTGGAAAATGAGAGGGAAAAAAGGTTAGACGAGGGGGTGTGAAGTTAGTTAGTAGGTGTGGGTGTGGGTGTGAGTGAAGAGGATGTAGAGAATAGGGTTAGGTGAAGCCAACTAACATGAGCCATCCACTGATGAACTCATTTCTAATCTTTTCCAACCTCAGCACTCCCAAAGAAAACCTCAACATCTTCAGCTCTGCTACTTCCAGCTCTGCCAACTGTCTCTTTTTCAGCTCCACTGTCTCTAAACAATACATCAAAGCTGGTCTCACAACTGTCTTGTAGACCTTCCCCATAATTCTAGCTGATATTCTCCTGTCACACATCACTCCAGGCATGTTTCTCCCACCCATTCCAACCTGCCTGTACTCGCTTCTTTACCTCATTTACACACTCTCCATTGCTCTAGACTGTTGACCCCAAGTACTGTACCATCTTTACCTCTTCACCCTGTAATCTCACTGTTCCACTTTCCTCTCTTCCATTTAAACACATGTACTCTGTCTTGCTACGACTGACTTTCATTCCTCTTCTCTTCAGAGCAAACCTCCACCTCCCCAGGTTTTCATTCACCTGTTCCATGCTCTCACTACAGATCACAATGTCATTTGCAAACATCACTGTCCAAGAAGATTCCTGTCTGACCTCATCTGTCAAACGATCCATCACCACAGCAAACAAGAAGGGGCTCAGAGCTGATCCCTGATGCAGTCCCACCTTCACTTTGAACTCATCTGTCTGACCTACTGCACACCTCACTACTGTCCTGCTTCCCTCATACATATCCTGCACCACCCTAACATACTTCTCTGCTATTCCTGACTTCCTCATACAATACCACAGCTCTTTTCTTGGTACCCTGTCATATGCTTTCTCCAGGTCTACAAAAACACAATGCAGCTCCCTACGACCATCTCTGTACTTCTCCAGCAACATTCTCAGAGCAAATATTGCATCTGTAGTGCTCTTTCTGGGCATAAAGCCATACTGCTGCTCAGAAATATTTACTACCCTCCTTAACCTAGCTTCCACTATTCTTTCCCATACCTTCATTGTATGACTCATCAACTTTATGTACTTGTTGCAACTCTGCACATCACCCTTGTTCTTAAAGACAGTACCCTTGTTCTTAAAGACAAGTGCACTGCTCCTCCATTCCTCAGGCATATTTTCACTCACTAAAATCCTGTTAAAGAATCTAGTAAGAAATTCCACTGCTGCCTCTCCTAAACATTTCCACACTTCCACCAGAGGTATTTCATCAGGACCAACCGCCTTTTTTCTTTTCATCCTCTTATCATTTATCCTAATCTTTCTGCTCCACGTTATTTACCTCTTCTACCCTTTTCTCCGTCTGATTTTCTTCATTCATCAACACTTCAAACTACTCCTTCTATCTTCTCTGTACACTCTCCTCATTTATGAGCTTCTTTCCAACTCAATCCCTAATCGGAGCAGTAGTGGCTCAAATGGTTAAGGTGCTAGTTGCTGATCTGAAGACCAGAAACACCTGGGTTCGAGTCCTTCTCTAGTGTCTAACCTAATCGTATGCCATTTGCTTGGCCTTAGCCACTTCAATCTTTACTTTGTGTTGCAAAATCCTTGTATTCTACTTTCCTCAGTCTTTTTTATGTCCCACTTCTTCTTGGCTAACCTTTTCCTCTGTATACTATCCTGAATTTCCTCATTCCACCACCAAGTCTCCTTAAATTCTGTCCTCCTTCCATATGACACACCTAGCACCTTTCTTCTCGTCTCCATGATCACTTCCACTGTAGTTTGACATTATCTAAAAACACTAGCTGACCATAGCCTGTTTTAACTCCTGTCTAAATTCTTCACAGTATTCTTCCTTTTTCAGCTTCCACCACTTAGGTTTCTTCTCTACCTTTTATCTCTTCTTCTTTCAGACCAACATCTTCATTCTACACACCACCATTCTATGCTGTCTGGCTACACTCTTTCCCACCACAACTTTACAGTCACTAATGTCCTTCAGATCGCTTTGTCTACATAAGAGGTAATCTACCTGTGTGTTCCTTCCTCCGCTCTTATAGGTCACTATATGCTTCTCTCTCTTCTGGAAAAAAAGTATTTACCACAGCCATCTCCATCCTTTTAGCAAGACTACTATTATCTGTCCTTCACTGTTCCTTTCACTGATTCCAAACCTGCCCAACACTTCCTCATCACCTCTGTTCCCCTCACCAACATGTCCATTAAAGTATACGCCTATCACTACTCTCTCTCCTCTGGAAATACTCACAATTACCTCATCTAACTCATGCCAGAACCTCTTTTTCACTTCAACTCACAACCTACTTGTGGGGCATAACCACTTACAAACATTCACCATCAGCCTTCAGACTCATCACCCTGTCCGATACTCTTTTCACCTCCAGAACATTCTTTACAAACTCCTCTTTTAGGATCACTCCTACTCCATTTCTCCTTCTATCCACACCATGATAAAACAACTTGAATCCTGATGCAATACTACGAGCCTTGCTACCCCTCCACCTGGTCTCCTGTACAATATATCTACCTTCCTTTTCTCCATCATATCCACCAGCTCTCTACCTTTCCCTGTAATTGTCCCAACATTTAGCATCCCTATTCTCAGTTTTACAATTTTGCCTTTCCTCTTCTCTTTCTGTCTATTCACACGTCCTACTCCTCTCCTCTTTTGACCAACAGTAGCCCAATTTCCGCCGGCACCCTTTAGGTCAACGGCGCCAGTGGCGGATGATTCACATATTTACATTTGGCAAAGTTGGATGCGCTTCATAACACAAACCCTCTCTATTTATTCAGGCTTGGGACTGGCACCAAACTCACTGGCTTGTGACCTCTGTGGCTAGATTATTATAAAGATGTGGATGCACATGATAAAACTCACAGTGACTAGACTGATGGGGTTAATGGGAATTTTACTGTCGTTTAGATTAAGTCCTCTCAGGTCCAGACTCATAACTGTCTGAAGAGGGTTGTTCTCTTTTTGAGGTTTTTTCACTGAAAATATAAAAAGTTGTTATCACAAATGACTGTCATAACTGTATTGTCATCTAAATGTCAAAAATTAGCTGTTAAGGTAAACACACTTAAATACCCTCACAATGTGTCTCCTCCTCATCCTCCTCCTTCCAGTCAGCGAGGTCTTTGGGTGCAAAGTGCATAAGACTCTGCACAACATGAGTCCCTACCAGCACCTTTCGCCCAAATGCCCGTTGTTCCATCACAAAAATTGTGAGGGGAGGATGGAGGTACACCAGCTCTGGAAGCTCCTGAAAATGGCATGCATATAATCCTCACTGAAATACTAATTATTTCTGTAGTAATTATATGTTTGGTTTTACAGACATTTGAAGATCATAACAACAGAAGACTAAGTCTAAAAAGACTTACCACATCAAAATGCTTAACAATCTCACTGAAGTTAGGATTTTGTTTGTAGTTTTCAATCTCCTCTGACTCAATTAATTGACCTGCACACTCCATCCGAACCTGCGGCTTTTCCACTTCAAACAAGTTCACACGTTTTAAGTCCCGCAGACCCCAGTACAAGATCTGTCATAATTTAAAAAGCACACTGCAGTCTGTAGGCACTCAGAGGAAAAATGTATGCAACATTTAAAAAAATTGTTAGGTTTTTTGCAATGAAACTCATCTAAAATCTGTTCATGTCTATTTATGTCCTCGTTTTTGTACCTCTATCCTAAATTTTCTTAGGACAGGCCGCACTCCTTCTGGGATTATGTAACACCTCTCTGACTTAATGTAGTCCGGCTCTCTGGGCTCAACATCCAGTGGCAGAACTGGCTGCTCATGTTAAATATAAATATTAAACATTTAATTTAATAATATTTTATTCACAATAAAACACAAATGTTTAAACAGATAAATACAATTTTATCCACTAAATGAGCTCAATTCAAATTGGAGGTTTGCTACAGGTCTCAATAAAGTTGTCACGGGGCAACAAAGGGCTGAAAAAGCAATAGATTTCGAAAAGATTTAGCTGGAAGAACATTTAGCAACTAATTAAAATAACTGATATCAGGTCTGTAACATGATTAGTTGTAAGAGGGATATCTTATTAAGGCAAATTTTGTCAGAAGTAAAGATGGGCAAAGGCTCTGTGATCTGTAAAAAGTGGGTAAAAGAATTATAGAATACTCTATTATGTTCCTCTGTCATCTCATCATCATTCACAACATGAAAAGATTCAGAGAAACTGGGTGTAAGGAACAAGGACGAAGAGCTTTGTTGGATGCCCGTGGTCTTTGGGCCCTCAGACGACACTGCATTACTTATCAGCATGATTCTGTGATCGACATTACTAAATAGAAAGGGTCAAGAAATACTTCCAGAAACCACAGTCAGTAAACACAATCCGCAGTGCCATCTGCAGATACCAACTAAAGCCTTATGTGAACGTGGTCTAGAAATGCCATTGTGTCCTGTGAACAAAAAAGTGTTCTATGGTCAGACGAGTCCAAATCTGACATTCTTTTGGAAATCACGGATGCCGTGTCCTCCAGGCTAAAGAGGAAGGAGACCTTTGAGTGTGTTACTAGTGTTTAGTTTAAAAGCCAGCATCTCTGCTGGAATGGGGGGCATAAGTGCATAAGGTATGGGCGGCTTGTATGTTTTTGAAGGCACTATGAATGCAGAAAGTATAAAGAATATAAAAGTTTTAAAGCAACATTTTGACCACATCTATTTCAGAAAAGACCTTGTGTATTTTAGTAGGACAATGTTATTCACATACTGAAGCTATTACAACAGCATGGCTTCATAATAGAAGAGTCTAGGTGCTGAATTGGCCTGCCTGCAATAAAGATTTTTTACTTATAGAAAAGCATTTGGCAGATCATTAAAAAAAAATACAAACAAAAAAGATGACCGCGAATCCTTCAGCAGCTGAAAACCTGTATCAGGCAAGAATAGGACCAAAAACACCAAAACTTATAACCTCGATGCTGAGAAAAGATTAGATTCTACACCATGGTAAACATGGTAAACTAATTTTGAGACCTGTAGCATACATCAAATTTGAAATTAGCTTATTTTGTGCATAAATCAAAAAAGTTTTGATCAAATTTTAAAAAATATTCTAACTTTTCTGAAATTCAGGCAGTTTATGCTTTTGTAGGTGTGGCAGTATAATGCCTTCAATTTTGGCACTTGCAAAGATATTTTTTCCCATAAAAAAATTTACCTATGAATGTAGGAAAATATAAAGTGATTTCTTTACAAACAGGTAAGCAGTAAGACATACCGCTCCAAATCCAGAGTAATCCAGCTCAATTAGTTCAAAGGCAGCCAATAACTCTCCAGCTTTGCTTTTCCCTTTAGTGATGTCAAAGAATTTTAGCATTGGTTTCTTATACGACTCCTCCACAAATTTCAGCTCTGGTTCAGCAAACGCTCGACCCAGGGAATGTGGACTGCCCTGATTTAAATTCATAACAGACCAGTTAAAATGTTAAATCAAGTGCAGTTAAGGTGCATAAACAAAAAAAAATCTAGCTGCAGTAATTGATTTATAATAAACCATGTTTCTATGGACCAGAATTTACATTACACTTACATTTACAGTTAAATAACTAATTTATATTCATTGTGTTTAGAAATGTACACCTTGTTTATTATCAAATCTATTCGGTTTTAAAAATTGTGAAACATGTAAGTGACAAGTGTTTCGTCTTGCTGATTGTTAAAGCCATAAAGTCAACTCAAAAACAACAATCAGTGACATTACCAATCTCCACAGCCCAGGGGCAAAAGTATCAACATTTAAAAAAAACCCAGGAGCAAAAATAAAGGCCATAAAATAACTCATGATGAAATGACTCGACAGTAGGAATTAAAAAGCCAAAATGTAAAGAAAAAAAGATCAGCTTATTATGTATAAACTTATGATCTTTTTGGTCAATCACTGTGGCGGTAGTTGTATGGCTTGGGCATGCAAGCCATAAACTTTATCACTTTTGTGATGTCTGTGGGCCACCAGGCTAATGCAGTTATTGCAACCAAGTAACATGCAGCCAAACATTAGGTGTCAATCTGTTCCCATAGTAGGCAGGTGGTCTGACATGATGTTGTAAATATCAGGAGAAAAAAATGTGATTTATCTCATTTATAAAGAAGTCAATACATTTTTATAGACTTTAATTTTCTTGCCATTCTCTCAGTCCAGCTAAAGAGGTAGTTAGATAAAATGGTTATCCAACTATGTTGAAAAGGTTCCCAAATGTGTAAAGTACTTAATGACTGCTTTTCTCCAATTTAGCTCAAATTATCTTTTCAGATAAGGATTGAGTTATGTAAAGACCATTATCTTTTTAGATAAGGATTGAGTTATTGTTAAGACCATCTGACGCAGCACTCATTTATTCTCCTTTTTGAACAAGGAGCTCTAACATAACCTAGAGGTGCGTTTCGAAACATTGTACTGCTGAAGAACAAATGATGGTTTCACTAATAGAAAAGCATTTGGCATGAAATGATACAACCGAAAGCTATTGACGGTTGGCCAACACTTTCTTGTTTACTTGAAAAATATATTTGAGTTCATATATGTTTTTTCATTGCTTGAATAAACAAACATTCAATATATTTAATAATATTTTATTGTAAGTGGTAAAAAATAAATATTTACAATTACTTACATTATAGTACTTTTTTTATTTTAAGTAAAATTAAATTGTGGTACTTAAGTTGTTTAAAACTTTGCTACATTTGTTTGCAAAAAATTACAAAAAAAATCCATAAATTCCTCTGTAAAATTTATAAGCCAATCAATGCGCTAGCCAATGTTAAGGTGTGGCTTTGCAAAAGTTCATGTTCAGAGTGATACGACACACCAGACAGACAACAGGCTGGGCTGAAAACCCAAACGGGCATGTTTATTAAAATGTCCAGTCAGAGATGCAGGAACTTGAAGGAACTCAGAAACTCTCGGCAGGTTCGTGGATGACTGGAAGGAAACCAGGAACCAGATGAGGGAAGGAGCAGATCGGATCCACAGGAACAGGAATACAGAATTTCAGGAGTAAGAAGAACTACCATAGATGTAGGTAACACCACCCCCCTCTCAGCTGCTTGCTCCTTAAAAAACCTCGATCCCTGTGGCCACAGTTGACGTCCTCGAACCCCAAAGGCGGGGCACTCAGGGTGGGTTGCATAAAAGTAATTGGGGAGCAAGGATGTCCTCCTTGGCGACTCAGAACGTCTCCTCTTGTCCGTAACCTTCTTAATCAACCAAATACTTGGAAGAAAGTTAGCCCCATGGAGGATTGTCTTAAAGAATTTTGAGTTTCGGCCCAAGCGACGAACTGGTCCAAGGAGTTCTGGTTGGTGGTGACAGAAGGTACGGAGGTATCGGCTTATCTCCTGAACCTTTTATTTGCTTTGCCCATTTGATTGTGGGCGATACCCTGTACGCAGACTGATGCTAACCCCTAGGAGGGAAAAGAAAGCTTGCCATATCCGGTAGATGAATTGGGGTGCTCAATCAGAAACTATGTCTTTGGGTAAGCCGAAGTTTCTGAAAACATGTTGGAATAGGACCTTATCTGTCTCCATAGCTGTTGGTAAGGCCTTAAGGAGGATAAGTCGACACACCTTTAAAAGCGGTCCACCGCTATTAGGATGCATGTATTGCCTTTTGAGAGAGGAAGGTCGGTGATGAAATTCACCCCCAGGTGTGACCAAGAGCATCGAGGAGTGGGTAATGGGAACAGATTTCCAGCCGGGAGATCAAAGGGAGCTTTAGCTATTGCACACTCTCTACATCCTCTCAAGTACCTTTGGATGTCATTAGCCACACCGGGCCACCAGAAGCGATTCTGAAGCAGTTAAAGGGTTTGATTGGCCCCAGTGTTCCCAGTGCAGTGTGTGAAGTGTGTATAAGCTTGGGGCTTGGGCCTTGAAGACGTACTCACAATGGGGGGACATCCGGGAGGAGTGGACTCTGGGGAACACGAATTCTCACTTTTCATAGTCTGGGACCACTGGATGAGGGAGACGAGGAGCTTAGGTGAAAGGATCATTTCAGGCTCTGCTGAAGGAGGTTCGGGAGCATAGAGTCCAGATAGAGAGTTAGCTTTCGTGTTCTTTGTTTTTGGGCGGTATAAAATCAGAACGAGAAATCAAAACAAGTGAAGGAGGATAGCAAGCGAGCTCGAGAGCACAGCGAGCGAGCACGAGAGCACAGCAAGCGACGAACTAAAGAAAACAAACAAATCAGCAACTTACGGTACGTAAAATGGCAAACTTTCAGCCTGTTCAGTGTGTAGAGTGCAGGATGTTTAGAGAGTCTTCTTCCGCCATTAACGATAATTTTATTTGTGATAAATGTTTGCTAGTTAGCACTTTGGCGGAGAAGATCCTAGTCTTAGAGGAGCGCATCCAGACTTTAGAGAGGGTTAGCAAGGAAGCGATTAGCGCTCCCGCAGCGGCGAGTCTGGATGCTACAGGCGTAGCTAGCCTGCCCCCGACTCCGGCATTAGAGCCCTCACAGCGGGGCGAATGGGTGACGACTCAGCGGCATACTCGCGCAGCCAAAGCTACGGCTAAGGCTTCGGAGCACGCCACTACTCTTCACGTGCCCAATAGATCTGCCCTCCTCAGTGAAGCACCCACTGAGAAACCTGAAGGTACTCTGGTTATTGGAGATTCCATAGTGAGGCACGTGAAATTAGCTAGGCCTTTAGGGGTGCCAGCGGTAGTAGTTAGATGTTTACCAGGAGCCAGAGCACCGGACATAGCAGATAATCTTAGGGCTGTAGGCCAGCATAGATTTTCAAAGATAGTGGTTCATGCTGGTGCAAACGCCTTCGACAGTCGGAAACTAGTAAGGTTCACTTCATAGAGGTGTTTAAATTAGCGAAGGCGATGTCCGATGTCGTAGTATGCTCTGGCCCCAATGCGACGTGGTGACATAGCTTACAGCAGGTTATGGTCACTGAACCACTGGATGTCCAGGTGGTGCTCCAAAAACAGTGTGGGCTACATCGACAATTGGAAAACTTTTGAGGGCAAAGCTGGCCTGTTAGGACGGGACGGTGTCCATCCCACCCGGGAAGGAGCCGCTCTCCTTTCTTGTAACATAGCTCATAGTCTTAGAATAGGACTAGTTAATCGTTGACTACCCAGAGCCCAGGCCAAGCAGCAGACCAACAGGCTAATCCGACTGTCTGCTAGCTGCACAGAGTCGTCACTCAGGGTCCATAATATTGAGACTGTGTCTGTTCCCCGAGCTAAACAATATAAATATAGAAAAACCCCAAAAGTTTGCTTTAGTAATTTAATTAATATAGATATTCATAACTCAGAGAATACTGAACACACAGCCTGCACCTCTGATCTGAAGCTAGGATTGTTAAACATTAGATCTCTTACTTCTAAAGCACTTATGGTTAATGAAATGATCTCAGATCTGGATTTTGACATTTTATGTTTAACAGAAACATGGACTAAACCGGATGAGTATGTAGCATTAAATGAAGCTAGCCCTCCAGCTTTCAGCTACATACATCAGCCTCGCCCTAATGGTAGAGGTGGAGGCGTCGCAGTTATCTTTAATAATAATCTAACTATCGTACAGAAACATGGACGAAATTTTAATTCATTCGAAGCTCTCTACAGTAACCTTACATCTGCAGAGACAAAAAATAAGCAGAGTCAGTCAATCTCTCTAGTTCTTATTTACAGACCCCCAGGTCCGTACTCTGAATTTCTTAGTGAATTTGCAGATTTTCTGTCTAACCTGGTTGTCTCCGTCGATAAAGCGTTAATTGCTGGAGACTTTTATTCATTTTGAAAAACTCAGACGACCCGCTGAGAATAGCATTTATGTCTTTACTCGACTCAGTGGGAGTAAATCAGTGTGTAATAGGACCCACTCATAAAGCAGGTCACACATTAGATTTAATATTATCTTTCGGAATAAGTATAAGTAATATAGTAACAACTCCTCAGTGCGAAATTATTTCTGATCACCATCTTATATCGTTTAAAATGCGCCATACCAATAGCGCACATGTAGCGCCGCGCTACCGCTTTAAACGTACACTTACATCAACTTCTGCTCAGAGCTTTATTAATTATCTTCCAGAATTGTCTTCTGTCATTGGATCGCCGTCTGATCCAACAGAACTCGAGCAGGCGACTGAATATATAGATGCCGCATTCCGCTCTACATTAGATAACGTGGCTCCAGTTAAAAGAAAAATAATTAAAGATAAGAAACTCGCTCCATGGTATAATGAACACACACGCTCTTTAAAAAAAACAGACCGCCCGTAAACTAGAACGTAAATGGCACCAAACTAGATTGCTGGTTTTCCAGGCAGCATGGAAAGAGGGAATTCTAGCTTATAAAAAAGCTCTTAGTGCAACTAGATCAACGTATCTTTCTAACCTTATTGAAAATAATAAAAATAATCCTAGATTTCTATTTGACAAAACCAAACCGTCGCAAAATTAACTAGGAATAAGACGACCTCAGAAACCTGCACCATAACTGCGTGCAGCAGTGAGGATTTCATGAACTTCTTTGATAATAAAATTGCAAACATTAGGCAGAAAATTCACGCTCTAAAACCAGACCTTTCAAATGATTCTGATGAACAATTAACCGCGCATCAGATCAGAACTTTCAGAGGAAATTTTACTCCTCTGGAAGAGAAAAACCTAATCGCACTCATCTCTTCCACAAAACCGTCAACTTGTGTGTTAGATCCTATACCAACACACTTTCTTAAGCAAATTGTTCCGGCAGTATCAGAACCCCTGTTGAAAATAGTTAACTCTTCTCTCAGCAGTGGGTATGTTCCCAAATCTTTTAAATTAGCAGTTATTAAACCTTTAATTAAGAAACCTGACCTTGACCAAAATGAGCTGTCAAACTACAGGCCGATATCTAACCTTCCGTTTATCTCTAAAATCCTAGAGAAGGTAGTAGCCCTAGGTATTAACCTAGGGACTAACCATAGTCCCTAGGTTAATCGGCGCTGGCGCTTAGCTGGGTGTAGGCAGGAATAATCCACCTGCATGGGCTCTGCGGTTGGTTCTGGAGTGCCGCGGGGAAAACAACTATGTTCATATTTACAAAGAAAGAACTTTATCAATCAGGATTCAGGCCGAACCACAGCACAGAGACAGCACTGGTCAAAGTAGCTAATGACCTCTTACTGGCATCCGATCAAGGCTGTGTCTCGTTGCTTATATTACTTGACCTTAGTGCGGCTTTCGACACCATAGATCACGATATTCTTCTTCACAGATTAGAAAAATTAGTAGGAATTAAAGGAACAGCTCTTGCGTGGCTCAGGTCCTATTTAACCGATCGCTACCAGTTTGTAGATTTAAATGGTGATTATTCTGCGTGCTCCCTTGTAAAGTATGGTGTTCCACAGGGCTTGGTTTTAGGCCCACTTCTTTTCTCTCTTTACATGCTGCCTCTGGGAAACATAATTCGTAAGCATGATATCAGTTTCCACTGTTACGCTGATGACACAGTTATACGTCTCATCAAGGCCTGACGCGAAAGGCCAGTTTAATAAAACTGAGAAATGTGTGAAGGAAGTAAGAGATTGGATGTTATGCAATTTCCTCTTGCTTAACGCTAACAAAACGTCTTTCAAGGGAGGCCGAGTCGGTCGCAGAGGTCTTGGTTGATAAAGTTGCCCACGGACCCGGAGTCGAGGAGGGCAGACCTTATAATACAGTGAGAGCCAGTAAGCTGTACGGTAGTCAGAGGGCGACTATTCATACATGAAAAACCGGACTCACTGGTAGAGACAGGTCTGGATGGAATGACCTAATGCCTGCAGTAGAGACATAGTCCCTAGGTTAATCGGCGCTGGCGCTTAGCTGGGTGTAGGCAGGAATAATCCACCTGCATATGCTCTGCGGTTGGTTCTGGAGTGCCGCGGGGAAAACCAAGGTGAGCTGAGGAGGAGTGGATGGTAGCGCCCGTGGGTCAGCCATACATCCCTTGGCATAAACCACCATCCAAATAGCCAGCTGAATGAACCGATCCAACCCCATCGTATTATCGAATGGTGCCAGATGCAGCCGAAGGTTGGTGGTCAGCCCTCGCCAGTATTGTTCCAGCCACTGGAGGCGGCCAGCGTACAGAACCAGAGCATGTAATCCTGCATCGTCATTTTACCTTGTTGCAGGTGGTAGAAGTCCTCTCCAGTCGAGGAGTCACTGTGATCTTTCCCAAAAACTTCTTTGGCATTTTGTAGAAAAGCACTAAATGTCTGCATCTATGGTGTGCCCTGGTTCCACAGTGACTCTGCCTATTGCGCTCAACCTGAAAGCGAAGAGATCACAAAAGCAATCTTACATGAATCTGTGCGGAAACGGTGTGGCTGCATCTCGATAGCCAACGAGCATTGCAGCAAAAATCCATTGCAGGACTCCGCCGCACCAGAAAAGGGCGCTGGATTTCCCAGCGGGCTGGAGAGCTACATCGGTGATAAAGAAGCGGTGGAGACGGAAGTGGATAGCGGATCTGCAATGCTCAGACGGGTTGTAAACATCGGCATAGTGTTTCCACCAACTTCTGGAAGGGATCAGCACCCATTTGGTTCATGTTGGTCTAGTCTTCTGTTACGACACACCAGACAGACACAACAGGCTAGGGTGAAAACCCAAACGGGCAGGTTTATTGAAATGTACAGTCGAAGATGCAGGGAATTGAAGGATTTCAGAAACTCGCGGCAGGTTTGTGGACAACTAAAAAGAAACCGAGAACCAGACTAGGGAAGGAGCAGATTGAATCCAAAGGAACAGAAATCTGGAATTCAGAAATAAGGAGAACTATCATAGAGGTAGAAAGCGTTTAGCATTCAGCGGAGGGAAGTCGAGCGTGCTCATGTGAGACCAGACAGTGATAGAGTATGCAGTGTGCTCTCAAATAGGATGGTGTGAGAGTGAGTGCTAATGTTGTGCAGGTGAGAGTGATTAGTACTCAGGGGAATGAGTGCGTTGAGTGGTTGCGGAGCTGGGCGTTACCATGACACAGAAGATCCTGTGATGAGCATCTCTGGCCTTATCTTTTTTTATTCACAATTCAGTTTTAGAAGCAGTAAGCGTAAAAACATCCTTTTAATAATTTTTTTTTTTTAAATTCTAAACAGATTAGAAATGCAGCTTTTCAAATTTAAAGCATTTGTTGGGGGATTAAATTTGTTGGAGGGTTTTAATAGATTAAATACTGAGCTAATTCCTTTTTAAAAGCTAATTTTTTTTGTTGTTTGCAACGTTTAGTAGTTTGATTTTTTTAACTGTCTGTTAATTAGAGATGGGTATCATTTGAATCATAGCGATTTTGAATTGGTTCATCAGTAACATCGATAGGGCAAAAAGATTTAGATATCAAACATTTATCCTGTTGCAGCTGAATACCATGAACAAAAATTAGCAGCCAACAGAACATTTACATGAGAATTTAACCTACAGTTAAAAAACAACAACTAGACTTTAATTTGTATGGATGTGTAACAAAATACTTATTTACTTTACCTTACTTATATTATTTTTGATATCTGTACTTAAGTAGCCATGTTTTTACTTAGACATTTTTAATATTCTCTCTACCACTGTAAATTGTCCACATGCTGTAAAATTGTGCCCAAATTCTCAAATGATTCAAACTCTCGTTCTTGTCAGTCAGTCTAAGGTGGTTTTTCTTTTGCTGCCCATATGTCTTAAGTTATTTGATCAGGCCATGCAGTTAGAAATAATGTCAACATTTACCTATAGCTTCTCATATCAACAGGTGTTTCTAACCATACCCAGTTGTTGCGCTTTCAATTATATTTATTTTTCAACATACTTCTGTGTAAATTCTATAGCATATTGAGTTTGGCAATTCAAGTATTAACTTATTATATAAATATTAAATATTTTGCTGTTTTGTGTGTGATAAGCTTACTATTTTGTTATAGTGGTAGATATTAATGATAACCACAGGGGGATCATCCCTGAAGTCATCTTTATTGCCTTCCATGAGGATTTGGTCATATAGCAGCATTTCACACCAGGTTGGGGACAAGGTGTCCTCCATTATCTACAAAACACACATACAGGGTGCTCAGCAATCATTTAAGTATTAGTAAAATATAATAGATTCTTAGGAATTGTAATTTTTAATCCTGTCCAACCACTGTCATCTACAAACTACTCTAGCAAGTAATAATGCAATATTTCTTAGTCAAATCAAAAAGATTTATTAAAAAACAGAAAAAAATACATCTAGAGCTCCTAAACTCATAGAACGCAAGTGTTCTAAAAATCTGTAGAAAATGGGTTGATACCTGTGTAACTTGACATTGAGTGGAGAACACAACCTTAATAAAAGGGTCTGACAGGCCATCATCATCTGCAGCAATGATGCCACGAGCTTGGTAAATGTGTGCACGAAGCTGAAAATAACGACTATCTAAACACACGCACATTGGAAGTGATTAGCATTATATTATAAAACAAGCATTTTATCAGTGGCAAGCTATCAGGGCCAGCAAGTCTTTCTCTGCTGGCCTAAACGCTAACCTACATTTACAACCTAAATTCTAATATTTGTTCCATGAAATTGTATTAATTTATCAGCCTATTTTTTGCTTTTACCCTAAATCTGAATCTAATCTGCCATGGCCTTCAGAATCAGAAGAGCTGGCCCATGTAACATGAACTATATTAGCAATGGAATGGTTTCTTTAACTAATCAAATTTGCCCAACAGGGCCAGCTATTTCGATACAGCGAAATGCCTCCACCTCTGTAATGCCAAGCATTGTCATAATGCATTTTTGTATAGTATTGATGGTATAACCATAATCACAACGATTAAGAGGTGCATCAGTTGGGCAAGTCCCCACTGAAGAGGGACGTGGTGGGTTAATGGTTAGGGTGTTGGACTGCTACCAGAAAGACTGGGGTTCAATTCCCAGCACCACCAAGCCATCCAAGTGGGCCCTTGCGCAAGGCCCTTAACCCCCAATTGCTCAGTTGTATAAAAGAGATAAATGTAAGTCAATCATCTGCCAAATGATGTAAATGCATGGCCTGCCAATAAACTCATAAAACATATTTAATGGAACATGCTACATACAGACTATAAAAATCATAGGTATGCCATAACATACATTCCTAGTTTATTATGTAAATAAATATAATATTTACATAATACTCACCATCCACAGCTAATTTTGTGGGGGGCATATTTGAAGGTATAGGAGTCCCAAAAGTTGTTGTCTCATACATTGGCCTGAATTCAGTTGGCAGGCTTGTCACACAGTTTTTGAAATACTTGGTTACACCGAGCCACATGTAGACTTCCAGTTTTGCAAAGATCTCATCCAGTGGTCCTCCGGGGGTCTAGAGATCAGTGTTGGAAAACCTTTTTAGAAAAAACTTTGTGTTTTTTCTTTAAGATTATGCAATAGAAATACGTTTCACAGTGGTATAGTGTAGGCCTAATAATGTTAGTTTTGTTAAAACAGGATCACCTTCATATAAATGGATGCGATTTTTCCACAGTTTTTGCCCTTTTCTTCCTCCACTAAAGAGTAAAGGATGGAGTGTGCAGAAATCCGGGCATATGCTATCCTCTTCCCTCCAGTCATCATCCAGAGAAACACATCAGGCAGAGTGCTCTGAGGCTGAACAGGGCACACAAAGAAATTATTCAAAAGGTAAACACACATGGGAAACCATAATAAATACACATACACTATATAGCCAAAGGAATGTGGACACATTACAAGCACAGCCACATTAGTGTCTTCCCCAAACTGTTGACAGAAAATTGGTAGCACAAAGTTGTCTAGAATGTATTTGTATGTTGTAGCATTAAATTATTACTTTATATTTATATTGTCATGGTATGTTCTTGCTGGAGTGGAAAAACATTTCTGCACAGATCCCAAACACTTTTGTAATAAACACCCAATGCAACCCAGACTTCTTGTTCCAACACTTGTGTCCACAGTCACTAATTTTATTGCAGTTAAATTGAAAAAACACCCATGGCAATGCTCTAAAAGTGTGAAGGGTATTATAGGCGAGAGTGAAACAATATTATGTAATAATATGTTCATGTAAAGTTCAGGTGTCCATATACCCTTCTATATAAAGAGTAGTTTTAATAACACAGGTCACAATCACCTCTTTGGTCAGGAAGTGTATTCTCTTTAGGATGCGCCTGACATCAGCCAGCCTCTCTTGGACAGTACGTCGTGTCACTCTACTCTGCACTCTTAAAGCCTGCTTGGCCAGAATTATCTACCATTGTAGAATTCAAATAAATAGATAAAAACTCAAGGTTAAAGTGAAATGATTGTCCTACTAAAAATAAATCAAAAATATGCAAATTTATCTCACTATGTTTCTTTTAATGAAGGTTGTGCGGCACTTGTCAAGATTGTTTGACCGAGACTGCCGTTTCCTGTCCAAGCTGGCACAATACTGTCTGGAAATCAGAAGAAATCACTATGTGTTGCAAAAAGTTTTGTATAAATAAACAAACTTATTTAAAATTGAGGCCTACTTGCAAGTGGAAACAAACTCCAACATAAGTTCTCTCAAGCGCTCCTTGGCATTACTTCTTGGCCTTTTTAAAAGCATTTCTACCTCATCCAGACCAAATTCCTGCAGAAAACACAAAAGCAACTCCATTGAAAAATTGGCACTATTTAAATCTGTACATTTTTACAACTGGAATTTCACAAGGTATATTATAGTGAACATGCCAGTCTGTCAGCCATCTTAGACAACCAGTTGCAGTTGTGGTAACGGAACGTGTGATCCTCAAAATAGTTCCATACGTAAAGGCAAGGTTTCTCACAGAGCAAAGGAATACAGCGGAATGACCTGCAAAAGTACAGCAGTTCAAGATATAACAGTTTAAAAGCTGTAAAAGGAAGTGAGAACAGAGAACCAGAACTTGGAACCTGGAAACTTGCAGGTGTGCATGGTAAAAACTCTGGGGACTGTGACCACTGAATGGAGAAATAGCCTGGTGTTTTTGTGACAATCACATCGAGAATGATTAAGATAAAATGTAATACACACATGCAGAGAATTTCCAAGTTATAAAGTGTTATCCAATGCAGCATTTACAATATATAACACTGGTAATATGGCCATCTTATAGTGCAATCTTTATCATTAAACTCTGGTATTTAGAATATTACACTTTCTGCCAGAGGTGGGAAAAGTCACCACTGAAATTATTGTGTACTCATTTATTGTGAGCTAAATTCAGGGGCTAGCCTAATTTCTATATAAAAAAATTAAAGAAAAATGAAAACATGTTATAAGTAGGTTTTTAGTTTGGTTCATAAATGTTTCACAAACCAAAGAAAGACATATAAAATATTACAGTAAATAAATGTAACTATATTAATCATTTTTGCAATTTAAACAATTTAAGTATATTTTAAATTACACACTGAAAATACTATAATTAATATATATATATATATATATATATATATATATATATATACTGATGTAGTATACTGATGTGGTATAAAAGCAATAACAGACACAAAAAAACACCAAAAAAAAAAAAAAAAAAAAAAACCCCAAAAAAAAAAAAAGAGGTTTGAGCAGTGATGCTGTGTTACCCATCATATTCAGTGGGCTGTGTTTTTCTAGGTGCTGTAACAGACTGGTCCCTGGAGCCCAGCACAGGCAGTTCTTGTCTCTCCAGCTCTTCCTCTGATTCTAATAGAGGCTGTGTGTCTTCTGAAGCATCCTCCTGAGCACTGCTCTTCTCCCTCTTTACCACCACATCAGTTGTTTTTCCGTAGTTTCCTAAAGTGAAATAAAAATTATTTAATTATACAGTATGCTGAGGGGTTTTAAGTGTTGTTTGTTTACAGTTATTGCTTTATTTCTATGCATGTTCTTCCTGTGCTTGCATGAGTTTACTTTAATTTTAAATGCCCCTGCCTTTAATCTGATGACAGCTGGGATAGGCTCCAGTAGATCCATGTGATTATGTATAAGCGAGCAACAGATAAATGGATGAATTTATTTCTATGCACAAGACAAAGTCTATGAAGGTTTGCCAAGAGTTGTGTGGAAATGACAAGGGAACAAGGAGGTATGATGCACAGAACTTTATTAACACATAAGGAAATAACAAATAAGTAAACTCAGAAACAAACAAAATACAGAAACACAGGGTTCTGAAACACAGGGGTGTATATACATAGACTAACTGGGGTAAACGGGCAACATCTGGACACAATAAGAGAACAATTAACCAATGACAACACTGGGAACAATGACAAACAAAGCACATGACTAAACACAAGTTCTTGGGTGCCCTCTGGCGGCCTAGTGGGATATGGCTTCATGTAACAATAATTGAATAGATAGGTGTAAACAAACTTTGGACATAGGGTTTAGGTAGGGGTGTAACTGTAGGCGTATTCATACCAAACCGTTTCGGTACAGGGATTTTGTTCAATGCACGTGTACCAAATTAAATCTTTATTTTACGTGCGAATCAAATCTACTTTTCCATGCGAACATATTAGTTGGCGGACCGCACGTTTGCTTAATCTCCGCCTCACACTTAGCTTAGCCACTGGCTAGTGAAAGTCATCATGTCTAATGTGAATGAGAAACCAGAGCTTGAAGACCCTCCCTTATTATTAAGTTTTCCCCGTCAATTTCAACAATGCGCAAAGAAAAGTGGATAAAACAGGGGTGAAAGCAATGTGCAGACATTGCTCAGCAGTGATTGGGTTTGTTTCTGGAAATAAGCCAAACTTAATAACTGAAATGGCAAAACTAAATGTAAATATCACTGCTACAAGGGGAAAATGAATGTAGTGCAAACACCACTCTCCAAATTCAATTGGCTTTTTTTTATAGCAGCAGATTTACAACCATAGTGAGATGAAACTGAACAGGAATATAAGCCTGAATTGTGATGTTGTGTTTTAGACAAGGTGTGAAAAAAGTTAGGTAAAAAAAACTGAGAAGGCCAGCAATCTGTGATTATTAACACTGTAATTATAAGTCATTTCTACATTTTATTTTTGCTTTACTACCTTTTATATGGTCTTTAATTCAAAGATTTTTTTATATAATGGTCAATGTGTTTTATTCTATTTTATTTTCAGATGTTTATTTCTTTAAATTAAAACCAAGGTAGCATTTTATTTAAAAAAGTTAGCACTTTTTCCTCATGTCATGTTACTTATGTTGGAGTTTGTTTCCACTTGCAAGTAGGTTCGATTCCCAGGCAGGGGCCTTTCTGTGTGGAGTTTGCATGTTCTCCCTGTGCTTGCGTGGGTTTACTCCGGGTACAACGGTTTCCTTCCACAGTGCAAAACATGTATGTTTGGTTAATTGGTGATTCAAAATTGCCAATAGGAGAGAGACACACTCATTTAGAAACACTAACTGACCATCTAGAGCCTGTTTAAACTCCTGGTTTTCTTCTCTACCTTTGATCTCTTTTTCTTTCACAGCAACATCTTCATCCTACACAACACCATCCTATGCTGTCTGGCTACACTCTCTCCCACCACAACTTTACCAAACGTCACCAATCCCGTTCAGATCGCTTTGTCTACATAAGATTTAATTTACCTATGCTCCCCCCTCTGCTCTTATAAGTCACTAACTGCTCCCCTCTCTTCTGGAAATAAGTATTTACCACAGCCATCTCCATCATCTTAGAAAAGTCTACTACCATAAGTCCTTAACTGTTCTTTTCCCTGACTCCAAACCTGCCCAACACTTCCTCATCACCTCTGTTCACCTCACCAAAATGTCCATTAAAGTCAGTGCCTATCACTACTCTCTCTTCACTGGGAATACTTACGATTACCTCATCTCTAGAAACCTCGAGAAAATCTAGCGTGTTTTCCCCTCTCGTCGCAAAATCCACAAACTGGTGAAATTTAGGAAGCACTGATTTGGGATTTGCATGGTTGAAATTTCCAATGAAGAAATATGATAAACAGTCTGTCAGGGTGTGCATTCTGCAGATCGCTAATAGCCCCATAGAGTACATAAAGTGCCTCCTTAGCATTAGAGCTGGGTGGAACCTACACTCAGACAGTAAAAACAGTAGTGAATTCTCGTGATACAAAAATTGCCTGCATCTAAAAGTCACAAACTCCACTAGGGATGAGCAGTAAGTAAACGTTGGCAAGTAGTATGGATGGAAGTGCCAGCCGGCTAGGGTTTGTTTTTAGCCTCTCACGGACACCCGCCCACTTCCCGCGCTTCCGCTTCCTCACGCACCACTTCTGATGTCCCCTCTCCAGGCCGCCGGCATCAGGCGGTGCCGAGGGCCAGGAACCTACACCTTGTAGCAAGCCAAGGCTGCAAAGTTTGTTCAATACATCATCAGGTAGGTTGCTGCATGAATATTGTACATAAACAGCGTCTGGTGGTCGTACACATGAACCCGGTGTCCATGTGCCTTATTTTGTCGGGCCAAAACCATAAACATAAACATACAACCATTTGAGATCTGGAGTGGCCATTGTGTGCTACTGGCAGTCGTTGTTAACCCAGGCCTCGACCGATCCAGTATAAAAATTACGACGGATGATTTGTATATTTAGATTTGGCAATGTTTTACCTCGGATGCCCTTCCGGGCAAAATGCTACAAAAGTAAGCAGGAAGTAAAAACGTAACAGCCTGTCTGGGCTTCATCAGTGAATACCCCTGTCTCTTGTGATGTCTAAATTATTTGGGACTATTTTAGTCCATATAAATACAGTAAATTCCTAAAAATGATCTACATGTGAATCCTCTTAAATTAAAGTAGAAGGTCTGCAACCTGAAGTCATGTTCATTACTTGTGATACGACAGATTTAATGTTAAAGCATACCTATGGATAGCTCAAATGTGACATATCTTGAGCCAATAGACTGGTCTATCATGGTCACCTCAAAGAAGGATGCAAACAGCAAAAATTCCTCTTTCACCCCAGTGAAGTTCTGCAAAGTAAAGTAAAGCATTAAAACACATCTTCCTAAAAATAAAAAAAAGCAATTATTTAATCAACTGGCTGATTTAAGAACTGCATCACTATGGTATATATATATGTGATATAAAAGTGTGTATTAAAATGACCAGAGTGTCATATAAGATGTTCATAAACATTTCTGACCTCAGGAAGAGAATGAATTTCCTCCACTTCAACGGTAACCGCTGCTGGAACATCAGGTGTGGACTCCACCTCCTCAGAAGGATCACTGCGACCTTGCATAGCTATAAATACATAAATAACAATACATTGAACAAAAACTAACATTTAACTATATATTGTATATTCACATATAAAAATACAGGGTTAATGCAGTGGGCGCATGGTTTAATCAGATTTTTTTACGATTTTATCTACAGTTATTCGACAGTACCTTTCGCATGCCAAAGTTTTTTTTTTTATTCTATTTTTTCATGGTCATTTGCGCAGCCATATGAAATTCCTTCCCACCACAGTTTATTGTATGCCCCCTCTAGCAGTTTTCTTAATGCATTGGTTGTTTCGTTGATCTGTACCATCAGATTTCTTTCTACCCCCAAGTACCACCATCATTTCTTGGAACTTGCCATCCCACCATTATCAGTAAGTATTATCATTGATAGCTAATTTTTTTCTCCATTCTTTGAATAGTTACAAGATAGCTTTTCATGCTTTTTCTCATTAATTTATAAGGTTCTAATTTTTCTTTCCAGTCTGTTTTATCAAAGAATAATTTTTCTCACGCTTTTTTCATGCTAATAACCCTTTGAGTCATCTCATTAGTTAATAGGTTCCAGACGGGTAACATTCTTTATGATTCATTCTTTTAGGATGATTTCTGATTTGGACGAATAGATAAAAATGTTCCTGCTATGGAGCTAAAATCTCGAACATTAAAAGAGTGTGGGTTACTGATTTGGCCAGATACAGATGTGGTGTTTTTTTTTCCAGTCTGAATGGTTTTTTTTTCCTGCTCAGATGAACCTGCTATAAAAGCATACATAATGTTTGTATCCATAATCCACACATGTACCAACCTGTTCTCTGAAATTTATCTCAGTGGACACGAGATCTCAGTGGTACACAATACAATAACTTGATGAACCAATTGTACTATAGAACTGGAACCTTGGTACAACTGGATTGTACACACAATTAGAATTAATACACCACTTCCAATTAACTAAAAACTGGTAATCCAAAGAATTAATGACCTAAACTTAACTCTATTTAGATTAAAGTCTTATCAAGTTCCTAATAATATAATAACAATTGCAAGCAACTTCATATAAAGGGATATAATTGCATGTTAATTGCATGTTGAAGAATTATGGTTGAAGAATTATATCCATCATACTTAAAAGTGAACTTTTGTTCTTACTATCGTTGTCTTTTGTCTTCTTTTCTTTGGACTTCTTGCTTTTCCGTTTAAATGTTAGTTTGCTTAGAGCACTCTTGACATTAGCAGTGGCTTTGCTCTCTGCTAAAGAAGCAGCAGGGGAGTAAACTTCCACTGTCAAAGACAGCAACAATCTACCCCTGTAAAAGATGCCCTCACTCAGGCCCTCATTCAGATCATGGTGGATGTCACGGAGTGTAGAGTTTTGAGGTGACCCATACAGGTTGATCCATGATGGCCCAAAAGTTGGATTAAATCCTGCAATTAGTCACAGAGAAGGGTCATGGAAGGCAAGAAACAAAGATACATATAATGTTGTATCAGTATTGAGCTGTTTAATGATATGACTCAAAGCACTTCTTGTATGTCGCTCTGGATAAGAGTGTCTGCTAAATGCTGTAAATGTACATTTTTTAAAATAGGAAACACCAGTTTTCAAGATACCAATAAAAAGTGAATGAATCCTTAAAGGTTACAGCAGAGTAAAGAGACAACAATATGAGGGAGGGGGGAAAAGGAGCAGAAGTTTGTGGATGTGTTTAAAAGGACATTACCATTTCTGTTGGGGTTTGAGATTTGCTGGAGGTCAAGGAAGTGTGTAGCCACAGCTACATCAACAATGTTGGCATCATCAAGAATCTGGACTTTAATTCGCCGAGCAAGAGGCGGAAATTGCTCAATAAAGGAGATCTGCTCATTCCACACTGGTGATTTGGTGTTACTATCCACTGACGTCTCTCCCTAGGAACAACACGTATTGCTTAATCCAACTAATGCCAATAACCACAACCTGTGGTACATAATGTATTGGTAACTAATATGGTTTATAAAATACTCTTTATTTAAAAGTTCTTAGGGGCTTACTCTCCAAAGTGCTTTACAAAATAAAGAACATCAATTCTAGACACTCAGGAGAAACTGTTCCAAGTACATGAATACATGCTGTATTTGCTGTAAATAAGGAATCGAGTAGACAGCAAATATGTGCATCACAGCCCATTTAACAAACAGACCTGCTCATAGGGCGTGTATGTGTACGCATGTGTGAATCACCAGTCTTGCAGTAAATATTTGTGAACAGCTTACGTAATAGTATGGAATAGTTAAATACAATTTAATAACATATATAGGGTATATTATACAACTATAGGGTCACATAAAATAAGTGATTTACATTCAAAATTCTGTCCTAGGTGTAAGACAGAGGTTGGTACATTATTACATATGAATTTAAAAAAAGATTGGTGAACAGCTATTCCACGCAGTTGTGCATGTGTAAGCAGTATAAACTCAAAATAACAACTTAAGCTTTATATGGAAATATTGAAAAATGTCTCTTTTAGAAATCATTTAAACTGTAACTATTTTTACAGCACATATCATAAAATGTTATACACTTCATCGAGTAAAAGGAGTATGATTAAAAAAAAGCACCTGCTGGCCAGCAAACGTAACCTGCACATAAGGATCAATGAAGACTTTTTTATCGCCCATCATTTTGGAGAAGCTCCCCATAAAACCTGCATTCATGCTGGGTAGGTCTTCTGCTCTGTAGATCCTCAGCAGGAACCTGGCCCATGGTCGTTCCATTGGCATCCGCTTAGGGAGCAGTACGTTCCTGTGCAATAGAAAATGTAATTATACCCCTTTGCATAGGACAAAAGCAAAATGCAGAATTATATAAAAGCAATTTCTGTATGGGTTTATAATTGGGTGTAAAACATCACATCAGCACTTGCTCACTTTTCGATGTCATCGTTCTGACTAGTGGCAGGAGGCAGGCTGGCGATACTCATTGGGTCCCCCTTCATCAGAACACTCAATGTGCACTTTACATAGCCCTTTATCCCTGAGTGTGTGTCCTTAGGGTCTGTAAGTGGAGCCCATTTTTGGTAGAAACGGTGATCTGGAGAGAGAGAGAGAGAGAGAGAGAGCGAAGAACGATGCACTAGTGTGATGATTAATAATTTCAATCACCATGCTATTATATAGTGTCCTGTAATTAGCACACACACTGTGATGAGTTTTCAAAATGTAATACATTTTGTTGGAAATAGCAAACAACTGTCTTATAATATTTGTCTGTCCATGTTTCTTATTAGATTAAATACATTTCAAAATGAAACATTTATTTAGAGTCTACCTGGCTGCTGATAGACTGTACTAATGTCTATCTTGAATGAGCCAATGTGGGTCATCAATATTGCAAGCATCTTCTTGTGAACAACCTGAAATTTTTAATAAAATATTTACTTAAGCACCAACTATAACAATAAAACTTGAATACAATGCATCTTTTAACACCACACCCCACTTACAGAAATCTGAATAACTTTATCAAAAAACACATCTTGTGCCTCCTGAAACTCAAACATGAAGTTCTGAAAGTAAAACAAAAACATGAAAATAAGTAATGCAAAATCTTTCTATACAGAGGCTTTCACCGTTTAATCTTCAGGTGTTATGTACCTCATTAAAGAATGGACAATTTGTTGATCTCTGGGTGACTGTATGTTTCTTCTCATCTCCCACAGTGATGTAGACAGCAGGATTTATGTTTACACCTATTAACTTCTGAGCTTCTATTACATTAATATTCACCTGAAGCAAAGATATAAAAGTTACATGAAAATAACTCCTATCCACCAATTTCTCACTAAAACTAAAAATAAACAACAGTTGGACCATATCACCTTGTACGTGCAAGTTAGAAAACATCCAACCTTTTATGAATCTATGATGTACATTTAAATCAAAGTATAGAATAAGAATTTTTATTTCTTGCGTTTTAGTCCTGTCAGTTTTGCATTACTTTTTTTAAGCCTTCTGTTGACCAGGGTTTGTCAGTCTTTGTATTCATGTATTAAGAAAATCTTCAGGGACTCACCTGGAATAATTTGACTTTTGGGCTACCAGAATGTTCATGCTTTGATAAAGGTGCACATCGGCTATAGAATAGAAATATGCACAAATAACCCTTTTAGTATCTTTTCAATTATTTTTAAAGAGATGCAAGTGTACACTCTGGTTTTACTTTAAAACTGCTCAGTTAATAGATTATAATTGATTATTATGAAATACCTGAAAATAGGGGTAAACGTCATATTGGAACAATCCATGTCTGAAAAATCATAATCATCATCTTGGTCATCATCATAATCCTCTTCATCTTCATTGTCAGTCTTTACCAAACTGCGACCAAGTGTCCTGGCTTCTCGATCAAGCTGTTGAGGACGCAAGTTTCTAAAAATCACATGATCACAAAAAATTTAAGAAGCATGTAAATTCATAATTTGGCATGACAAATAAAGTTAAATGTTGGTACATACCCCGGTTCGAGAAAACCTGTGTTTTTAATCACAAGCCCTGTTCTAAAAATGTATGAAAAGATTTATAAAAATATTATACATCAAGACCAATGCAGCTTGACTGTTTTATATAAATAAATAGATAGATGTCACTATGTCACTTACTCATCACTATCCTCTAATGTTTGGAAGTCTTCACTGGTCCAGTCTCCAGCTGCACCCTGCAAAGGGTGGTACCTCACATCCAACTCCACATATATCTAAAAGAAAAAAAGTTGAACGTATAATTGGGATGGTTAAAGATGCAAAAAAAAAAAACCATCAAAAACTACACTATACAAGTTTATGATACTAAAATAGGTCCACTGATATGTTAGGTTTATAGTTGTAAGATGAAGTGATGAGAGCTAAAAGTGGTCAAACAAAAAAATTAAATCCAGGGCAAGTTCTAGACATAGTTCTAGAAAAGATTTTAAATAAATGTAAATAATATTTTTTCTCTACACTTTTTTTTATAAAAAAATAAAATGCATCATTAAAACAAAAATAATTTATAATCTTTTAATTTATACAAAACCTTTATTAATTTAAAAATAACAATTAACATTTAACTAAAGCAAAAAAGTGAAAAAACATGAAAGGCTTTGGTTAGTCTATGAGGAACTCACGTCAGTCAGGCTGTAGTTGTTGTCTGTTAGAGGCTCTCTCAGTACCAGCCTCCCTGCAGTCACCAGATGCTGCAGACTGATCACCAGATTTCCCAGCAGCCTGCAACAGCATGCACCCACACAGACGCATACTGTAAAACCAACCTTTCAATATTTCTCACATTACCACCCTGTATTTGCTTTAGTTAGGAAATGAGTTAGAGTTAGTCAGAGTTAAACTGTGTCAGAGCAAATTCATTTTGATAATAATCAGAAAGGTATGTAATGGATAATGTATGTAAGGTTGTTAATATAACAACATTTACACAGCTTTTAGTTTGTTTTCTGGCCATGATTTTAAACTTTGTAATGACATATCTGTTAGCAGCATCTGACCCTGAAGAATTTTCACATAAATTTCCAAATTCATGGTTCCATCAAAGACGTGTAGTTCACCTGGTCCACTAGCTGCCATATACCCCCACACAATAACTGTAAGGACTGTAACTCCCAACCGCCAAAGGGGCCCGTCACCGGAGTACTAGTTCTTCGCCTAATACTTCTGGTGTCACTTCCTGTTCTTTGTGTATATAAGCTAGCCACATTGTTAACCATGTTGCAAAGTATTGTTTGCTCTAGCGACTTACTAAGCGTTCATGTACTCTTTTGGTTAGGCTCAATTTGGGTTTGTTTGCATTCTCTTTTGATATCTGTGTACTGACCTTTGCCTGCCTCTTTGTATTACTCCTTCTTTTCTAAATAAAGCCACCACCAGCATTATGGATCCCCCCGGTCTCATTCGTTACAATAACATTGCATTCAACATTTATTGCTTTTCAGTAGAAGTAAGACACCAGGGTTTCAAGATTTCTCCCTTAGTTCTCCAAAATGTAATTTGGTTATCACATTTGCCATCATCACTCCAAAGAACTGTTCACTGTATAAGAATCTTTGGGTAAAATATGTCAGTTTAACTGTATTTTGCTTTTTGTTATTTTCTTTGGTGCATGTCCTGCACCAACTAGTAAAGAATATTTAAATGAAATTATATTCTGGAATAATTTTAGGTTGGACTAATATATATATATATATATAGCATACAGATATATGAATTATATCTATTAAAAATCAATATTTACTAACTTTATAAATTTTATCATTATAGATTTTAGTCAAATGAATTTAGCTCTATAGACTGACCTGTTAGAGAACATCTTGCTACAGTTGTACACATTAATGGAGAGCACTTCATTCTTGATGATTTTCCCAAAGTAAGGCCACCTGAAGTGCTGGACAGTCAAAGATAAGAAGTAGCAGTTATGACCAAGCTTGCTTAATATAATATTCAAATATAGTTTTATTTCTTTATAAATAAAGCACTTTATAAAAATAGACATAACCTTAAAGCACCTTCTAGAAGATATAGAATATAAATGCAAATTTCACAAATTTTTAAATTTAATTCATCATGGTGTTCTTATTGCAATACATTATTAGTTATGCAATAACATTCATTTAAAAATGTTTATAACAAATAATAAACAAAAAAATGACTGCTTAGTAATGTCTATTTCAGTAAAAACATTGTGTACACAACCCATATATCTGAAAATAAAATCACATAAGCCAATATTTCTATTAACAATAGAACATAGATAAAATAAATGTTTAATCTGAGAAATTGTACAATTGTAGGCACAAAATCAGTTTATTTAAAATTTAATAAATGCTACAGGTCTCAAAATATTTTGGGCGGGGCATGTATATTATGGTGTAGCATCTCCTTTTCTGTTCAAAACAGTTTAAAGACATTTGAACATCAAGGTCCAGTTCTTGCCTGATTCAGGTTTTCACTTGCTGAAGAGTTCGTGATCTTTGATGTATTTTTTTTTTAATGATGCACCAAATGTTCTCTATAGGTGAAAGATCTGGACTGCTGGCAGGCCAATTCAGCACCCATACTCTTCTACTATGAGACCTTTATATACCTTTCAGCATTTATATTGCTTTCCAAAACATGGACGCTGTCTATACCATATGCACTTATGCAACCCCATACCATCAGAGATGCTGGCTTTTGAACTGAGTGCAGATAACATGCTGGAAAGTCTCCCTCCTCTTTAGCCAGGAAGGCATGGCATCTGTGATTTTCGAAAAGAATATCAAATATGAACTTGTCTAATCATAAAACACTTTAAATCGGTCCATGAGTCTTGGTCCACAGGACATCGTGGCGCTTCTGGACCTTGTGGATATGGCTTTCTTTTTGCATGATAGATTTGCGGACTGTGTTTACCGGCAGTGGTTTCTGGAAGTATTCCTGGGCCCATTTACCAATGTCAATCACAGAATCATGCCGATGAGTGATACAGTGTCGCCTGAGGGCCCAAAGACCATGGACATTCAACAAAGGTCTTTGTCCTTGTCCCTTACACACAGAGATTTTTTCAGTTTCTCTGAATCATGTGATGATGTTATGCACTGTAGATGATGAGATTTGCAGTTTGACATAGATGATTGTTGTTTTTAAAGTATGCCCTTTTTAAGCATGAATTTTCTGCCCATCCTTACTTCTGAGAGATTCTGCCTTTTTAAGACATCTTTTATAGCTAAGCATCGTACAGAGCACATGTTAATTAACTTAATTACTTGCTAAATGTTCTCCTATCTAAATATTTTCAAAATGTATTGCTTTTTCAGCCCTTTGTCCCCCCTGTGACAACTTTTTTGAGACCTGTAGCAGGCATCCAAATTGAAATAAGCTCATTTGTGCATAAAATTGTAAAAAAAAATTCTCAGCTTAAATATGGTATCCATGTTTCTTTCTAAATAAAATGGCTCATGAGCTTTAAGTCTTTCAATTTTTATTTTATTTCAATTCAAAAAACATCCTAATTTTTATGGAATTCAGGTTGTAATCATAGTTAAAGTCAGTTAGGTCTGTTGTTAGCATTGTTAAAAAGCATACACATTGTATTTACCTGGCTAGAAAAAAACTATGCTTATTGCCTTAGCTACTTACTGATAAACACCACCTGTTTAATAACATTTCAGCTTAGACTTTAACTTCTGAAAGAGACAGAAGTGTAATTATTTTATACTCATATGTAAAGACATTTAGGCGTGGCCTCTTTTGTTGATACCCACACTAACTGAAGGCTGCCCTGAGTAACTAAGCCCAGAGGGAGCGGTTTGTGTAAAGAACAGACCACACCTTGTTCCTACGGGAAAAAAAAAAACCCAACCGCTATAATTTTTAAAAACTATAGTAATGGAAATTAAGTCTATGTAGCATTATCTCAAAATAACTAACAACTGTAACAATCTTTATTTACACGTTCTCAGAAATTTCATACAGTTGTAAAACCATGCAGCAGAGTGTTTTCCTTACCTCGTTAAAAACTGCTATATTTTCACATTGAAGAATCTTGGTTTTGTGAGTAAAATCTAGGTAATTAACAAAATTTCTTTTAAAGGTCACCCAGAATTACGCATGGTAATAAAGAAAATATACACTGTAACTGTATAATAGTTTTTAAACCTATAATTTTTAAACATACAAAAATATATAAATCATTACATGTAACAGGCAATTAAACAATCAAGTTAAAACCAAACATGCACATTAGGTGACCAATTTATTTCTTACCCCTGAAAGACAATTCCACTTTCCGGTCATATTTTCCAGGTAGGTTTGTAATCTTCTTTAAATAAATAGCAATAGACATGTTTTATTAACGGAGACAGTTTTTCTTCAGCCCACAAACATCTATTTTTATCTTTCTGTCCGACTAATTAACATGTTTCTGTGAATATATTCTGTTAATCTGAACAACCACAGAAATGCTCATAATAGTTTTATTTTACTCTTGAACACTTACTGGTTTAAACAAGGCCTACAAATATCTAAGCTGAGCACCGAGAAAGTACTTAAGACTGTCTACCGAATTAACTTACTTCCACTTCGGTGTGGAGTTTTATTATCTACTGTTTGCACATGGTAATAGGACAGGTAGGAAGTGCCAAAAATGAGTGATGCAAGAATCAACAGATGACTGTGTCAAAAACTTGTGTTATACAGACCACTTTAGGTAAGTAAAAAATGTAAATACTGTTTATTTGTTAAAAGTTTATTTGAAAAATTAAAGGCAAAAGGCACAGATATGTAAATGCAGATAGTGGCATTTTCCATACAAAGATAGCACATGACAACAGTTATAAACTCTTTCAAAAATACAATTTAAGGCATGTTTCCAAAAAGCTTTAATATATCTCCTACAAGTGTAAATACAGCATGTGTGGAATATTTGATAAAGGCATGTCAAGGTGCCACCGTTTACCTATAAGGAGTGGCTCTGGTGACCTTTTAGTGAAAATTGCTATTTATTAAATACACAGCATTTTTTTTTTTTTTAGAATTTTTACTGTGGAGCTTTAGTATGACAAAACTGTTTAAATTGTAAAAAATGTAATTATTTTGAAGTGTAAGTTAACAAAACAATATTATGTGGCATGTAAAATACTTTTAAATATTTAACATTTAAACCTTTTTCTTATTATGCAAAAAATGTTCAGGAAAAAACAGATTTAAGTTGAAAGATGAAAATATTTAGATCATTGTTCGTAACATCAAATCTGATGTTAATTAAAGCTGCGACAGGCATTGAAACCCGGGCTCATAGCAGCCTGGTGGCTTTAGGAGACAGCAAATGGTAGCCAACATGCATTTAAAGTGGCAAATATAGTAGGGATATGTTTAAGTCATTTATATGTTCATCTTCCTGTTGGCACCCTGTGGTGCTATGACTTTAACTGAATATTGGTGTGTAGCTGTTTTCAGGCTGGGCGTTTTATCAAACATTTAGTCTGGTACAGATTAAACATTTTTTTTGAGTTACTGGCATTGTAGTGCTTTGAGATGAAGTCTTACACAACATGAATTGTGACATAACTACAATTGGGCAATGCATATCTTAGGTTTGGTGTTTAACTCCCACCCTCCAGTTTTCCCTTCTATTCCAATTTAAATACAAGGTGTTTATCAGTGATTGTAAATCAAGAGCAAGAACACACTTGTGTCAATTTCTAATTAAACTCAAACAGTACTCCGAGTCCGCTTTAAATTGATTGAGTCTCTCTCAAACACACACACACACACACAAAATGACAAGGCGACCTGACCCCAAAATGGTAATAGCTTTTTAAATTAGGCAAATAAAATACACTGACTCCTTTGTAAAACCATGTGTACTCACCTAATATATTACAAATAAAATACTATTAATTCTGTGGAATCTCCATTTGATAAGACACACTGTATGTTGGTCAGTGTTAAATAACACTCAAGTGCTAGTATACCCAGTCTTTACGCAGTCATACAAACACATTTAAATGTGAAAATAAAAATGCAAGGTGGGATTCAAACCCTGAACCCCAGATATGTTAGGTAAAAGTTCTACCACTGGCACCTTTGGGTAACTATAGATTGATTTAGTAAGATTATCTTCTACTCCTATTACCTACTCTCCCCGTATGATCTAAATTTTGCAGTTTAATTTTTTTAACATTGAATTTAATGCCATGAATTTTTTCATCTCGAAAAAAATCTATATTTCTTAATACTGTATATTTTCTGTATAAAAATTTAGAACCAAAAGTTTCAATGTTAAATATTTAAAACTATTTTAAATGCCACATAATATTAATTTAAATTCAAAAACATTTGTCATATTTTAAACTTGTACTTTTTATCGATCCACAAAAGGCTGAATCTGCATGTGCAGGACACAAGAAGCAGTTTAATGGTATGCTTGAGCAGTGTAAAAAAACTGTAAGGTCTTTTAAAAGCTGATTCTGATTACATAAAGTATATAACTTTAGTTCGTCTTGAAGCTGGAATACTGAAGAACAAATTATCTGCATTCTGAACTTTAAGTGTGATCAAAAGTAAAAGTAATTGAGCTCTATGATACAGAATACTACAACTCAAAATCTATTATAATTGCTTTAGCATTTTAACTGGAAAGTATAAAAGCAGAAAAAGCATGGCTTATGAACCCTACTGTGGAATACATTATTTTATATAAGGTCTTCATAAATTTCACTTATTTCTTGAACCCAATGGTCCTTCTGGTATTGCATACACCTGCCTTTATGTTCTAGGAGCAGGAGAGTTGACGGGGCTAAGATTTTTCATCTTGAAATAAGACACCAACTGATTGGGCACTTCAGCAAGGACACTTTGAGCCAGCGCCTCTTTAGGAGCCTGAAATAATTTGAAACATTTAAAAATCTGTCTGAATAAGAAATATCACATTACCAAGCAATTAGCAGCTAAACAGGACCAATTTCTATAAGAAACATACCTTGACAAAGTCTTTAAAGGGCACAAACTGTACTATATCTCTTGCCACTGGTTCTCCATTGGAAGATTTAAGGACCCCCTTATCTCCATCAAGTACCTCCATGGCCTTAAAATCTGCCTCACCAACACCCACAATAATGATGGACATGGGAAGCTTGGAGCTGTTCACTATGGCCTGCTTGGTCTGGTCCAAATCAGTAATCTCTCCATCAGTTATGATCAACAACACAAAATATTGCTGAGGATGAAAGAAGTACAAGATTGTCAGTGTGAATGCAGGCCAGGAGTAACCTTTAAAATAAATTAAAAATAGGTCATATAATGTGGAATGAGCTACAGAGCTAAAGACACAAATTAACCAATGATAATTATCTATTCTCTGCTGGTTCATTTATAAAAAAAAACATATACATCATAATTTCATAAATAATTACATTTATTTCACATAATTTTTAAAAAAATAATCATTCCGTTTTAGCTTTTATAGTCTTTTATAACGTATACTTTTCCTGATAATTAATTCCTTTTAAACATATTAAATTTGTGATGCATTCTATCAAATTAAAATTTAAATCAATCTTCTATATGTTAGGATAGGCTATATCACACCAAACCAGTGTAAATAAATATGCTATGCAAACATGCAATCATTGTGCATTATTTCTATTGTTTTAATTAGGATGCTACAAAAGAGAGAGCCTTTCAAAATACGCTTTCTGAAAAGCTTTTAAGCAAAGCAGCTTAACCATCTAGTCAGTGCAAAAAATTCCTTTGGTCAAAAATTATAAAGTTAAAATGTCAAAAAATTATTAGAGATTTTTCAATTATAATATATTAATTATATGTTCTGTTAAGGGCAATTCAAGAATAAAAATGTGTGGCACAAAAAACCTTTAACGTTGTAAATACTGCTCTTACAATTTGATACAGGAGAATTGCATTAGACAGTTTAACACGATTCTTTGTTTAACACTTAATCTTCTGCTACTGATTTTAGGAGTACCTATGCCAGTGTGTCAGATCAAAAGCTCTGAAAGACCTAATAAAAATTTATCCAGAATAAAAATGTTTGCAAAAACAAAAACACTTGACATATTTATGTAGGGGAGGTGGTAGCCAATTGGAAGACTGGGGTTTGATTCCCAGCACCATCCACTGCCACTTCTGGGCAACTGAGCACCCCCACTTGATCAGTTGTATAAAAATAAAAATGTACGTCGCTCTGGATAAGAGCGTCTGCCAAATTCTGTAAATGTACGTGTGAGAATCTTATCTTGCGGATTAGATAGACATAAAAAGCAAAAACAGCTAAAATCCTAAAAATTTTTAAAATCAGAAGCAGTAGAAGAAAAAGAGCAAAATCAGAATATAGGACACATTAAGCCAAATCAAAGCTTCAGCTTTAGAACTTAATGTGCTTCTTCTTGAGCCACTCCTTTGTTGCCTTGGCCATGTGATTTGGGTCATTGTCTTGCTTGAATACCCGTCCATGACCCATTTTCAATGCCCTGGTTGAAGGAAGAGGTCAATCGTCCCATTGATGTGGTAAAGTTGTCCTGTCTTCTTAGCAGCAAAACATCCCCAAAAGCATAATGTTTTCACCTCAAAGTCTGATGGTGGGGATGATATTCTTGGGTTACAGGCAGCATTCCTTCTCCTTCAAAAACGCAGAGTTAAGTTGACGCCAAGGAGCTTGATTTTGGTCTCATCTGACAACAACGCATTTACCCAGTTCTCTTCCGAATCATTTATTGGTAAACTTCAGTTGGGCCTGTACATGTGCGTTCCTAATCAGGGGGACTGCAGGATTTTAGTCCTTTACGGCGAAGTGTGTTACCAATTGTTTTCTTAGTGACTTTGGTACCAGATGCATTGAGACCATTGATAAGATACTCTCTTGCAGTTATGGGTTATTTCCTTCTTTTAAAAGGAAACGTTACCAGTCTCAGCTACCTGTATAAAAGACACCTGGGAGCCAATTGATGGGAGCCATCAATTTCTAACTTTTTTTGAAATGTGTTTTTCTGGATATTTTTGTTGCTATTTTGTTGTTGCCTGTTAGCATATGCCTACCATAAAAATGATAGACTGATCATTTCTTTCATAATTTTATGTTCTGTGTAGTTAGTTTGAAGATTTAAACACAGTTGCCAGTAATTTTCATTTTTCGTACATCACAGACATTGGTACAACACCCACTATCCGAGGATAAAAAGTTTTTAAAAATTACAATTTACCCCTGCAGTTGGCTGCTGTGCTGCTGCTGAAGCGATATGAGCCACATGGTTAATAATGGGGGAAAAATTTGTTGGGCCATACAGACGCACTTGTGGCAGTACAGTGCGATATGCCTGGATGATGCCTTCAACTCCTGTGCGCACACAAAATCAAACAAGTGTAAACAAAATCAATTACAACTTTTAAATAAATATGGTAAAACAAGACAAATGACGTACCCTTGCAGTAAGGGTTACTGGGATTACAATTTAGCGCAAATTCATGTGAAACCTGTAGGACAAAACATACTCATTTGTTTGTTTAAGAAAAGTACAGTTAATTAGATTAGAACAAGGGACCACACCTGACCTCAAAATTTGGGGGCACCTGAGCACCAAATCCAAAAGCAGGAAACAATTTATCCCTATGGAAAAAGAAAGAAAATTAACAAACAGTTTTAAAGAAGAATGGCAAACAACATAAAGACTTAATTTCTGGTTTTACATGTCATAATCCTGGATCACAAGGCCCACAGACCAAATTGCACTCAGGTACTGGTTTACCCCATCAGGGCTGAGATAGTGTAGCGAGTCTGGCGAGCGAGGGTCTCCATTAGAGCCGGTGAAGTCAATACCAACCTATATAAAACAAGATTGAGTATTGACAAAGAAATCATCAGTCTAGAATTTTAATAGTAGGTATATGTTAACATTAAAGTTACAAATTGATTTGTATTTTAACAAGTGAAAAAAGTATTTAATCAGCAAGATTTCTGGCTCCCAGGTGTCTTTATACAGGTAACAAGCTGAAATTAGAAGCGCTCTCTTACAGGGACTCTGTGTACTTAAAGGGCATGCTCCTAATCTCAACTCAGTGCCTGTATAAAAGACACCTGTCCACAGAAGCTTCCAAACTCTCCACCATGGCCAAGACCACTAACAGTTACTATGTTACTAACAAGATATATTTATACAAGGCTTCAATAAGCTACAAGACCATTTACAAGCAGCTTGGTGAATCGTAAAACAAAATTAGACTCAATTATTTGCAAATGGAAGAACATGCATTAACTGTCAATCTCCCTCGGTCTGGGGCTCCATGCAAAATCTCACCTCTCAGAGTTTCAATGATCAGAATCAGAAAGAGCTTTATTGCCAAGTAGGTTTGCACATTTTTAAAATAACATGGTAATAAAAAGTAAGAGTAAATAAAAGAGGATAAAGGTTTATTGCACATTAATATGAAAAATAAATTTGCTAAATATTGCACAGAAAAGTACAGTGGTATGGCAATGCATATATTTTTTATATTTATTAAACAATAGGGAGAGCATTTAAGTGTTTATGAGGTTGATTGCCTAGGGAAACAAACTTTTCTTGTGCCTGTCTGTCCTGGTGCTCTGTAGCATTGGCCAGACGGCAAAAATTCCCCTGAAATCCACAATTATCTTCACTGTTTTGAGCATGTTAAGCTCCAGGATGTTATTACCGCACTAGACAGCCTGCTGCTGAACCTCACTTCTGTATGCAGACTCATCACCATCCTTGACGAGGCCGAAGACTGGTGTCATCTGCAAACTTAAGGAGCTTGACCCTCAAGGGGTCTTTAGAGGTGAAGTCGTTGGTGTAGAAGGAGAAGGGCAGAGGAGAAAGAACACATCTCTGGGTGTCACCAGTGCTGATAGTACGGCTGTTTGATATACTAAATAAAAATTGTCCTTTCTAGTTGTGTGTTTTGGGTCATTATTTTGATGCATGATAAAATTTCTCCCAAACAGATAGGATGCATCCATCAAGCATCGCCATGCATGACATTAATTTCACAGTTTTAGATCTTTATCAGATTTAATCTTTTTCAAGATTTCTTTCCAGGCATTTTTATAACTTTGATACAGGTGAATCTTGTTAACAGAAATGTTATTGTTCATTTTCATATTTTAATTTGATTTAATTTTCTGGCTTAAAGCTTGTTATATAATCGTTATTTTTTTTCCTGTCAAACTAATATTGTTTTATTTGGTCGTCCAGTTTGATACTTGGTTGTTAGAAATGACATCAAATTCTTTTATTGGTTATGTCCAATAAACATTCTTTTATATGGTTATGTAGTGTTGGTTCATTCTTGTAAACAAAATTGCTTAATTAAACGTATTAAGTTTGACACATTTTAAATCACCTAATCACAAAATAGGGTTGTTTCAAACAAAACGGGCATAACCATCAGAAACTTAAAATAAAAATTTAATCCATTATCCTGTTTATCTTTTGATCTGAAAACCAAAATGGTTTAGTGAACAGCAAAAATATTTTTTATTAGGAAACTAAGTTTATTCCTGTACTGTGTGTGTGTGCATTTTATTGATTTTTGATAAAATATATGTACCGTATGTCTCTTTAATTAAAAACGTTTATGATGAATATTAAGATTTTACACTTTAAGTTTCTATAAATAATAGAAGCTGTATACATTTGTAACAATCTAAATTTACCGTGAAATTAATTTGGCAACCTCCCATCACATAGTCCAGAAATGTGTATTGTGTCTCTATCTGCAACAAATATAAAAAGATGGCCATAATGAGCTTAAATGTTCCTGATTTAAAATACAGATATAAAACTTAGCATAAAAAGAATTAAGTAAGATTTGTTTTTAAGGGTTTTGGGGAAAAAACCTCTGCAAAGATTTTTTTTGAACATACATACCTTGCAGTATTTAAAACGGACGATGCCAGAATTTTTGTAGCTCTTTTTCTTCTTCTGCTTCTCTGGATGAATACACTCGAACTCCACCTAATAACATCACCAAAATGTTCATAACAAACAACATGAATGTTATTAGACTGGAGCGATTAAAATAAGCTGTTATTGAAGACAGTCTCACCGCAGAACCACTGTCTACTTTCAGAAGCTCAGCCACTTTAGTTTGAAAAACGCCAATGAGATCATGTGAGCCATCGTTATCATAATCAAAGCATTGGACCTAAAGAGGGCAAGTAAGAGACAAGACTTTTAGATAGGAGTGGGGATGCTGCTCACCCCCTGATCTTTAGCCTCCAGTAATTTGGCTGCAGTGCAAGTGAACTCTCCTATTAGGTCAGAGCTTGTATCTTCATCCTTATCACTACAAGCCACCTAGAAACATACAAGGACTGACTTATTAAAGCATTTAAAAAGTATAGCGTCTGACTTACACAAATGAAGGTATTTATAGCACTGTGTACAAATCTTGTGGAAACACACGTCAAATTTATACAAAAAAACCCCAATTTATTTCGATTGATTATGCTTTAAAATGGATCCCATGTCAACTGTTCAATGGCTAACAAAAATGTACATCAACTTTAGATTTATTTTCACATACCAGTATTTAGATTTACAATTTTAATCTCACCATAAGGGATGCTTGTACCTCATCTATAATGTCTCTGTGGAAACCTGCTTAAACTTTTTATATCATTTTTTATGCATTACATATTATCATTACATTTTTGATCACATTATGTTTTATAAGGAACAATGCTCATAAACTGAGTGTGTACTGGAACAATGTTTGCTTAAGGCACCATTACCTTAATTGGCTTGTTTAAATCTCCATTACAGAATGTATGTAAAGAAACTGTAAATTTCTTCCAGGATGGGTTCAAATTATTCTTAATGACCTGAAAAAAAAAAGTAGAAGAAATAGACACCATATTTAAAGCCAGGAAAACAGCAACCTATAGTGGAGTCTGACAAAAACATGAAGTGATTCTACACCTCAGTCCTGTGGACTAGCTGCCATGTACCATCATCAGCCTGCTTTAGGAACTCCAAGAAAGGATCGGACTTGCCAAACATATCCTTCACAAATAAAGAAAACAGGGACAATTAAATACTTCATTTTGAGAATTGTAGCACTAAATAAGAAAATCTTTGACTAATTACTTTACCTTCTTGTCAAGGTTTTTGGCTTCCATTTCCAGCACAATGGCCCGATTATCCTTTATTTCTTCTGCAACAATCTGTGAAATAAAAATTAGCACCCAAGTATTAGACAGCTTTATTAGACAGCAACCGCACAAGCAACTCTAGCCCCACTCTAGGCGAATCTCGAATCTATACTTATATAGCAGCTGGACTAATGCATAAACTAATGCAAACTCTGGTCAAAAAGTTGTGATTAAATCATAAGAACAAGATTGCTATATAATGCAATAAGATTATAATATTGCATTCTATCATTATAACATGTTAACAATAACACATTGCGTCACAACGTGATGAAACAAAGATAACCCAGCTTTTTAAGCATTTAAGCATGCTTAAAAAAACATAATAAATACAACTCAACATCGCATACACAACCACACATACCAAAGAGTTTAAAATATAAAAATTCACTGCAGCTCTTGGTGTTTTGAACAGTATACAACAGGGGTCAGCTACCTTTAATACTGGCTATTTGAGCCAGTTTCCCAGAGAAAATAGGACATCGGGAGCCACAAAGCTCTTTTGACATCGAAAATAAAGATAATATACTGCGTATATAGTTTTTTAAATCTATATACACAACTTACAAAACTTTTTTTGCATTTTTAAAATCAATAAATTACTACAGCGAAAATGACATTTTATGTCTGCATGCAACAAAAGATATTTTGAACTCCTAAAAACGCTGGGGTAAAGTTCTTTCTCAAAAATTATCAATTTATTTGAGTCATCCTCATATTTGAATAATCCACCTGCAGCAAACCAAAATTGTGTCTGCTCCTGTGGGCAGTCATCTTTTTATTGTGCGCACAGTCAGCTGTTAACCTGACTGTATAAAGGACTATTTCACTGAATAAAATATTTATTTGCAAAATAATAGCCAATTAAAATATTTAATTTTTTTCTCCTGTCTCTACATCAGGAATATAAAATGTCACACCTTCATTTTAATACAGGATTGTAAGATGTCATCTGTGAGGCAAAAGCGATGTTGCTCACTTTGTAATGTGGATTCAAAGATTGACAGGACACCAAATGCATACTTGTTCATAGAAGTGTCAGGGATTCCATGTTATGCCTGCTGGCGGGTGTTGCATATTTTGAATGAAAAAAAAAATTAAACATTTTATTTTAATGCAACAAGATCACTGTACTCCTTAAATTCAGAATTATATATTAAAAATAAATAAATAAAAATTTTAATTTAATACTAATTATTCATTTTCATTATTTTTTTTTCCCCAAAAAAAAAAAAAAAAAAAAAAAAAAAAAAAAAAAAAAAAAAAAAAAAAAAAAAAAAAAAAAAACCAAAAAAACCCCCCCAAAAAAAAAAAAAAAAAAACAAAAAAAAACAAAAACAAAAAAAAAAAAAAAACAAAAAAAAAAAAAAAAAAACACAAAACATTTTTTTTTTTTTCAGAAGCCACAGCTGTAGGATGAAAGAGCCACATGCGGCTTGTTGCTGACCCATGGTATACAAAGTAAACATTCTGCAGCACCCAAACACCATACATTGCCTTGAAAAAGTATACATACCCCTTTTTCACATTTTGTCACCTTACAACCACAAACTTAAATGTTTTTTTTTTAGATTTTTTAACAAATTAACAGAAAAGTAGCAAATAATTGTGACGTGGAACAAAAATGATCCATGGTTTTTAAAATTTTAGACAAATAAAAATCTGGAAAGTGTGGTGTGTATTTGTATTCTGCCCCACTGCTTCAACACTTTGTACAGCCACCTTTCACTGCAATTACAGATGCAAGTCTTTTGGGTTATGTCAGCTTTGCACATCTAGAACTGAAATTTTTGCCCATTCTTCTTTGCAAAATAGCTTAAGCTCAGCCAGATTGGATGGGGGGGCATCTGTGAACAGCAATTTTCAAGTCTTGCCACAGATGCTCAATAGGATCTAGATCTGGACTTTGACTGGGTCATTCGAACACATAAATATTCTTTAATCCAAACTACTCCATTGTAGCTCTGGCTGTATGTTTAGGGTCATTGTTTTGCTGGAAGGTGAATCTTCTTCCCAGTTTCGAGTCTTTTGTTCCTTGGTCTTCATGATTCTGTGTTCAATGTTCTACAGAGGGACCATCGAGAGCATTCTGAGCAGCTACATCACTGCCTGGATCAGGAACTGCACCGTTTCAGATCGCAAGACCCTGCAGAGGACAGTGAGAACAGCTGAGAAGATCATCGGAGTCTCTCTTCCCTCTATAACGGACATTTACACCACACGCTGCATCCGCAAAGCTAACAGCATTGTGGAGGACCCCACACACCCCTCACACTCACTCTTCACACTCCTGCCCTCTGGGAAAAGATACCGCAGCATTCAGACCCTCACAACCCGAATATGTAACAGTTTCTTTCCTCAAGCAATCAGGCTGCTCAAGACAATGAACTGAACTACCACAACCCACGTATACGCACACACTCGAACATTTTTTGTAAGCACAGTCACTTTACAATACTATAGTTACTTTACTCACTTTACAATGCTATTTGCACAGTACTGTTGTAATTTGCACATTTCGTGTCTACCTCATCTACAATATGGTTGGCGCTCTTCCGTTATGTCTCATCCTTTTTTGTCTTTTTGCACTGTCCCTGTTATGTTTGTATTGTTTATCGCACTGTCTGTTTCTGCACTGTCATGCACTTTATGTCTATCCTGTTTAGTGGCTCTTTGTTGTTTTGTAAATTCTATGTTTTGTGTAGCACTAGGGGGTCCTGGAGAAACTTTATTTCATCTCACTGTGTACTGCATCTGCTATATATGGATGAAATGACAATAAAGCTCCTTGAAACTTCACTGGGTTCTCTAACAAACCACTGAGGACTTCATAAAACAGATGTATTTATACTGAGACTAAATTTCACACAGGTGACAAAATATAAAAAAGCTTAAGGGGTAAGATACTTTTTTTCAAGGCACTGTGTATACAAGCAAAGATCACCAAATCTCAAATCATTCCACACACTGAACATAGAGAAAAGCAGTATGTGCGCTCCGTGTAGCATCACTTGTCAAAAAACAAATGCATGTGTTGTCAATGAATTTTGCCTCTGGAGGCCTCTCCCGCCACAGATACATTGGCCCTGGCAACATATAATAACAACGGACTGTTCTCAGCCACTTTAGCAACAGATGCAACCCAGAAAAACCAACAAAGAGATTTTTACCGATAACTAACAGTTCCGGGAAACACATATTGGTGAAGATTAATCTGCAAACCTGATAAACCGCTACAAAACACCACAGCTAATACCATTGGATATGCAAGACATTGAAATTGTTGGGAATGTTAGCTAACTACCAGGCAAAGATAAGGCTTGCTAAGGAATTCTAGCCAGCTGTTGTCAGTGGTTCTATGGTAAAGCTAAATGGTGTGTGTTTTTATTTACTACCTCATTTATTCAGTTTTGCTTTGTGGTACTTCAATCAATATAAAAAAAAATCTCTCTATTTAAACAGTTGTAAACTAACACGATGCATAAAAATGTAGAAAAAAAACGCATGCGAAGAACCGTATGCGTAGTTAGAATGGCACACTGAAATCTCTTTTGTACTAAAATTGTTCATTATGAGAACTGCACACAAAGTGAAAGACTGAACATCTTCACCAAACTACTGTTTAACAGAGAACCTGATACTATGCAATGTTTTTCTTTAAACTGCCATTGAGCAGCAAATTTGCTTTTGACTAGTAAAATGTAAAAGGCAGGCAAAAAAAAAAGATGAGTGAAACATGAAGATTTCACACAAACATGCTAATGCTATGAGAATTACCAGTGTGTGCTCATTCAGTGCAAACCCTGCAAAAAGTCAGCATTAAGGTTTTAATCATTAAAAACGGTTTTAAATAATAATTAAATGATACAAACAAAATTTTAAAAAATAAAAATAAAAAGCACTGATAAATACCGTTATTATGCCTTTGCCTGCCGGTTTGCCAGGTTTGAGCTGAAGTGGGTTGGTAATCTTTTTACTTGACACAACCTAAAAAAAAACAAAAAAAATAAATCCCAACAGATTGCAAACATTCTGTAAAAGTTTTATGGTAACTGGCAATAATTACACAATGTTGCGCCAACAGTTATATAGTATAGTATAGTATAGTATAGTATAGTATATATATATATAATATATATATATATATATATATTATATTATATATTTTAGCTACCTAAAAGTGCACATGGGCTATGTAAAAGTGCTAATACCTGGCCAAGGGTACACTCAAAACCTCCCAAGTAGTCATCATCTTTTAAGTCAACAGATTTGTTGTCAATATCGTAGACCCCTAGCTTTATTTTTTGCACCCTCTCAAAAAAGTAATCGATACGCAGTCTTTTAGAAAATTCTGGGTCCTGGCAGTTTTTCACTTTCTCTGTTCGGTCCACCTACAAATTACATAAAAAGAGAAAGTAGAAAGAAAGACAAACAAATATCAAGTCACCACTTCCACACTAAACCCAATTGAACTCCTCAACCTATATAAAAATATAAAGTATTGCATACCTCATTCCACTGGCCATCTCCCACATTCTGAAGCAAAACACACAGTGGGTCAGACTTTGATCCAACATCTTTGTCTAGAAGGTTTTTACAGGATATAGAAAGTTCAATCTTGGTCACATATTGATTTGCCATCTGTGTTTTAAAAAAGTAGAGGAGGAGACAGAATATTGTTGAACTCAGTGTATGTGCAAATACAAACAGCAATAACAAACAGATTCTGTTAAATCTCCAACAACAAAGCATGCATCAACATGAGCAAGTTTTCACTGTCACAAGCATATAGCCAGGTTACTGCTTTAAAATGGTCTACAAATCTAGTCCCAAATATACTTTATAATTAAATTAAGCTCAGCATTTTAGAGGCTGCTTGGGGGTTATATTCTATGCATTTATAGGGAAAGTGGTGGCTCATGGTTAAGTTGTTGGACTATCAACCCAAAAATCGTGGGTTCGAGTCTCAGCCACCACTGCTGGGGCCCTGAGTAAGGCCCTTAACCCTTAATTGCTCAGTTGCATAAATTAGATAAATGTAAGTCGCTCATTATATATATATATATATATATATATATATATATATATATAATAAATAAAAGGGGTTTTTTAATCCTTATTAACAGATGCCTGAATAATTTGACACTACAATTTTAAAAGAACTGGTTAAAAACAAATGCATGTGTTGTCAATGATTTTCCCGCCACAGATACATTGGCCCTGGCAACATATAACATATAATAACTGGTTTTGCATATTATGTAAATCATTTGAAATGTTGTGTAATTTCTATGAACGTATAACAAAAATCCTTACCATAGACATCATTACACATTAGATACGCTTGTTAGTTAGGAACAGTGCCCTAGTGGCCGAATCAAGTGATAACCCGAATTGAGTGAGTCTAGGGAGTAATTATTTAGGTTTGGTGAATTTGGACACATTGTTAACACTATTTAAGTTCTTAATCTGGCTAATTTTTGTTACTAAAAAGTTTCTAAACAAAGCTCATCTACACATTACATATTTACATTCTGACAGGGTGGTGCTCAATGGTTATTTAATATTTATTTAATAAATTGTTAAAGGATTCAGAGGTGAAAACAGATCTTATAGTTCTGAAGTAAAAAGTCAAAAAGTGACAATCATCTGTCGTCAGTGTAGGTAGAAGAAAAAAATAGTAAATAATAGTTAAGTGTCTGAGGGGATGACTATTGTTTCTAATAGTTGTCCCTGTGGAATAACAACTCACTCTGGAGTATTACTTCACAAGTCTATACCTGTATAAGGTCTACGTTTGTCCTGAAATGTGAGCAATAAAAACAAATTAGAATAGAATAGCAAGTATAATAGAAGGAAGTGTGCTTACGCAGTCAACTAAGAGTTAATATTGCAGCAATAATACATTGCAGCCAGGCCATTCAAAAACCTTTTTACCAACATTTATGTTAAAACCTGCCTCAAAACCTGCAACCGATTCACTGCAGTCTGATTAAGAAAGATTTATCATTTAATTGCCACACCTGAAAGCACAGAATACAACACCACATTGTAAAAAGACATGTCCTAGAGCTGTCCAATCAGCAGGCTGAAGGCATTTTATTCCACATAGGACGGGTTCAAAACTGAGTTTACCTGTTTTGTCAGTTCAATGGCCTTTATTCAACCGCCAACGGTGGTTTCATAGCTAGGCACGAATATGATCAGCCAAACTGGCTCTCACTGGTTAAACTCAAACACCCCCTGCTTTAAATACAGCATATAGCACGTTTGCTAATAGAAAGGCAGACAGAAAGACTGCAGGCCAAAGTGAGGATCACATTCAGTAACAGACGTTTTTTTCCATTGCAATATGCAATATACCACATCCCTAAACAGACAAAGTTTTCCTAATCACAAAACTGTTTTATTCGATTTCCACTGCTATGAACACAATTCAAAAAGTCAGCATGAGAATCATGAGCGAAGTAACACTGCCCTTTAAGATTACTGCACATCCATTTATCTTCCGGGATTTTGTCGAAAGGAGGTTCTCTCACACTCTCTAATCACACGCAACGTTGCGTGTGTGTATCACAAAAAGTTGATTATCTACAATATAGAATATATACACTCACATAAGCGCTATAGTCTGTGGTTCACCGTGAGCCAAATTCCACTCCCTAATAAATCACAACTACTCCAGTTCCGTCTCATGCAACTCCCACATTCTCGCAACGCAGTCGAGGCTCAGCGTTTTAAGATGATTACTTCGTAAATTAAACATTAGCGCTTAGTCATGTAGATAAGTACTATTGCCGGATTTGCGAAAACGTACACTGTTTAACAAATGCGCAAGACCAGCACAGAAATATATTAGTAGTAGCAGAAAAACAAGATTACAAACCTAACCTTGATTAACAGTGAAAAACCGAGCTCTTTCCCGAAGAAGCAGACTCAACCGGATTGTTTCAGTGCTAAGAGCGCTGTGAGCGAAGGTGTGGCCCAAAGTACCACGACGCACACAGTAGCGTGTTTCACATGACGTAATTGCTGTGTCGCAAGCTGCAACACAGCTCCCTAGGGGCCGGAAGTAATTTTTCCTAATTATTTATTGTAAAATTTCTGTTTTGCGTTGTTTAGGAATGCGCAAACCGGTCAAATTGGGAAAACGTAAATTTTTTTTTAACTTGAGATATATATTTTGTTTCTCATAAAAGGAATATTTTCAAGAAATTGACTGGAAAACAGGGAAAATAGTTTAGAAACATTGCATTTGCAGTCAGGAATAGCAGTCAGGTTATGCTCACGTGTGCAATGATCACTGTAACTTGTATATGCTATATTTATGTTTAAAGTTCTCTTTACTGTGCTTTGCAAAGTTAAAAGACACGTGAAACTGCACAGTGACCTTTTGTCTTATATATTGTGCATTGCTAATTTATTTCATGTTTATGTATTACTATATGTTTTAAATATTATAATATATAAACTTACAATAAAGTAGCAATGCACCAAACATATAAGCCGTCTAGTTTTACCACAACCCATGCCTTTAGTGGTGTTTTAGCAGACCTGGCTAATCTAACAGCCAATCTGTAACAGCCAAACAAAATTCTGTTCATATTTTTTTGGAAACACTGTTTAAACCACAACAATACATACTTTCCTCTATGTCTTCCATTGTGTGTGTTTTCTTTAACTGCCATCTGGTTTTCATGCCTCATCAAAATCACATTATTCCAAACAAGCTATTGCTCGAACTGGTATGCAAACGTGCCTTCTTTGCAGCAGCGCCACACTTAAGGAGAGCAAGATTTAACACAGGTTCATTCATGAAACACAGCACCACACAAATTCAGCCTCAGCTGTCATCTCTGCCACACAGCAACAATAATAGAAAATCAGAAATACAAAAATCACGAAGAATGGTATTCTATACACTGTGAGAAGGCTTAACAGAGGTTAACTGGGAGTAGGGACGTAGGTCAGCCCAACGTGCGTCATTTCAGAACAGTATGTGTGCCTAAGTTTACTTTGTATGCCCTTTTGCTTATTGTTGAGAGGTGTGTAGCCAATACAATAGATTTTATTGTCCACTAAACTAGCTCTATATTTACGTAATTATCAAATCAGCACGATGCAAAATCATGCAGATACAAATTAGCTTCAGTTTATGTTTACATTACACATAGAAATGTGTTTGCAAAAATTGTGATCAAGACATGGCTGTTAGTAGCATATCGGTAGCCAACTGCTTTAACTCTCATGCTACACATATGTGCCTGGAGCCTTACATACAAGTGTGCAAAAAACAAAAACATACTCTGTCTAGAGATAAGAGATCCCGAAATGTAAGGTGGATGAGCTACTTTAGCAGAAAACCAAATCAAGTTTCATAACCTTCAGCCAAGCAAAAACATCATAATTACAGAGTCATCAAAACTGGGGGGAAAATCTCTTTTCAGCATTCAACAGTCCAGCTGTGATAAATTTGTGCCTATGATAGCTCTCATTCTTGCTCATAGCTGACAGAGGTGAGTGTTTTGGTAAGTAATTCAGCTCATGGTTCAGTGTTTTGTGCCTGCTGAGACGTTTCTACACACAAAATTGACACTTGTTTTTTACTATTAAATCTAGGATTTTTTTTATATAGCACCTTTCACAGACAAGGAGTCAAAAACTGCTTTACAGTAAAATGTAATAAGATGTCCTTAATTTTTTTTTTTTGAATAATCTACACAACCTATAGTTGGCAATGGGTAAAGGAAGCAAGTTCCAGAGTTGTAGAGCCGCAACACAAAAAGAACAGTCACTTTTTGTTTTAAGACAAGTCCTTGGAATAGCTTAAAGGTCAGCAGACCTCAAAGACCGGCTAGGAAAGTGTTACCATATCCATGTAAGTGGATGTCTAGCCATGTGGCTGCACTAAGCTATAACTACAATTTAAAAATGCATTGATCGAAGTGTACAGAACATTGCAATAGTTAAATTTATTAGTCGACATCAATGAGCCTCTCCATCTGATTTTTTTATTTTAACATCATAAAGCTAATCTTGCCAATGTTCCTAAGATGGAAACAACAAGAACCAACTACAGACCTTTCATCACCATTAAAACAAAAATTTGTCAAAAATGACACCCAAATGTCACAACAGCTAAATTGTCTAAACTTAGGGGTAATATTATCAGGGGCGATAATAATCACCTGCAAAAAATTGTCTGCCAGCCATTTGTTAAACAAGAGGGAGAAGAGGGACAATTTAACAGACTAAACAACCCCAGAAAAACCATGACACCAACAACCATGCCATAATTGAAACTTATTGTTTGATGAGATTAGTTGTACCACATAAGCTGTATCTGCATGAATTCGTGCACTGCGCTTCTGCCACAACTAATAAAATTTTAGTGTTACTAATAAAGTAGACAGCAACTATGTAACATTAATTTAGGCCCTATTAAGTTTTGGCATAAAAAAATCCCAAAACTATTACAGAATAAACCAAATGCACTGCCTGTCCAATAAAAAGTTACCTGGGTTTAACTGAGCAAATAGATAAGATCTCCCCATTGGATAATTACTGCATGGATGATTGTGTTTCAGCTGGCAACAAGTTATTTAACCCAAACTGATATAGTTAATAGCTTCTCATTTCTTAAACAATCGTCGGAAGACATCATGTGGTCATGGAACAGATGTCAATGTGTTTCAGAAGGGTCAAATTGGCATGCATCAAACAAAGAAAACATCTAAGTGGAAACTTCCAAAGTTAGATTGAAAACTGTCCAGAAACTACTCGAAAAAAGACTGGAGAAAACTTTGCGCAGCATTGATTTTCTTATCAGCAATACAAGATCTTGGCAAAAAAAATAATGCAACTCCGAACAGGAATAAATGTTGTGAAATTGCAGAAGTGTAATCAAAGTCAAAGGCAGTCCAACTAAAATATTAGTGTGCAATTTTTTGCAATGTACCAGACAATTGCGCTAATATATATATAAAATCACTGTTGGTGAGTTGATGTCATGCAGTGACTTTTGTATTGATTTTATGTTTAGGTGAAAATCTAATCTGCTTTACATGGCAGACGCTAATGCACATATCTGATTCATATCAGATCTATTTTCACATATGAATAAGGCCTGAACCTGATCTGAAAATACCAGAATTCATATGCTTTTTTTCTGCTTACACAATTGTGGGTGATCTCTGATCCATGCCACAAAAGTATAAGAATTTGATCAGTGTAAATGCAGTCTAAGAAAAAAAATTCATTGTAAATTCTGAAGTACCTGTTATTTCAAAAACTACCTAAAGTTGAGTTAAAATTCCAAGTTAAAAGGCACAATATGTAGGAAAGTTAAAGATTGCAATTTTACCTTGCAAGAACTTGCTATTGGTTCCTCTTTAGCCAAAGTTAAGTTAAGTTTGGTCTGTGCTGCTCTTTCAATTTCTTTTACAGGTTTACATACAGACATCACTTGCTGAACTGTTCTAATGAAGGGAACTGCCAGAAATGGCTACATTTAATAAACCACTCACTGGAATAATGTAGACAGCACCAATTTAATTAATTAGTTCCAGATTTATTAAGCTTGTTATACATATTTTCCTATGAATAAATTTAATTTCACGTTATATCCACAGGAACGACTCAAAGTACTAGATAAGTACCAAAAAGGAACCAGGAAGTCACTTGATTCCTCTTTATTATGATTATTTAAATGATCATGCACAAAGTTTGTTGGAGCTCAATTTCACACGTTTTAAACATGATTTGGCTTGTTACTGGGTTTGTAATTCAAAGCAAAGCTATTAAACTATAGGTTAAAGTTCAAGGAGTAAAGCTGTATAGTCAACAAAGAAAAATACATAGGACACGTAAAATTAATTACCTTGTAATTCTCAGTCAACTGACAAAATCAGCTTTAGAAGAGAACAAAAGCAAGCACCCAGCAATGAAGCAATTTTAAGTAAATTATAAAACATCATCCTCGTTATGTTCAAACACTGAAAAACTTTTTAAAAATGTTATAATTTGTGTAACCGATATAACAGACAATTAAATAAAACACTGGGATTATAGAACGTAATGCATTAGTTATTTAAAAGCTTTTACATGTTTTTCCATAAGCTGACAAACAACAACAAAAAACCCAAAGCAATTATGATGAGTGACTTTTCATTTCCCAGTCAGTGAAAATGACTGAAAAAGAACAAAATGAATGGAAATTTTAGCAAGCCAGCTTTGTGCCTAGCAGGACACTAACTGGAGCAGAAGAGCTGTCCTGACCAGAGATATAACCAAATGTTACACTTATACAGAGAGATATTAGAAGTGTACACTCTTTTTTGCAACGGCAAAAATATAGCTGTAACTTCAGCCAAATAAACAGAAATGTAGCTTGTTGTTACAGAAATTACTTTGAAACTATAAATTAAATTAATAACCAAATTCAAGTATTACAGGAGTGTTTGCATCTTCAGTGTGTACTTCATGAACATAGCAAAGACCATTCCAAGACTAGCAGCAGGCCAAAATTGGAGGGTAAGGGCGACTGGCAGATTTAATGTTATAGACGACATTTATCTTTAGGAAGCACAAGACTAAGTAAATGACCACACATTATGTTTAGCCACAATTATCAAACTGTTGTACACTGGCCACCCAAAAAAAACATCACCTGGATTAAACTTAACAAATAGGTAAGAGACTTCCATTGGATAATTACTGCCTAAATGATTGTTTTAGCTGGCAAGTTATTTAACCTGAACTGACACAGTAAGTAGCTTCTCATTTCTTAAACAACCTTGAAAGACGCATCCTGTGGTTAAGGAAAATCTGTTTCAGAGAGGTCAAATTATTGGCATGTGTCAAGAAACGCAATCTCTAAGGAGACTTAAAATTGTGTAAAGAAATGTCCAACGCATTATTGACTATGACTGATCTTGTGGTCTGATGAGTCCAGATTTACTGTTTCAGAGTGATGTTTGCATCAAGGTAAGAATGGTGGATGAAGTGATGCACCCATCATGCCTAGTGCCTACCAAACAAGTCTGTAAGGGCAGTGCTATGATTTGGAGTTGCTGTAGTTGGTCAGGTCTAGCTAGGTTCAGCAATGTTATGTGTTAAATATATGTCAATATATTCAGCTGGCTACCTGAATATATTGAATGACCAGGTTATTTAAAAATTGGATTTTTTCTTTCCTGATAACACGGGCATATAACAAGATAAACATTTCAGGATTTTTTTTGGACTCAATTTGAGTGGTTCAGGGAGTATGAGACATTTTAACACATGGATTGGCCACCAGACCAGACCTTAACCCTATTAAGAATCTTTGTGATGTGCTGGAGAAGAATTTGTTTCTCCCATTATAATACAAGAGCTTGGTGGAAAAAGTTAATGCAACTCTGAACAGGAATTAATGTTGTATTACAGCAGCGTATTGAAATAATGCCCTGTCGAATGCAAGCTATAATTAAAGCCAAAGGCATGACAATTAAGTATTAGTGTAACTTTTTTTTGGGCGGCAGTGTATAATGTAATTTTCAAATAGACAAACCATTTTAATGCAGTATTTAAAATGGCCTAAAACTTACCTTTCATAACATGATTTATAAGTCGATCACACATATATTTGGGTTTGGTTCGGCATTAAAAACATATCCAAATATATATTGTTACCTCATATGGATAAATACGCTGAAAGTAAACTCTAAAGAAGCCTGGATATCTGCAGCTATATATTATGCAATCAACAGCATCATTGTTCAAAGCAATGTATACCACAAAACTAGAACTATACTATTGGCTTGCACATAAACTTTTTCTTCAAACATAGTTAAGCCATTTTAAAATGTGATGCATACCATGACAACATAGAGATCCAGCAGAATTTTTTTTTTCCAATATGCAACTTTCTAATTTATTACATAGCATAGGAAGTAAAATAAAAGCTTGCACCAACCAAAAGTAAATTAAGCAACAAAAAAATGCCTGCCATAAAAATTTGCATTTTAAACAATTTTTTGAGGTACACATGTAAAACAGTCAACAGAGAAAAAACATCTTTATTATTAATTCATATAGTAAAACAGGGAGAGAGAACAGAAGAAAAAAAAAAAAACACAATACCTTGCAAATTCAAAAATTAAGAAATGTCATTTTATTGACAAAATAGTTATGCTGGGAAAAATATGTACAAGAGCAAATAAACGTCATCACCAAAATAACTGTAAAGCAGACACCTTTAAAATAAAGAGGCAAAAAATGCAAAACGTCTACCATATATCATAGGAATAAAAAAATAAACATATACACACGGTAAGGACCCGTTATGGGTGTAAAGCTTTCATTTACAAACCATTACAATTCTGCATTCATTAAACAATGCTGCAAATAATCCTTATACAGTGGATAAAGTCATCGCATTTGTCTCATGTTTATCACAGGTAAAATTCCTCCTACAGACTGGGTACTCAAAAATGAAACAACTGAAAACACTTTCACGCTTTTACTGTCAATTGTGAAAATAAATTTAGCAGAATGTTTCTTTAAGGACACATACACCATGCATGGCAGCATTAGGTGTACATCGCATACGAGATAAAGCAAACCACAAAATTTAATGTAGTACTACAAGTGATCAAGTCTGGATTTAGAAAATAAGAATATGAACAAAATGGCAAAGAAAGAAAAAAGTAATTTGCCAATAAAGACAGTGCAGCTTAGCCATCAGCCTACACAAAATGCAGTAAATACAGCAATGCTTTTGCACCTCTTCATGAATTCTTAGATTTTACACAAATAGTTGCCAGTCTCAAGCACTTGAGACAAAAACAGACACAATTCACTTTCCCAATCACACTTTAAAAGGGTCAACATATATTTTTCTCCTGGATTTATTTAAATCTAGTTTGTAGACTGACGAGCAGAAAAAAATTACACCACTACCTCTATGAATATAAAACGCATATCCATTACATATAATTGTCAGAATTTTCTTCATCCCATAGTGATTTTTACTTTTCTTGCACCAATAGGCCTATCGTTCAGGTCCATAACAGCAGACATTGCTTCATCATGGGAATCAAATGCAACCATTGCCTCCCCTGTAGGCAGTCCCTTTTCACTAAATTGCAAACAAACAGAGCCAGGCAATACCTTATAACCATAGAAAAAATCTAATATTTCATCAACTGTTACAGTAAAAGGCATATTTTGAATTTTAACAATAGTGGGCCGTGGGTCGCCTGCACCACCCGTGTTTGATGCCCTTGAATTTTCAGAAGAGACTGTTGAACGACCTTGGTTTCCACCACGGTTTTGACCTGCACTTTTTCTTGAAGATCCATTATCAAATGATGGCATGCTCCTTAAGCTTTCTGGGGTTCCAACAAAAGCAGGAGGTGCACTGTTACCGACAGGTCGGAAACCAGGAGGCTCCAGGACAGGCCCTGGTAAGTGCCCCCCAACAATAGGTGGAGGAATAGCAAGTGAAACATCACCTAAAGCTGTTCCTAAAGGTGGCAGGGGTGGCGGGCCTGCTAAGCCATTACCTGGGGCAAATGGGTTAACAAATGGAGGGCCATTACCCAGGTTTCCCACAGCACTCCGGAGGAAAGTAAACTCCTCCCCAGTCATTCCAGGGAAAGCATGTTGTGCTTGAGTTTGCACTTGGGCCTGAGCTTGGACATGTGCATGTGCAAGGGAATGATTCTGAGCCTTTTGACCCCGCTTTGACTGTGGGGGTGGATTTCTTTCAACCTCCTTCATCTGCTCAAATGTAACCAAATGTACAAATGCATCCCTGCCATTCAATTTTTGCCTATGTAATCGTTCAGCTTTGTGGGCATCTTCCTCCGATTTAAATTGCACCACAGCCTGGCCAAGGCCATTACCATTGCCATCAACAAGAACTTTGAGGCTGTCCTCAAATAACTGAATTCCATCCAAAAACAGACGTACATCTTTCTTCGACACATTATATGGTATATTTGTTATATGAGCACAAATTCTGGAACTTTTTCCACCCTCTGATGAGCCACCTTTGTGATCCCCCTGGGAGCCCTGCAGTCTTCTGCGAATTGAATCAATCTTTTCGAACATGTTTTTCTTTGTGATGGGGTGCACTTGTATAAATCGGCTTCCCATGTACTGCATGTGACACCCAAGAGCTACTTTGTAGTCCATTTCGTTTCTAAATTCAACAAAACCCTCCCCTGTTGCCCTACCATTGGGTCCATATGCAATGTAAATGCTGTCTTCGACAATATCCAAGTTTTTGAAAAATTCAAATATCTGTTTGTTTTCTGCTTCATATGGAAGCCCTTTTAAATACACACAGAACTCTTGTTTATGAGGTGACCTAGACCTAGCACGTTCTCGGACAGAAGGAGAAGCAGGGGTAGCACTTCCACGATGATGCCGAATTTGTTCTGATTCACTTCCTATTTTTAGCTGCTCTGCACATGATCCTTGGGAATCTCGCCATTGAATTTCTGAAGCCGGAGATATTTCTATATACCTTTGGCCCATCATACCACCATTCCTTTTAAGAGCTTCAAAGGAATCTTGGGGTGAAAAAAATTTAACCAAAGCCCTGCCACTGCTCCTGCCAACATTGTCTCTAAGTATCTGAATAGAGTCAACTCCTAATCCATGAAAAAAGTCTCCAATTTCAAGTTCAGATGCATTGTAAGGAAGGCCTTGGACCTTTATGTGCAACTCCTCTGCGTTCATAAGTGCTGCTTTTAAATGAGCCTGGAGATTAAGTGGATTTAAAGGGTTTATGGCATTAAAAAACATTGGATTTGGGTTTCCAAGAGACAAAGGTGGTCCTGAGGCAGCAAGACCACCCGCCACAGGCCCAACTGGTGGGGGAACACCAGGATTAAAAGGAGGGAGTGCAGAAAGGTGTGGCATGTGAGTCATGGAAGGAACTGGTGGCACTGAGGTTAAAGGGTTTACAGTTGATACTGGAGGTAATGTGGACACTGGTGGTGGACCTGGCATGGGTGGCATAGGTGGTAAGGTTGGCATCGTAGGTAAAGGGGGTATTGGAGGAGGTACAGTACTTAAGGAGGACATAGAAGTAGTCATGGTGGACCCCATATTAAGATTTGGGCTGCTAAAGTTATTAAAGTTTGAAGGCATGTTACCTAAAGTTGTAGAGGCAAAGGTTGAAGCACTTTTAATGCTTACAGGCTCATTAACAGAGACAGCTGTGGTTACTGTAGTTGAGGTGTTATTAGTAAAAGCTTGTGCAGTGTTCTGCAAGGTCCCTCTGTCAGTTCCTCCAGTAATATTTGAAGGCCCTGACCTACTACTATTTACTGAAGTCCCATCTGCATTACCAGTTTCAAAACGCCTGCGGCTTAACTCAATCATGTTCTGCATCTCAGTTTTGCTACTAAGTAACAGTGACACTTTGGAACCTTTAATTGTTCCCCCTGTGCGCATCATTCCAAGCCTTGCATCTTCATCTGTTGCGAACACGATAAAAGCTTCACCATGATCACCCCCTACAATATGAACGCCACCATCCGGAATTGTCAGACCGGAGAAGAAATGGCGAATGTCCATGGTGCCAGCCACAATGGGGAGGCCCTGCAAACGGATGACCACAGCCATGCTGAGGTGCTATATCGTACACCTGTAGATAAAAGAAGGCAACGACCATCAGGGTAGAGTGAAGAAAAAGGTTAGATGGACAAAGTCACAAAAAAGCAGCCAAAAACCATCGAACAGGAAGGAAAGCTGCTGTACAAAAAGCATTTAATCCTATAAAAACAGCAAAAAAGAAATGCATTCATCTCTCCATAACCAAAGCCAAATAAAAACATAATCTCACAGTTCACGTCATAAAAAATAAAATAATAAAAAACAATAAAATAATAACACCAAAACACACCGATACTTCTAAATGTGGTCCCACCAAGAATAATAACTATGTGCCAAATTGAACCAAAAATGGGTATAGATTAAATCTATAGATCAAAAAATCATAAAGCAGAACAGCCCAATAAATGTTTAAGTGGGCTGCATAAAAACAAGCCAGGTTGCTGCTTACTAAAAAAATATGGTCCATAATTAAATCTTAAAAACTTTTTTACTAATGTAAAAGTACATATGAACAGTAAAATTCAAAAGCTAATACATTTCCTCCATAACCCAATAAACAGCTTAGAAAAACTTAATATAGCGTTTTTAATTCAAGTAATTTTTCAGAATTTAAAAGCTTAGTATGAGCTGCACAATTGCCCATGCTAGAAAAAAACTTTAGATTAGTATCTTAAAGAGTAAACAAAAACTTTTACAAAGAAAATCTTGAATTTGTCTAATGAACTAGTGGCTACGCAAGGTTCTTACCTGTGCAATTAGTAGTGGATCGTTATTAGTTGTGGAAGAAACCCAAGTCAATCTTGCAGTCAATTTAAAATCAACTCTTGACTGTAATAAGAGAATAAACGGAGGCAAAAACATCAATTCAACCAACAATGCCCAGTTTGCATGTTTTAGTACACCATTTTCACCAGCCATTTCAAGCTTTTACCATAATGTAATTCAAATCCAGCATTTATTAATTTAGGCTACATCACTATTCGCATGAGTGGTCTGGCTATAGCTGGAAAAGCTCTTGCCACATTTTCGTTATATTCATGTTTAAAATAACAGCACATTTCATAATGAATTTGGAAGAAAATCATGCAGTGAAGCAAAACCAAAGTACAATTTTTTAGTTGTCACGTCTCCAATGATGAGGCAAAAAAAACAAACAAATTTAAATGGTATTTCAGGCAGTTTCTCAAGAGCCCGGTATAGCTTATTTGCAATCATGTGACTCTAAAAAAAAAAAAAAGAAAGTAAAAAAAACTTAATGGAAGACAGTGAAAAGTCTAATTGTCTACTTTTTTAAAAGGTTAACCACTCAAATGTTTGCCAAAATGCCACTAAAGGCATGGATTATCACACAACTAGACAGAAAGATTACTCCAGCTCAGTACAATTGTATGGCAAGGCAAAAACTGGAAAAAACTGCCAGTGATATTTTGTGTTTTGGTTATAAATACTGCAATGTGAACATTTCTACTAAATGACGTATAGCTCTAGTAGAGCAAGAATTATTATTTTTTTTTTTTAATGAATGGGGTGATTCTGTAATGGAAGTTCATTTGCGAGACATATAATACACATATTATAAGCATAGATAAATACAATAGAGATACATAGATTGAATAATCCAGGGTAAAATCACTATAGTATTTACTGTGTAAATTGAAAAAAAAAATTTTTGGTCAAGCTACAGAAGTGATTGTTTCTAAATGCTTAAGAAATTAATCCACAAATCATGTTTGCTGAACAATGGGTGCTGTTGAGTATAACCATGACCTGACATTGCAATGTGTGCATCTGTAATAGTCACATAGCAGGATGTGCAATGTCTGTGCTAAAACGATATATTGTGCAGGCCTAAAATAAACATATAATAAAGCTGCAACAAGTGTGAGCGCCAAGTTTCTGTTAGCGATTCCTATGGAGAAAAACCATGTAAACCTACTTAAACCTCAAATCTAAAAAGACTGTGCACCAACCACAATGTTCTACTGCTTACTTTCAAAACCTGCAGAGCAAGTTAGTGAATTAAACTCATACTAAACTGTACTTAAATTATACAAGTGTACTAAATGAGCAGTAACAACACAGGGGCTTCTTCCCACTTAAGTACATTACATTTAACAGCTCATCCACAGCTGTTTGTACCTCCTCTACTATTGCTCTAGGTATTTTCACGATAATAACACCCGTCTCCCATAAACATAAGAAATTGAGTTATAGAGAAATTTAGAAGCATAAACTAAGCTGATCTCAAGAGGTTTCCATGTCAGAAAAATAAAAAATAAATTTACCTTAGAATTATAAAAGGTCTCACTTAATAGACTAAACACAATTAATATAATATATATTATATATATATATAAAATATAATAATATATATTAATATATATGTAAAAATCTGTGATGCAAAGTATAGCCAGCACTTTTTCACAGACAATTGAGCAATAAATCGAAAGTCAGATAGATAATGTATGAATTTAAACATCACCGTCAGATATGCAGATCCTCTTGTCTGTTTAGAAATGGGAAAATTCAAAACATATCCTAACAGCAATAAAATGCACATATACATTTCTACAGCCACACATTTGAAGAAAATGGTTTTTGTTTTATTTGAAAATGTCTATAGCTGCAATGTGTGACCGTATATTGCCTATGTACCTTGGCTGTTTTCTAAATAATTTTGGTAAAGTATTTTTTTATTTTTTACACAGAGGCACAACATCCTCCAAAAATGAAATCTAGAAATCTCCTACTAAAAACATGAGCAACAAAATCAAGATCTTGCCAAAAATATACCGAGCCCAAACCAGCATATGGAAGAACAGTAGTTACACTGATTGCAGAAACATACCAACACAGAGACTTTCCGAACATTGAAAACAATCCTGTGTCGACAATGTGTCGAGGAAAAACTTAAAACAAAATAATAAACCACACAAATCTGTTACAACCTCAAAATATTCAAATGCAGGGTGAACCAACGCAAAACCCACCGCGCAGGAGGAAAGCAAGGGACTCGCTGAGCCCTACAACAACAAAGAAACACAGCGGACTGAAATAAGGCGTTAAAACAACATTCATACCTGGTTGAAAATAAGGGAAACAGTATCAGGACACAGCTTTGGTGCACAGAAACACCGACATTTGAAGGATAAAAAAAATTACATTTTATGAATCACATAGCAACAGCAAGCGGTCAGTCGAAGCGAAGAACACACCGAGAATAACAAAATGGCGCAGTAGCTTGTCTCCTCTAAGAGTTCGTGTTATCCGACTGCCACATAAACGACTAACTTTACATTGCATCTCATTCTGCATAAAACACTGAAATACCAACACAATTTACCAAACAGCAAAAGAAATGCAACCTCAAGCTGGCTTTAGCAAACATAGTGCAAAAGCCTGCACTCATTTTATAAGTCTGATCTCTTAACATCGGACATGTTTAAATTTACTTCAGTCAACGTTCTGCTTAACTACAGTGCAATTTTTTTTGTAAATAGCTGTCCTCTGAACAACCTTACCGAAAATATCTGCTTTAACAAATTTGTTTTGGTTGGTTGAGATTTGTCATTAAAACCCGCCGTCTTCTGTACTCGTGCACACTCCTGCCGCCTGCACAATCATCTTTGGACGGAAAGCATTCGGCGCGATGGCGTTCACACTAACTACAAAGACCAGAGTGCAACCGGCGCAGTGGACGTTACACGAAAACACACACGCTTTTCTCTCGGAGCCCTCTGCTGGGCCGCTTTTAAAATCATCCGTTTATTCCAAACGGAGGGGACTGTTATTTATCATTTATCGGCACAAACAAAGCACTAACGAGTGAAACTGCCTCCCCTGGCAAAAAGTATAGAATCAATACTCTACCAGAAAATGTTTATTCAACTGTTGTTGTTCAATTCTGTAGGAAAAACACATTTTCATTTAACACGTCACCCTTCTGGCTTTAAGAAACACTTAATAAAGTCAATTGCAACTGTTTTTACAAATCAAACAGAGGGGGAAAAAATATGGAATCACTAAATTCAAAGGATATTTGGAATTATGGAATCACCATGTACTTTGCAGTTCTAAAACAAACACCAGCATCAGATTTCATCTGCTTATTAGTCTGCAGTTTAAAAAAATGCTTGCACACCTTACTGAGCTGTTGAACCAAGCTGACTGACATAAAATGTTTTCAACACGGGAGATCAGTTGGTTGTTACCAGTCAGCTGTGCCTATAATCTGGAGCAAGTACAAATAAAATAGAAAACAGAAAATGCACAACAAAACAAATAGGCGGAAAGTGGAGTCAATGTCTGTGACCGAAATGTAAGAAATTGCCCAAGAGAAATAGTATTTACATACAAAAAAAGCCAAACAAAAACCATCATTAACATCTAAACAGAAAAAAACAAGGTTACAATGGCTAAAGAAAAGCAATCATGGACTGTGGATGACTGAATAAGAGTGATATTCAGTCTAGTCAAGTCAAGTCACCTTTATTTATAAGGCGCTTTTAACAATTTGAATTGTTTTAAAGCATCTTAACAGAATAACATCAGAAAAGACAATATTAACCACTCATTAAAACACTCAATTTGATTCAATTTGATTCAGTGATGTATCCCAAATCTGCATTGGGCAGGGTGATGACAACTTCTACAACTTCATTTAATTAAGATCTTGAAACTGACAGGTAAGTGTGTTAAGGTAAGTTGGAGCTAAACTCTGCAGGACCGAGATTGCCCACCCCTGCTCTACATCCTCTTCACGCACACCCACTAACCTCCTCTTTGGTCTTTCTCTTTGCCTTCTGCCTGGTAGCTTTATTTCTTACATCATATAGCTATAAGTTATTCATATCTATTATATCTATGTCTATTTAACTAATATCATTAGTGCATCATTGCATCATTACACTATCTATCTGTTATGCTAATGTAGTATTTATGAATGAAGAAAAATATTTAAATTTACACAAAAAGAAAAAAAAACTATTAGTCAACATTTATGAATGGACGTTTATTAATGTGCAAGTTTCGTACTGCCACCTAGCGGTCATGTGCAGAATCTCAACATTTCACAGAACACAGCAGTTTACACCTCACAGACGACAGTTTACAATCCGGTGTATAAAACGAAGGTGACGTCTTATAGATCTGATGTGGAGACGCTGTGCGCTGAGGTTCAGGAGTAAAAATCACATTAACCATCTAAAATAAATATTTTAATTGGCTATGTTCAGTGAAATAGACCTTTTAATAACTAAATTTTGGTTCACAATATTTGTTTGCTGCAGATGGATTTTTTATGTTCGACCTTATATTAAATAAATACGAGGATGACCCAAATAAACATTGAAATTGAGACAGTAATACGAGACAGTATACTAATATGAGACAGTATACTTCCACCCAGCGTTCTAGTTCATTAATTTTACAAATACAAAACACAATAGTTTTTTTAACATGGCATTAGGGGAAAAACAATATATGCAGTGGTTTCTTCATTTTAGATGTCAAAAATCTTTGCAGCTTTTTTCTGTAAGAAAACCCTCCAATGGTTTTTTTGAGTGTTAAAGGTTGCTGAACCATAGTTTATATGGACTGTTTGCAAATCTTTTGAGATTTTGCTATAAATGCTATGAATCTCCCACTTAGTTTAGCGCACCTTTAGCTGGAGGATGAAGCAGAGGAATGTGTGCGTTCTTGTGTTTAGTCTATGTTTTCACTTCAAGAAGTAAAAAAAGTAGTTTCATAATGCGATAAATGCCATGTGCAACATAACCAACCGACATTCAAGAATTCTAGCTCCAACCTGAAACAACACATAGGCGTAGGTGTCAAAATGACACCCACACTCAAAAAAAACTTCAAATGTACTCAAAGAAAATTACGGACAGTGGTTCCACACAACCTTATTAGTTTTTATTAACATTTAAGATTTTTGTTCAATCTAAACTTATGTGTTTTGACAACAAAACTGAATGATGAAAAATCAACTTGAATTATTTGTGTTTAATCAAATAAGTATAATTACTTTCCTGTAACTTAAAATTGTTAAGTTGTTTGAACATGATTTCATTTTTTAAAATCTCTTTAAATATAGTTCATTCAAACAACTCATTTAAATTAATAACAGTGGTTCCATTTAATTAGTTCAAGTTACATTAACACAAGGTTTTTTAATTCAAGTTACATCACAGCATAAATATAATTTGCTTTGATATTATTTGTTAAAGACTTGTCAGACACCAGCTTTTTTTAAGCATTGATTATTGACATTAAACAACAGATTATAGATAAACAAAAACAGAATGCTTACTGAAATAATTTAGATGCATTCTGCACTTTTGTAGCTTAGTATATCAGTCCAATGAGCATGACTGTGGCATAAGCTACATTGTTGAGATCTTCAAGAACTCTCAGACCCTCCAATACCACTCCAACATCTACTGGGCAATTTTCAGTGGTTAAACATTTTATAAAAAACAATTCCAACACAGTCTGGTGAAGTACTAGGTGCATCTGTATTCTATGGAGGAGAAATACAATGATACAGGTAAATTCATGCGTATTAAAGTGCCATTTCAAATCCTATGTATAACTTTTCTGTATAACACAAAAATATTAAGAAATGTCTCAGTGGTTATGTGTCCAAACACTACAATAGACACAAAAGTCAATTGGGTTTAAATGTTTCAAAAAGACGAAGTCATTTAAACAGGTTTGGAATGACATGGGAGTAGGTAAATGCTTAAGTATCTTTTAGGGGATCATTCACCCAAAATCTTTACTTTATGTGTTGATTTAACAAAGGTCAATGAATCGGTGCAGAGGGAGAAATACATTCTTCCATCTGTTGAATAGACCCTCGGACAGCTAGCAGGAGCTAGTGTTTTTAGCAAACTCAATGCAAACATGGGATTTTGGCAAATTCCCTTCTCAAGAGTCCGCCAAGCTCACAACATTTATTACACCGTTTGGGCGGTACTACATTACATCAACTACCATTTGGCATCACATCGGTACCCGACCACTTTCAAAATCGCATGGTAAGGGCCTTGATGGAGTGGTTTGTCATATGGACAATATTCATGTGGGGGTGTTCTCAGGAGGAGCATGATGCACACTTTCACGAGGTGCTCCAAAAGATGGAAAATGCTGGCAATACCCTGAATTTAGACAAATGTGCTTTATCACAGCATGAAGACAAGTTTCTTGAACACATTATATCAGAATTAGGAGTGAAACCAGACCCTGCTAAAACTGCTGCCACCCAAGATTTACCTGAGCCATCAAACATCACCGAACTTTCACATATTTATCCCTCATCTGGTGGAAAAAGATAAACCCCTCAGGGATCTTTTGTCCAGGACAAACTGCTGGGTTAGGGGTGACTCACAAATCAAAGCTTTTCAAGATTTAAAAATAACTTGTCATCTGCAACAGTGCTGGCCCTATACAATACAAATAAACCAATCAAATATCGGCTGATGCTGACGCAGTCCTACTGCAACAAGATGGTGAAGACTAGAGACACTGCATATGCGAGAGAGGAAAAAGAAATGCAGATATCAAGTTCAAGTTTCTTTATTGTCATTTCAACCATATATAGCAGATGAAGTAGACTTTAATATTCATTTTGAAAATACAGACGACCCGCTAAGAACAGCATTTATATCCATTTATATCCGACTCAGTGGGAGTTAATCGGTGTGTAATAGGACCCACTTATAAAGCAGGTCACACATCAGATTTAATATTATCTTTTGGAATATGTATAAGTAATATAGTAATCCTCAGTGCGACATTATTTCTGATCACAATCTTATATCATTTAAAATGTGTCATATTAATAATGTACACACAGTGACGCGCTACCGCTCTAAACATACACTCACATCAACTTCTGCTTAGAGCTTTATCAGCTGTCTCCCAGAATTATCCTCTACACTGTCTGATCCAACAGAACTTGAGCAGGCGACTAAATATTTAGATGCTGCATGCCATTATACGTTAGATAATGTAGCTCCAGTTAAAAGAAAAATAATTCAAGACAATAAACTTGCTCCCTAGTTTAATGAACACACACGCTCTTTAAAACAGAGCGCTCATAAACTATAACGCAAATGGCAGCAAAACTAAATTGTTAGTTTTTCAGGCAGTATGGAAAGATAGAATCCTGACATATAAAAAAGCTCTTAGTTGTAACTAGATCAACGTATCTCTCTAACCTTATTGAAATAATAAAAATAATCCTCGATTTTTATTTGACAAAATTAACTGAGAATAAGATGACTTTAGAAATCTGCACCATAACTGCATGCAGCAGTGAGGACTTCATGCACTTTTTTAAAAATAATATTGCAAATATTAGGCAGAAAATTTAGGCCTTGAAACCAGAACATTCAAATGATTCTGATGATAAACTAATCGCATCAGATCAGAGCTTAGAAAATTTTACTTCTCTGAAAGAGAACAATTTAATCTCACTTATCTCTTCTACAAAATCATAAATCTGTTTATTAGCTCCTATAACAACACACTTTCTTAAGCAGATAGTACCAGCAGTATCAGAACCCCTGTTGAAAATATTTAACTCTTCACTTGTGGGTATGTTCTGAAATCTTTTAAATTAGCAGTTATTAAACCTTTAATTAAGAAACCTGACCTCGACCCTAGTGAGCTGTCGAACTACAGGCCGATATCAAACCTTCCGTTTAGCTCAAAAATTCCTAGAGATGCAGTTATGTTCATATTTACACACAGGAATAACATACATGAACTGTATCAATCAGGATTTAGGCCTCATCACAGCACAGAGACAGCACTTGTCAAAGTAGCAAATGACCTCTTGCTGGCATCCGATCAAGGCTGTGTCTCGTTGTTTATATTACTTAACCTCAGTGTGGCTTTCGACACCATTGATCAGAATATTCATCTACACAGATAAGAAAAGTTAGTAGGAATTAAAGGAACGGCCCTCGCATGGCTCAGGGTCCTATTTACCCAATCGCTATCAGTTTGTAGATGTAAATGGTGATTATTCAGCATGCTCTCATGTAAAGTATGGTGTTCCACAGGGCGCATTATGAAAACTACAGCAGGGGGCAGAGCCTTTTCTTACAGAGCCTTAAAGTTATGGAATAGCCTACCTATGAATGTTCGAGAAATCAGACATCAGAGTCTCAGTGTTTAAGTCTAGGCTTAAAAACGTATTTATTTAGTCAAGCATTTTGTATAGATTCACCCAAATGAGGATGGGTTCTCTGTTGAGTCTGATTCCTCTCAAGGTTTCTTTCTATTTCATCTCAGGCAGTTTTTCCTTGCCACCGTAGCCCCGGCTTGCTCATCAGGAACAAACTGATTTTGATTCATTCCTATCTCATATGTTTGATTGTGTAAAGCTGCCTTGTGACAATGACCATTGTAAAAAGCGCTATACAAATAAAATTAAATTGAATTGAAGTACACAGTGAAATAAAACAACGTTTCTCCAGACTCCATGGTGCTACACAAAACAACACAAAATAACACAATAAAACAACACAACATCAAAACAACAAAGAGCTACATAATAGAACACACCGAGCCAAAGAATTAAAAAATAATATAAGTCCTTCGCAACATAAAGTGCAGTGCAAATAGACAGTGCAAATAAACAGTACAAACATTACTCTACACAGTGCAATAACAGACAAAGTCTGCTGGTGCTTTTGGTGCTTTTGACGATCTCTACAGAGGATGGTCGTTGTTTAGCGGAGAATAGTCTTTTTGTTCTTCTGAAGTCAACAACTATCTCCTTAGTCTTGTCAACGTTCAGAGACAGGTTGTTGGTGCTACACCGGGGTTAGGGTAATTGTTTTTTTACAATTCCAACAACAGTCCTGTATGTCAGTATTGGACTACACTTTATATATCAAATATTAGCTCATGAATCACACCCCTAACAACTCAACAACTGTCGGAAACTCAGGGCCCCTCTCTGAGGTGACACTTACAGGAAAAATTTATCTCCCCCCAAGGCAATCAGTAATCAATGTTCAAACTTCATAAGAAATAAACTCAAGAAAATAGAGATTTCAGGCAGGGTAAGAAGGAGCAAAATCTTTTATTGTAGCAAGTTGAATCCTCAGCAAAAATTATCAAGATCTTTAGCATCAAAACCAAAAAGCATCAGAGCAGTCAGTCGTGTAAATGAATGAGGGCACACTACCTGCTTCAATTTCCCCAGTTTAAATAGTCTGCTTATTTTTAATATTCATGAGTCAATTTCCTAATTTCCATTGTTTTCTAAGTTCTAGATTCTTCTGATCCATCCCATCTTATTCAATTCCTATTAAAACTTAGATACCTAGTTTCCTTATCTCCTCCCAGTCTCTTCCCACCTTCCGCCATTTCCCTTTAAAACCAAATTACTAATATATGCAGGGTTTTTTCAAATTTGGAGCTCTCCAAAATTTCCCAATATGTCCAAACAAACTAAGTCAGCCCTTAAAAAAACAACTCTGGTAAAAGCCCCTAACTTGTGTTTTATCACTACAGTTGTTATTTTCTGCTGAACTCAACACTACGCTTATTTTATTGCCTTCATTCTACAATATGCGTAAGTATTTTTACTCTTCTCTTATTTTAAGATTATATTGTCCTAAATGTCTCTTTAAAGATTAGTGTACATGTTGGAGTAAATATGCATGCACTTAAAGTTTAATGTTACCTAAACTGTCTGACTTTTTTACTATATTTCATGCAATGTATGTCTGTTAGATTATTTATGCATATATTCACTAGTATGCTTTAACACCTCATCTTCTTGTCATTTGTACTTGTATTATTGTACTAATTTCCTACTTTCTCTCCCTTTCTTTGCTTCTTGTGTCAAGCGTATTTCCGCTAATGCATTACGCCATTATCAGCGGTCCCATCTCACTCACCTCAGCCTTGAACTGGCTAGGTTTCTGGAGCATCTATGTTCTTTATCTGTTCCGGCTTACCCTTACCGACATACCCAAATAAGGTATGTTCAAGTTATGCGTGACGCATCTACCTAAACTTCACCCCCCTCCTACTTCTACTATTTCCTCAATGGACACGCCTTCTAATACACCTGGAACTTCTGGTGCTGGCAAGCCTCTTTTAAGCTTCCATACCTACTTCCACACTATCCCGGCCACTTTGTCTTTTGAATCTGACTCAGACTCTGATCCAGCTTCTTCCCACCGTGCAAATTTTCCTGATTATACACCAGCATCCCCTGTTGACAAAAACAAATAAACAAAAACCAAATTTGTCAGCATTCAAAAACAAAATAAACAAAAACAAATTCATCAACATTATTGAACCACATTACTCCTCACTTAGCTACCTCTTCCTTTACTATCACAACAGTAAACATGCCCCTTCTCAACAAGGTGAACTAGGGGTGGGCGAAAAACCCTCAAGTGCCAATACGAGGGAAAATTTCCACTCGGCCCACATTGTGCGCAACCTAGTTGTCTCACCAAATTCACCCAAAAATGTAACATACATAAAATGACAAACATATAATGACATATTAGAACAGGTGATGCTGAACCCCATCTTGGTAAAGGCAGTCGTCTAGCCCTAGGTGGCCATGTCCATAGCCTGTAATGTATATCTGGGAGAGCTGAACCATGTCCTCTACCCAGAAATACAGTTGATTCAGGACGTAATTATTCGGGTTGCGCAGGTAGTGAGTGTGCCCATTTATGAACACGGTTTTTGTCCACTGAAGACCATAGTTCATAACCACAAAGACTTATCGTCGTAATGCAAAATTTTGTTTGTTATACAATATAGCAATTGCTCCTGTAGGACATGCATGGGCCTCCATGATTTCTCTGCAAATGGTGAATGTATGTGTGTGAAAGACAAGTCCTTTAAGTAAGTTTAAGTAATCCACAGTATGCTCTGCATTCAGCCAAATCTGTCTGCAAATGGGCATGTCATAAAATAAGATCCACAGATCTGTAAGAGTCAGGAATTGTGATCCAGTGCCATGGGGGCAAACTCACTATAGCTCACTGCACAAGAATAGTCAAACCACTGTCGCATAGTTGGACTCACTACTGTTGTCCCAGGAGTAGCACTGTCGATGTCAGCGGACATGTAGTTACATACACTGCACATGATGGGACCAGGTGTGTATCTCACTCAGGGTCCTCCATTAGGCATCCATAGGGCCTATGGGGCCCGTGTTCAAGGGAATCACTCTGCAACAATAAGATCCAATCATAGTACATACACCTTCTTTAGGACCTCGCATAACATCTATGGCAAACCTATTTTGTACAGTCATCATGGTGGTTGCATGCAATTGTTCCGCTACTAAACCCAATGCAGCTATAGTGTGATTAATGAAACATTTGTACCACACGTAAATAATCCACTGAACATTTCTTCCCACCTGCACCCCAGGTAGTATACTTGGCAAAGTGAGGTTCACGTGATCTGGTTTACAGCCAAAATTGGTGGTGTCACAGCCGGGCCTAACTTTGAACTTCCTGCTTTCAAAACTTGCTTGCAGGAGGACCTTTCTATGGATCCTACAGACTTGTATTCTTTAGCTTGTATGCACAAGGGAAACTCTTGACCTGGTGCATACAAGCGGCACTACGTGCGGTGCGGTCTTCTGTAGTTTCAGGTAGATAATTGCAAGAGGTAATAAGGTGTCTTATGCATGCTGGACCATAAGCTCTTAATAGTAAGACACAAGTGTCTTGCGTTATATTGTGGTGTGGCACATTCTTTAACTCCTCGCATAGGTCTCACCTGGGGCTTGTAGTACGATTATGACAAATGATACATTACTTATCAGGCGCAATTTGCTGGGCCGTATCAATCAACCAGTCCTCATACAGGTTATTCTCTTCTAATCCATATTGGATACGGACCTGCTTCGTTACGTCCTTTAGATCTACCAATTGGTTGGTTTGTGAATTGTTAACCATGACATTATGATCAGTGGGACAAACAAAGTTTGGATGCCGTGAACATCTTGCACCAAATATCAATAGTGTAGTTCCCTTCTGTGCATTAACATCCCATGTAACCCAGTTACACACCCTTTGTGTTTTTGAAGAAGCCAAGATTGAGCTTGTTACATAACATTAGATTTACAGCATTGGGCAGACGCCTTATCCAGAGCGACATTTGCTCTGGATAAAGGACCCAGCAGTGGTGACCTGGTGGAGCTGGGAATCAAACCCCCAATCTTTGGGTTGGTAGTCCAACACCTTAACCATGAGCCACCACTTTCCCCCCCATTCAGCTGTAGTCAAACAAGAATCTTCTTTGGGCTGTCCCGTAACGAATAAGCTGTCCACTTTACTGTCTGCTGAATCAGGGAGCTTCGAGGTTTAGTTGGGTGTTTTTGTATCTCACATTACTATCAGTTTCAGCTCACCTCATAGTTGCTACTCTTATTCTTCGCCTTGACCCTAAATGATCTGGATGGTACTTATACTGGAGCACTACATATGTTATGGACAATCTAGGGCAGTCTTCCACATAAGTGTCATTACATCCAGGTAATTGTCCCTTGTAAAATGCTTCCATCAACAATTGGAGCGCACATCGCACATAAGCATCTGCACTAACATTATGTTTATTCGTAACTTTTGTTCTAATTGTTCTAACAATCTTGTCTGTTTTTCTTGTGGTAGATGTACATTTTACTGAGCTGTTCACAGAACTCTTGTTGTTATTTAATTGGTTTATTGTAATGGTAATAGATCCTACTCCCACACCCTGCTCTAATTGTCGTTTCTGTCTCCTTGTCATCAATCCATTCTGGATTACATGGATAATCCAGGATTGCGTTTTCCACTTAGTTTTTGTCGTTGTTCGTATCCACAGTAATTTGACCATCCCAAAAACAACAGTGGTTAAGGTAAAACCACTGTTTTTTACCTTCAACCTTAACAGCTGTTGGAGTTGCTAACACAACTTTGAACGGTTCTTCTCTCCATGAAGTCTTCCAGTGTTTTCTTCTAAAGACTCGGATATACACATAGTCTTCAGATTCCAGCTGTTGGGTTGGGTTTTCCACGTCAACTCCGTGAGTGGTTTCACTGACCTGTGAATACAATGTTCTGTGAATTCTGGTTATGTGCTTCACATAGCTTGATAATTATTGTTCCAATTGTTCTAAGCACGGCCCGTCAGTCATTCTACTAAGAGGTGCCATTGGCATTGGATGTCCTGTAACCATCTCATGTGGTGTTGAGTCCGTCGTACGATGGGTTTGTGTGAACATCTTCATGAGTGCTTCATGAGTGCCTGTACCCATGTTAGCTGTGTACTTTCACAAATCTTCGCTAGCTTTTCTTTTAGTGTCCCATTCACTCTTTCCACTATTTCCTGTGATTGGGGGTGATACACACATTCCAATCTGTGCCGTATACATAACTCTGTCATTATGTCTTTGATACTGAGTTAACAAAATGCGGTCCATTATCTTAACTTATTTGGTCAGGGTGATATAACACCACTGCGTATAACACTAGTAACTTCATCCGTTCTGTAGCATGAACTATCTACAAAAAAAAAAACTCGTCCGGTACGAATAAGGGGGTTCAGCCTGCAAGTCTTTCAGATTTCTCTAGACAGTTATTTGAAATGCCATCATCAAGTAACATCAAACGTTCAGCGGAATTAATAGTTTTGCATCTTTCAATTTTTAGTTCAGGTGCCGACAATATGACCTCGTAACCTGTTTTCCGTGCACTGGTTATAACAAACGCTTGGCTGGTCAATAATGCTTGAAGTGCATGTGGCGTGTATAAGTTCACCGGGTGTCCCATAGTTATTGTGGACGCCTTTTGGTATGCAAATGCTGGTGGTGCTGCTACTGCATGATAGCATGGTGGCATATCTTTTCTATAATGTCTAGTGCTGTACTGTAATAGGCAATTGGTTGCTTTCCCATTTCTTTGCTGTTGTTGCACTAAAACTGTTGATACAAATCCTTTACGTTCCAATACAAATAGTTGGAATGGCTTACCATAATTTGGACTTGTCAGCGCCGGAGCTGTGGCCATGGCTGTTGTCAACAATTCAAACGCCGCTTCCCCAGGGGTCTATTCTAGGACTGCGTTTGGTTTACCTTGACCTACTGCTTTCACCATATTTCTGAGTGGCTGTGCTCTTAACGCAATGTCACATATCTATGGCCTACTAAATCCTGCCATACCCAGGAATGACAACATTTGTTTTACATTTGTGGTTTGGGTGCTTTTGTATTTTTCTCATGGTTTCCTCTAGTACCCGTCCAAATTATTCTACTTTTTGTTTGCAAAATTGTAGTTTCTTTTTGTTAACTTTATATCTGTTTGTAGCCAACATTTTAGCACTTCTAGCACAGACAGATAGCTGACTTTTTAGACGTCTGCTATCTATCTGTAGATTTAAAGTCCTGAGCTAACACTTGGTTAAAAATAGATAGCTTTCACAATACCCTTGAGGCAATCTTGTGTAAGTGTATTGTTGTCCTTGTGCAAAGAGAGGTTGCTAATCTGGATGGAGCAGAATGCTACAGAATGCTGAGCGCAAGTCAATGTTGCCATTTTGTTCCCTCAGGAATGTTGGATAACAGTGTGTTTGTGGGTCAGGAACTATAGGGGTTTCAGCTACCACCACCTGGTTTACTGGTCTTAAATCGTGCACTAACCTCCATTTGTCAGAGTTTGGTTTCAAATTGAGGTGTTGCAGGGGCTTTTGGTGGGTACTAATACTCCCGCTTCTACCTGTCTGTATATTACAGGTCGGATAACGTCTGTAGCTTGTTTTGACAATAGGTATTTCTTCTGGTACGGTGTGTTTGCATTTGGTCGGATCTGGATCTTATAAGCCCTACATCATATTTTGTCCATAAGTCTTCTGGAATTTCTGTCAGTGCTTTAGTCACCTGTTCCTCCGTTAATTCCTGTTCCCCCTGTCAATTTTTCGTGTTCCCCTACCGTCTGTGTCATCTGTGATTCTACTTTAACTGTAATGCGTGCCTTGTCCTGTGTGTATTGTTGTCTGTATAGTTCAGTTGTCACTAAAGAAGATGTATTTACTGTAACCACTCTTCTACCTGCCCTGCTTCTCTTATCATTGGCCTTAAATCTTTTGATTCCAAATTTTGCCCAACCATCAGAGTAATATGCGGAACAGCGTTTTGAACTTGGTTCCTTGAACTTTGAAATTCAGGTATTTTCTTTGGCAATTTAGTAAATGCAGCAATTTCTTGTTGTCCCACCATTATATCTGTGAATTTGAGCTCATATTCACAGTATTTTACATGCTCCATCGATAGCTCTTTATAATCCTTATCCTCTCCTCCCTCATCATACTTTATTGTACAATGCCAGGGGGTTTGTGGTTCTTTGCAATATGGTTATATGTGTTTTAGCCATAGGGTCCATTCTGTGTTTCATAGTCCAGTCTTTTCTGGGTCTTTTACTTCCAACCAGTATACTTTGTCCACTCTGTCACTTTCGCATTCTGCGTCCAATACCACACATTGCCGTGTAAGGTGTTCTGGTAGAGTTACGCATACTTGCATCTTACTCATACTTGCATCTCTCTCCAATTGATTGGGGTGCCTGGTAAATATAACAAAGAAGCTTGTAGGTCCTTTCACTGTAATCGCTTGTGGCTCAGTAAATTCTAGAGTTTGCATTTTCCACTGTTTTTACAGTTCTACATGTTAGTTGGAGTTCTGAGCCTTCAGCTTCTATACTAGTAAATGTAACCCTGGTGTCAATCAGGAACGGTGCTTGCATTCCGTCCCCTACTGTTACCATGATTGTTGATTCTTGCGCTGGGTGCAATGAGGTGGTGCACTGCACCAACTCCCCCTGCGGTTTCTCTGGGCCTCTTTACATTTGTCCCTGGAGAGGCCTCAATGGGTCTCCTCCAGGAGGTATCGGGGCCTGCCTTTGGTGGCTTGGGCCCATCCATAGACCATTTCAATCTCTTTGTAGCCGTTTACTTTGTTGGTATGGGTTGTATTTTCTAGTCATTTGCGGTTGGTAAGACTGTTGTTGGTACTGATAGGGGCAGGCTCTTTTTATATGCCCAGGATCTTGGCAATTCCAGCATCCCGGTCCACGCTCATCTGGACTCATCATATTTCTAGTTGATCTCATTCCCATTCCACATCTGCCTCACCATTTTCTGTGTCCCCACATCCATGGCTGTTGGGGATACTGTGGTCTCATCTGATATGGATCAGGTTGCATGTACTGTTGCACGTACTGTGTTGGTGGCGCACCTATAGTTGGCGTTACCATCGACTATAGTGGCACTTGTTGCATCACCATAGGTTGTGCATTGAGCGGTGCTTACATCACTAGTTGTGCTGGTTGGGCTGGAGGTACCTGTGTTGCTGGGACACTTGCTCCAGGGTCCTAATTTCACTTGTCCCTTTAGGTCCACCCATTGCTCGTTTCCCTATTTTCCCAGCATTTCGATGTCATCCTCCAGATGCTTGCCCCATATTCCTTTTCACTATTTGCACATGGTTTGTCTTCGTCTCGAACCACCATAACCACCTTTAATTAGGGACACTAATTAGGCATATTATATCTTCAATCTTCCGGGGTGGATCAGGTAAATCTTCCCATTCATTCTTCCCTAAATGTGTGCCTGGGGTACTGCAACTTAGTAGCTTACTGAATCTTACTTTACTGCAGGCTTCTCTTCTTGCCAGTAGCTTTCTGTTTCTCTTCTCCGTCTTTCTTGTTGGCTTGTATCTGGTTCTGCCTTTTCTTCTGCTTGAGTATCAACTTCGACTTCTCTCATCTTTTCCTTCTCCTTTCTTCTCCTGTTGATCAGGCTGACTGCTCTGCTGCGTGAGCTAACAGATTTGTAATCACAGGCATATTCTCCTACTCTTCCCGTAAATTGCCCACTTAGGATCTCAACATCCAATTCTTTTTTTCCTTTGGCATTCATCAACAGTGGATAGATGCCTTGCATTCTACCTCTGCAGTCCCTGTAGTATAGGGAGGCCGTTTCTCATATTCTCCAGGTTGTGGGGCTGTTGCTACCTTTTCCTGCTGCTTGCTGTCCTTTTCTTTCTTAACTTCTGCCCAACACTCAATACGTTCTTTAATTTTTTTGCCCTCCTCAGGCCACTGTAAGTCCCCCTTTGTTCTTTTATGCCACTTTTTTATGTATTTTCTTATTTCTTTGGCAGCATCAGCATGCTTCGTTTATGATCACTTTAACTGGTTTCTCTTTTGGATCCCCCATTATCAGACCCCCTTGCCGTGCCCTACTGGCGATTCTCCTGGGACCTAGATTTCTATTATTGTTAGACCACCTTAATTGTATGTGTGTCCTTTTTACAGTCAATTGTGGCCTCACTGGATTCTTCCTCATCTGAGCTAATATTTTCTGTGAATTTACCTTGTCTACCAAAATAGATGCGGCTAACCCACGCTCCCAGTTCACTACTCTGGGTTCAGCTGTAACAAATGCCGTCAATCCTGAGCAGTAATTATCTCGTTGAGGTCTTTCAGCATTTAATTCCAACAACAGCTCTTCATCATATGGGTCCTCAATAAATTTAAACAGTGGGATTTCTATTCGACTAGGTTCAGGGGGCTTCTACCAGGGCACGCAGTACTGGACTCAACAATTTCGGTTTCCAAATTTCTTTAATCTTTGTATACCAGTCTTTTTCTGGAAACAGCTACGTCAGCACATACAATCCCACAATTTATCAGAAATATTCTTCTCAGACTGATATCTTTCTACCCCATTTTTAGCTATGTACATTCGCTCATTCCAAAAATGTGTTCTTATACCTTTAGTCTGTAGCTGGAGTTCTTCCCAATCCATTCAACATCTCTCGCCGTCACACTTCTTCTCTTTGTTCATGTGTGTGTGTCTGTGTGTATATGTGCATGCACCCCTCCCCTCTGTATGAAACCCCTTCTCTTTTCGAGAACTATGTGTGTGTGTGTATCCTTTTGTGTGTGTGTCTCTCCCCTTTGTGCATATACTTACCTCCTATCTCCACCAATCTAGTAATCAACCATATGCACAATGCAACCTCTATAGCACCACTTAACACCCATGCCAATGTGTACAATTCCCAACACACATCTACAACTAATCCAATCATTCAATATCACTCAACACACCTCTCAGCTGGCCAGCACACTCATTCAAATTTTCATAACACACACAATGTTTTATCTTCTAAACAACTTTTTCACACAATACAGTAGACAATTCACATTAATAACAAAAAGAAGCTCCCTATTCCTACCAAGCAGACCTGTCTGTCCCCAGCAGCAGTATCTAGGAATTTCAACAGTATCACTTTTTTACACTTTTCTTTTCAACGTATAATCAATCTGGGAGCAGCCCTGGCTGAGTGGGAATTCCAGCCCACTCTTCAGTGGTACCACAGGAATTTTCTCACAAAAATTACTCACTGTAGACCAAAAATCATTAAAGCAGTTAGACATGTACACGAATTAGGGCACACGCCCTGCTTCAATTTTCCCTGTTTAAATAGCCTGCTTATTTTTAATATTCATGAATCAATTTCCCAATTCCCATTGTTTCCTAAGTTCTAGATTCTTCTGATCCATCCCATCTTATTTAATTCCCATTAAAACTTCAAGACCTAGTTTCCTTATCTACTCCCAGCCTCTTTCCACCTTCCACCATTTACCATTAGAACCAAATTAATTATTTATGGGTTTTCCAATTTGGAGCTCCAAAAAATTTCCCAATATGTCCAAACAAACTGAGTAAGCCTTAAAAAAACCAACTCTGGTAAAATCCCCTAACCCTGTTTTTTTATCGCTACAGTTATTTTCTGCTGAACTCTACGCTGTTTTTATTGCCTCTATTCTAGAATATGCGTAAGTATTTTTACTCTTCTCTTATTTTAAGATTATATTGTCCTAAATGTCTTTTTTAAACTTAGTGTACATGTTAAGTTAATATGCATGCACTTAATGTTTAATGTTACCTAAACTGTCCTACTTTTCTCTATTATATTTCATGCATTATATGTTTGTTATTAGTGTGGTTACATGCTTCAAGATTATTCATGCACATATTTACTAGTATGCTTTGAAATAGCTCATGCTGTTGTCATTTTTACTTGGGTTATTTTTGTACTAATTGTTTTACAGCTTGTGTCAAGCGTATTTCCGCTAATGCTGCATTACGCCATTATCAGCTCAGTATCAACTCTCTCACCTCAGCCTTGAACTGGCTAGGTTTCTGGAACATTTATGTTCTTCATCCGTTCCAGCTTACCCTTACCGACATACTCAAATAAGGTATGTTCCGGTCAAATGTGACGCATCTACCCTAACTTCACCCTCTCCCACTCCTACTACTTCCTCAATGGACACTTTTAATATGCCTGGAACTTCTGGTGCTGGCAAACCTCTTTCACGTTTTCATACCTACTTCCACACTATCCCGGCCCCTTTGTCTTCTGTACCTGACTCAGACTCTGATCCAGCTCCTTCCCACCGTACGGATTGTTTTGATTATACCCCAACATCTCCTGTTAACCCTGATGCTCAGCCCAGGCCTTCTGCTTACAGATGGATCAAGTTTTAATAAACTCGTTTCAAAGCACACTGTGCCTGTTATTTATTGGGTGTACGTGTTCCTGTGTTAGTATTCATGCATCAATATTATCTAAATATGAGTCCTATATCAAGTCCTAAGTCAATGTTTAATCGTTTGACTTAGTACTTGATGGCAAAATACTTCTGTCTAAGAGACAAGGGAGTATCACAATAAATTTTTTTCTTAGAGAAAACTGATATCTGTGCGGATCTTCAGTCAGGATTTAGATCCTATCATATTACTAAAAATTACTGAAAAAAGGAATTGACATATTAGCCCAGTTCTGTCAACACTGCACTGGCTTCCTATTAAATATCCTGTTAATTACTTATAAAGCCCTGAATGGTAAGTGAGCTCCTATCCTGCTATAGTCCTCCATGTCCACTGCGCTCTCAAACCTCTGGCAATCTGATAATGCCTAGAATAACAAAATCACCTGCAGGTGGCAGATGCTTTTCTTATCCCTATTCAGGATATATATGCCCAGCAGCTGGTTGATCTTCTCCGAATACCTTCACTAGGTTGTACAAGTTGAACATGTAAAAGTGGTGGCTTACTGGTTAAGGTGTTGGACTGATTCATACCAGAAAGACCGGGGTGCGATTCCCGGTGCCACCAAGCCACCACTGTGGGCCCCTGAGCAAAGCCCTTAACCCCCATTTGCTCAGTTGTATAAAAAATAAATCTAAGTCACTCTGGATAAGGGCATCTGCCAAATCTGCCAAAGAGAACGACTGATCTCTTGTAAATTGTGAAGCACCTCTTGGAGCTTGAGCATAGTGGTTGCTCTGCACAGCACTAATACTCTGCTGTTGTTTTGTATGCTCTGTTCTTAGTGCAGTTCTGGTTTAGTGTTTTGACTGGGACATGTGTCTAGCGCTACCTGTCAGCTAAGAGCTCACTATGCACATAGTAGTTTAGTTTGCAATTAGGCCACTTGGATGGCAGGATTAAATATCTTTCCCAAAGTGGATGATCTGCAGTGTTAAGTGAAATTCAAAAGACAATGTCTCTGGTACTAACCTTGGTTCCCTGACACTGGGAATGACACATTGCAACGGTCTCGAAGTCATCGAGGTGTCATTATTTGTACGCAGTTTTAATACATTACAAAAGAGCAATATGTACTGTAAATACCCTTTGGACCGAGTGACCCAATTTTGCTATGTGGGTTGTTGGCAATTTCATATCGTCCTGGTTGAATATTGTACCTAAAACTAACTTTACCACGTCTTCCACTGTACATTACTTAAATACTGTGCAAGTTTATTCTAAAATATTAAAATGCCTAGTATCCTTACCACATAAAGTAAACTTGTACCTAATAAAATGAACTTTAGTTATCCTTTCTTTCTGCAACTTGATTGTAACATACTGCATGGTTATTAACTGATAAGAACTTATGACATACATTTCTTCTGTAAACAAACGTAAAAATCCAATCGACACCCACATGTGTGAGCATAAACCAACACTCTGATAGCCATACTAATGACAATTTCAAATACTTGTTAAAGCTTAGCAATGCTATTGAATTTGTGGTGACCCGGTCCAAAACATCTGCTTACTATAGTATTTCTATTAAAGTTATGCAGTGTTATCAAAGGTACTAGGATTTTATAAAAGCGCGCACACACACGTATGTGTGCAAAACCGATATTTGTAACTGTCTCCATAAAACAGAGTTCATTCTTAAGTAATGTGCTGTACAAATTTCAAAACTCAAGGATGCAAAGGTCAATAAGCACGTAAATGCGTGATCACCCAGTGAAACCAATTTTACATACATTTTTGCAGTCAGGTAAAACTGGTCTGAGTTAACTAGGAATTTCCTTTCTTTGAGAACAGCGCTGGAGGGCTTTTGTTTTGTAGATCAGGAACAAACAGTCACAGACTGTGACGTTAAATGGCAATTAAACCAGAGTATCGCTTTCGTTCAGAACAGTCCCCTGTCGGTCTTACCGTAGTAACCAGTGTATGCGGGTGTAAGAAATACCGTAGCGGCTAGATTGGCCGTGCATTTCGAAGTAGCGGCTGTCTTGACCGCACTCACATATTCGATGTGTCTAGCCTGTTGTTAATGTCAGATAAATACATATAATAACGGTATAAGTTATACTTCCTGTGGCGACAAGCTTTTGTTCTATAACTGTCCGTCCCGCCTCACACATTAAACTAATCAATGCAGGCAATCTCGCGCATGCGTAGTTCACGCGGAAGTCGAGCTGCGGTCACCCTTTTCAACAAAATCTTAAGGTCCCATTTAGTTGTGGTGGTTCAGTAACATACAGTCATACAAAGTAAGAAAATACAAGTTAAATTGTACCTTTACTTAATTAGTTAACTGTTAAATCTGCTGGTTTGTTTGATCGTTATAGTTTATTGACTTGGTCCCTGTAATGTTGTCATTGTAGAACTCACCTCTCAGTTGTATCGTGTTATAATGCAGGTGTGTGACTATGGCGAGCTGTGACGTCGCGTCTTCGTGTAGAATGAATGAGGAGTTTGCTGTTCCGAAGGATGTCGAGGAGGTCAGAACCGCAATGGCGAACTTTGCAGAGCGGCATGTAGCCGCAGGTCGCCGAGTCGTGCTCATCACTTCAGGAGGCACTAAGGTTCCTCTCGAGTCCAGGACGGTGCGCTTTCTGGATAACTTCAGCAGCGGGCGGCGTGGAGCCTCCTCGGCGGAGTATTTTCTCGCTAAGGGTTATGCTGTGATCTTTTTGCACAGACACCGCTCTCTGTGCCCGTACACACGCCTCTACACCGGGGTTAATCTGCTCGACTGTCTGACATTAAACACCATTCAGGAGGGAACTGAACTGGTCACCGTGGATCAGAGAAAGCTACCAAACATCACAAATATCCTAAAGCGGTACCAGGAGGTTCAAACTGTGGGATTACTTCTTCCGGTGGAGTTCAGCACCTTATCAGAGTATCTTCACCTTCTCAAAGCTGCAGCACAAGCACTCAGTCCAATAGGTAAGAGAAAAAGAAGGAGTAAAGGAGTAAACACTTAATACACACACCCGTAAGTGTCTTTCCTAACCTGTCTTTTTTTAAATGTCTATATATTCTGTGGCATTCATATTTTTCTTTGCTAATATAAAATGAAATACTGATTAAACTTCCTGATTCAAAATTATTGTCTGATGTCACTAATTTAGTGGCCAAGTGTAATTTTCATGAGTGTCTTGCCCTGAGCTATTATTATTGCCTGATTAGATAACTGCATAAATGTACAATATTTCCAGTAAAATGGATGGTGTATGTATTTGTTTAAATGTAAGCCTCTAGTAACATTAAATTGAAATTGAAGATAAGATTAAGAATTTGTCAAATGCACAGTCATTTTATCAACTGATAAAGTTAGAAGGGTGTCAGCCATTTTGATAGAAAATTAGTGCTTTGTCATTTTTCTTTCAAAAAACAGAAAAGGTATTAAGTACACTTTTTAGCATCAAAATAGATGTCAAAGTAATTTTTTTTTACACATTTCAGGTTCAAAAGCCATGTTTTACTTGGCTGCAGCCGTTTCCGATTTTTATATACCAGCTTCTGAGATGCCAGAGCACAAAATACAGTCCTCTAATGGACCTCTACAGGTAAAAAAAAAAAAAACCTTAACGTTTTGTTTATTATCAAATCTGATTATCTTTAGCTCTCTAACCAGAGATTGTGGTCTTTCAGATAAGCATGAAAATGGTACCCAAAATTCTTAAACCACTGGTGAAGGACTGGGCCCCGAAAGCATTTGTCATTTCCTTTAAGCTGGAAACAGATCCATCCATCCTTTTAGAGCGAGCCTATTGCGCCCTGGATACGTACAAACATCAGGCTGTCGTGGCCAACGTCCTGGACACACGGCATGGTTATGTTGTTATTGTGACTAAAGACTTCCAGAAAGAACTGGTCCTTACAGACAAGGAAGCTGAGAGAGGAGTTGAAATTGAAGATAAGATTGTTAAGAATTTGTCAAATGCACACAGTCATTTTATAAACCAATAAAGTTAGAAGGGCATCAGTCATCTTATACCTTTTGTTATCTAAGCTACCATTTTAATTACATACAGCAATGTTTGGCAAAGCATCATTATGTGCTTGCACCTTTTCAGTGACTGACTCATACATGGCAAATTTTTAAACAGTAAAATAAAGTGTAAAGTCCATTGTTTGAAGTTGTTGACTGTTCTGGACCTACTAGATTAAAACATTTCTAAGCATGTTTATACCGTTAAACCACTTGCTGCTTTTGGTATGTAAAATAAAAAAAAAAAAAGACTTTGGAGGTTTGTAAAAAGTTTATATTAGTCCAGAAGTCATAACACTAATCACTGCTGCCTGATTATTTTAGTTTTAAATATTTCATGGTCTTAGTGTGACAAGAAAAAAAATCCCTTTTTCTATGTTGCTCTTTGTCATTGTATATTTAGAATACTGGTATTGATCTGTTTTAATGAGACTTGTTTTATAATTGCTCTGGGAATAAGTATCTACTAAATCATGATCATGTGAATGAAAGTGGTTTGCAAATAAATCTGCTTTAACACACAAAAGGTCTTGATTTTATTTTATTATTGGATAACTGGGTAATCACTGGAGCTTGATGCTCTTTTTAACTCCAGCACGAATTCCAGATAATTCTCCACTGTATCGCTGCTCTTCATGCCGAGCATTCAGAACCTGAAACAGATGTACAGGTCAAACTCATTTTCAGAATAAGACTATAGTCCTGTTACACGCTTAGCAACATCTTGTGTTTGTGTCTTATACCTGACCCATCCTACGAATGTTGGCTTGTCTAAACTTCTCTCTGTGTTTGACTCTGGGATTGCGGTCAATTTTCTTCCGTTTGGGAGTGAGTCCTTTGTTTTTGGCCATCTTCACATACAAAAAATATTTTTAAAAAAGCACTTCATTGTGTTAGGAATCTACAGCAATCAACAAATTCCTTACACTATTACCAAGTTTTGTTATATTTCAAGGAATGTTTGTTAATTTCTGTAGATTTTTTACAGATTTGGGCCAGTTTCAACAAAAAACAACCACAGGCCGTACTGCAAATTTTCATCAAATAAATAAAACATACTGATAAGATACTCATTCAATATTTGAGGGTTAGATCAAGGGGAGCTTTTTTTTTTACCACAAACATTTTTACTGTACCTGGTAGGTAATGCCCCTTTTGTACTCATGGTTCATCTCGGATTCTTCTTTAGCCTCCTCCTGCTCCATCATTAATCTACAAAAAGTTGGGACAGAGGCAACAAAAGGCTGGAAAAGTAAGTGGTAATAATAATAAAGAGTGGGAACATGTTAACTGGCTGTATGGAAGGATCAGCTCAGAAGTAAAGATAGCCCAGAGGTTCACCAATCTATAAAAAGCTTTGTCTACTATGTTCAATGTAAAATTGCAAAGCCTCCCAGAATCTGGGAAAATCTCAATGTGCAAGGGACCAGGCTCAAAATGCAATATTGGATGCCTGAGACTATCTTTGAATATCTTTGAGCCTTATTGGTTTTCTGTTTTAATGAAATCTGTGGCTCCAGAATCACTAGTAAAGTTCAAAATTGAGCTTCGAACTTTGCTAGTGATTCTGGAGCCACAGAAGTCATACTTTTAGAGCGAGCCTATTGCGTTCTGGATACATACAAACATCAGGCTGTCGTGGCCAACGTCCTGGACACACGCCATGTCTATGTTGTTATTGTGACTAAAGACTTCCAGAAAGAACTGATCCTTACAGACAAGAAAGCTGAGAGAGGAGATGAAATTGAAGATAAGATTGTTAAGAATGTCAAATGCACAGTCATTTTATCAACCAATAAATTTAGAAGGAAGTCAGCCATCTTATACCTTTTGTTAGAAAATTAGCGCTTTCTAATTTTCTAAAATAAAATTTTCATCTCCGATAAATATTTAGGATAACAAATACAAGCAAACATACAAAAACCTTCCAGAAATCCTGTACACTTAGAGCAACCAATTAGAGCAGGGGTCCCCAACCCCCGAGCACAGGCCATGGATCATTTTGTACAGGGCAGCAAAAAATAATGTGGTTAAAGTTATTTTTTTTTTTAATTGTCTTTTGGATTTTCGACCACTCCCACCTCACTTCCGCACTTGACTCTCTAACGCTATTTCACGCATCAGCAACACAAGCTACCCCTTGTCAAATTTTTTATGAAGGAACAAGCAAATGATGGGACAGCAGAGGGGTCACTGCCAGCTTAGGCAGTCTGTGATTACATACTATGAACTGAGAGTTTTTGGAAAAATTTTTATGCATGAAACTGGGGTCCCAGTACAAAAAGCTAAATTAGGCCACTAAATTAGAGGACAACCTCGAAACTCCTGAAGTGTGTCAGAAGAATCAGATGTTTTGCCAGCCGTCTGTGGGTGTAATGGATGAGGTGGAGAAAAGCACTGCCTTAAAAAACAGGCAGTGTTAATTGACATTACTGAGGACTAAAGAGGAGAGAGACCTTCTAGCCAATCATTTGTGCTCAGTTCAAAGCCTCTATGTTATGTTACAGGATGAATTTGGAAGAAGCAGCATGCAAATTTGGAAAGTCACAATTAATGCTGAAAGATATTTCAAAAAGCAACATGAGATCTAATCTAGACATCATTTTTTTAAGGAAGGTCTTGCATATTTTAGCAGAAAAATGCTTAACACATTAATGGTGTCATAAACGGCTACCTTAGTGTGTTGGTGAGCTTTGTTTTGTCTTATTTGTAAATAAAGTTCTCTGTTATGATACTGGGAGCTTAAACACCAGGGAAAAGCTCATGAACATCAGGGTCAGTTCCTATAGACCTATTTCCAACATTTATTAAAATGTCTATGAATGTACTAAAGATTCTGCTCAAAGGTGCCATTGTACACTGGAGGAGAGAGAGCAGTTAACTGCCGGAAAGAGGGAAACATGCTGCCGCATTCATGTGTTAATGCCAACCCGGATATAGCGCATTTTAAAACACTGTTTGAAACACTTCAGTAAGCAGTGTATGTAACGCTGTCCTATGAGCTGCACTAAGAAACTGACTGTCGTGGTCTTTCTAATTTCTTACAAACAAATGTTAAGTGAACCAAGAAGGCTATGAAGGAGCGGAATGCATTTCTGAACAAAATATTTCTCAAGCATTATTTTAAACAACAGTAGCAGACCTCATGTTCTTTTCAACACTATTAATGCTGCTCTGAATTCCCCACACTCTATATGTCCCCTGAGAGGTGTGAATTATTTTTTTGTTGTTGTTGATAGAATTAAGAATATTAGTGGACTTATATCGCCTTCATCATGTGACCCATCCAACAGTGCAACATGTTCTGCTGTTTTTAACCAGTTTGAACCTGTTTCACTTTCATTGTGAAGGTCACTGGCCATATGAAATGTTCATCCTGCCCTACTGATGTTATACCTCTTTGATTTTTCAAACAGACTATTTAGACTATTGGACCAGTGGTTCAAAAAATTCTAAATGCTAGTTTGACCACTGGTATCGTGCCTCAGACTTTAAGCATGCTGTGGTGCAACCATTAGTTAAAAAACCTAACCCTAACCCTGGATCCTTCTATTTTGTCTAATTGTAGACCGATATCTAAGCTAGCATTTATTTCTAAAGTGCTGGAGAAAACTGTCTTGATACAGCTCCAGTCCTACCTAGATACACATGGCATTTTTGAGGTATTTCAGTTGTTTTTCTTGGTTTTAAAGCTCCCATAGCACTGAATCTGCTCTCTTGAAAGTCTTTTAACCAACATCTCTTACCTACTGACTCAGTAGTACTCTCATATATCGTCTGCAGCACTGTGTGGGCATTACTGGTTCTGCTCTGGACTGGTTTAGATCCTACCTGACAGAGGTTTTTCCGTTGATCTCGGTGGATCTGTATCCTCTTTAGCAGTTCTCACATGCAGGGTCCCACAAGGGTCTATTCTTGGGCCTGTATTATTTTTACTTTTCGTACTGCCATTGGGATCCATTATCAGGGAATATATAAATTGTCTTTCCAGTGTTTTGCAGATTTCCAAATTTATCTTTCATTGAAACAGAGCAATACAAATAGCTCATCACCACTTGAAATGTCTGGAAGATGTAAAAAACATGGATGGCAGTAAACCAATCGCCAAGTGTTTTATTGGACAGTGATTTTAAACTGGATAAGCAAATTAACTTGTTTAAGCTAACGTTGTTAAAGCTAGCTTTTTCCAGCTTAGGCTCTTGTCCAGGGTCAAGCTGATTTTATATTAAAAAAAAACCTTGAAAAGTTTATGCACGATTTATGCACCATCCCAACTAAAGCAGTGTCTGGGGCTTCCCTACAGATGCACACCTCAAAAACTTTCTCCATTCTAGAAAAAGATGTCAACAAACATTTTAATAGTAAGAAAATTCAAATTAAAAGCAGTTGGACCAGATTGTGTCTCTCTCTATCTACTTTAAAGTTTATTGCTGATCAATGTTCTCAATTTTTTACAGACATCTTTAAAATCTTACTGGATGCCTGCTTTAAGATGACTACCACACCAGCCCGGTCCCCCAGTAAAACTCAGGATAACAAGATTTACGACCTGTCACTCTGACATCTGTGACAAAGTCCCATGAGTTCTATTTTATTTTTCAGCATCTGGATTCCCAGGAACCTATGTGAGGAATCGGTTTTTGCAATTGCTTGAGCTTAGGAATAGCTCTCCCAGCTGGATGTACCTCACCTGCAGGTGAATCCTATACCATCAGTAGTGGTGTTTTTCTTTTATTTCTCCCCCTGTACACCAACAGCTGCACCTTTAGTCATCGGACGAATAAACTACTGAGGTTTGGGCTCATCTTTAAGGAGGATGAGTATGCTTAATTGCAGGACATCTGGTGATCTTGCACAGTCAGAATAAAGTAAAGACAGTGAAACTAGGGGTAGACGTTAGGAAGGAACCCCCCACCATACACCTAAGACAATAATGGTGCACTTTTACACCGCCATCAGTGAGTTAATCCTCACCTAAACAAACACTGTTGCCACTGCCAACGACAAACAGATTGCATTGATCGTGGTATTTGCTCTGCTAGAAAAGTAATTCGCTCCAATATGACAAATCATGTTAAGATACTGTACCTGGCAATAAAGCCATTTCTGATTCTGATATCACATACTACATCTATGACAACCTGCAGTCCAGATCTTTCACAAATATTTGTTCCACCCTGAAACAAAAACTATAAGACTGTTATGCACTTGGAATCCTATATCGGAAATAAATGGGACAATAACCCTCTCCCCACACTTCAGCAACTGGTTTCCTCAGTTCCAGACTATTATTCAAAGAAGCAGGGCTGGTACATAATGGTAAACATGGGCCTGTGTCATTTTAGAATTAAGGATGCATTAATTTTTACATCAACACAGAGATGATCATTCTTAATCTCTTACCCCTCTTCCGGAAGCCTTTTGTTCTTTTTTTCCAACTTTAATTTTTCCTCGATGCCTCTGTAGAAAAGCAGGGCTGCTTCCTCATCAGAGTCCGATATTTCAGCCTCCTGCATAGCTGCCATCTTTGATACCTATGAAGACATATGACATTTAGGTAGACCACTTTAACTTTTAATTTATTGCTGCCACTTATTATATTAGCACAATTTAAAAAAAAAAAAAACAACCCTCTTGCCTCGTGCTCATTTTTTTTGGGTCTCTGTGTTAGTTTTGTTGCTATCTCTCCAGGGGCTTCAGAAAGCAGCTGGTGGAGTTGAGGGGACAGTTTGGCATCAACAGCTCCTAGTTCGTTGATTAACTTTAACAGGGGAATTATGAATAAACAAAGAAATAAGCATTTATCATAAGAATACATGGCAAAAGAAAATTAAATAACTCACATGTCTATAGGCCACCAATCTCTCAATCACAGGGTGGCTATGTGCTGGAATTCTTTTGGCTTTTAACACCAAGTAAAAACTTATGTTTGTACAGTAGCTGTGGGGGGGGAAATATTTAGTAAATATATTGCCATAAAGTTGGAGGTACACAATCGCCAATGATGTCTGTATATGCTGTAGCATAAAGATTTTCCTTCAGTAAAACTAAGCAGCACAAAAGCTAAAGCAAGCCCTGTGCTCTATTAAGACATGCTGAATTAAGTGGAAAAATGTTCTGTGCAGAGCAATATTTTTACTATAAAATGTGTGTATAAATATTTACTTGAGATAAAGTTGCTCCTTGGTCATAAGGTACTTTGTCCCCTAGAAAAGAAAAAAAAGAGGTGTTACAAGAAAAAGTATGCATGCATACACCTGGGGTACACAGCCTGTGATTTTGTAACCTTGATGCTAATCTTAGCTGTGCATGTAGAATATATCGCACTGCACACTGTTGGAAAAAATAAAGTTTTTTTTTATTTATTTAAAAAAAAAATTTGCATCCCAATGAAAACACAAAAAGCCCTATGAAGTGCTGTCTAGCCATACAGTGAAATAATCATAGCAATATAATCCTAACCATACAGTCACGTTTGCCAATCAATAGACGACGTGGACCGTTTCACTGGCAAAAACAACACAAAGAGCAACCCACCTTTCCTGCTGGAATCTGTTTATCTTTTACCATCTGCACGATCGGCTGTATCTCGTTGTGCAGTTCCGCCAACTACACACAGTAGAATAAATATGAATACAACAGCCTTTACCAAAATATGCCATCCTTTATAAAAGAAAAAGAACATTGTAATTTATATAAAATTACTCCCAAACAATACCTTAGCCTTAAAATCCTGAATGAGCTCCAGGAGCTCTGGACACTCCTTTCTCAGCAGTTTAAGCTTTTCTTTCTGTGACATTATGTTTAGGTCTTTAATAATTCTCTGCTCTTTCTCTGCAGCCTTTTTAGCCCTCTCAGCTTCAACTTCAGTCGCAAACTATTTAAAATAAATAAATAAACACACACACACACTATATTCATATACACACAAATTCACCTGTCTATAACAATTGTTGCATTAGCTGTAACTCAGTTTGGTAGTGCTTTTGAAATGTCCACTGGCAAGTCCATGTTGCGTGTTTAACCTTTTATTTTGATTTTGACTTATTTAATCGTAAAATGGCTGAACTCGTAAGTAGCAAAAAAATATTAACAATTTTACTGTACACTTTAATATTTATACACTAGGAGTTAGATTACATAGTTTAAGTGCATAGTGTGCACATCTTATGAGACATAACGAAGAAAGTAACCCAGCCGTTCCTAAACCCAGTTTTAAAAAAAATAATAAATAATCACATAAGCCAATAAATTTAAAAAAAATGGAGGACGGCGCCATGGTGTTGTGGGTTCAGTCACCAGCACCCATATGCGTGTTTGTGCTTCCACGACCCTGGTTCGATTCTTGCTTGTGTCCTCTTCAGTCCCACCCCTCTCTCCCATTTTATCTCCCTCTGTCCTATCAATAAAGGCAAAAATGCCTGAAAATATAAAATTGAAAAAATTGTGCAAAATCCTAAATACAGATTCAATCCAGATTCTACAAAAATCCAATTAAGGCTAAATAGTACCTGGAGGAGGTTTAGATCGTAATCTTCTTCACTTAGGTTAGCCACTAGACGTTTTTGAATATTTATGGCTTCTTCTTCTTCCTCTTTATCCTCTGCTTCAACCTCCTCCAACAGTTTTTCTATTAGAAGCAAAATCAATAATCAGCTATTTTCAATATTTTACTTTAGACATCCACAACACCAAGACCAATGTGTGCGGCATATAGCCTTTAATTTGTGTCCATACTTTTGGTCGTGTAATCAGAATCATAGTACATTTTCTTCTTGCTACCCCAGGCCATATCATTTGGCAGATCTATTTAATTGAAACAGAAAAACACATTAGTATCTTGTTTAAAATACTAAAAACAATTATAATGGAGAAAAAAAACTACTAAAGATAAGTAAATATTACAAAATAACCAGCAAAACGTTATTGACTTGCCATCATCCCTTTTTTCTTCCAGATCACTCTCCATATCAGTCTCCCCCTGTTCTTCGTTGCTGCTGTTCTCATCTTTCTCTTCATTATCTGAATCCTCAAATGTCAAGGGCATAACCTCTTCCTAAACACACCACGAATAAGCACAACACTGCCGCACATCCGAAAACATGACATTTTCTGTTTACTAATTGACAATTATTTAATTAGCAATTATTAAGTTCACCTCATCAGCTTCATCCTCCTGATCACTGTCCAAACATCTGCCTTGAGCGAAAAGATTCTGAAGGAAATTTATTAGAAAGTCATTAATGGACATTTCAGACGGTAAAAAGTGCCACACAACAGTATAAACAGCAACTTACTGAGATCTTTGTACTATGAAAATGCTCAATTTCATCCTGTATGCTCTTGGATGATATCTGATGAGAAAACACAAACTAAGGTCAAGATTAAAACCCTCACACATACAGAACACATGGCTATCCGTGAAACTGTTTAGACGAGGTGCAAGATTTTTACCTGATCTGGGATTTTTGTATTTTTAAAACAGGCATCATCACCGTCATACTCGTCATACTCCTTTTTTGCTTTGGGCCGTCGTACAACTCTGCCAGGGGGGAAAATGGAATGAGCAGGTATAGAAGATGACTGAATGAATAAATGAATGATTCAAAATTATGGCATTGATAACAGGTCTACATTTAAAATTATTCTATTCCACTTAATAGTACTGGACAGGCGTGCACTCTCATAGTACCATACTGAATTATGTAGACCTACAGAATTATTTGGTGTCATTATGTACCACAACAAATTAAACTCCGCATAATTCAAGCTAAAATATTTAATAGTATATATGGTGTACAATGCTGAGCCATACAATGCTGAGCCATACATGCACCTGACCATCCCATCCATATGTATTATCTCACGGATCAAACTAACAAAGCCAGTGAAGACCGGGTGTGTTGTAATTAAATTGAAGGAACTTGAGCCCTAACCTCATCCCCACTGAACACTTTTGTGGACTGCACCTCAAACCACATCACAGAACTTTTTCATAATTGTGTTTTTCAGGTGTCCCAATATGAAAATTACAAAACAATTGGACAGACAGTATAAAAGAGAATATAATCTAGCCACAGGGGTCAAAAGCCAGTGACTTCTGTGCCAGTCCCAAGCCTGGATAAATAGAGAGGGTTGTGTCAGGAAGGGCATCAGACGTAAAACTTTTCCGAATCTAAATATGCAAATCATCCATCATAATTTTATACCCGATCAGTCGAGGTCCAGGTTAACAACGACCGCCACCGGCACCGTTAACCTACAGGGTGCCGGCGGAAATTATTGGGCTACCGTTGGTCAAAGGAGGAGAGGAGAAGGACACGTTAATAGACAAAAAGAGAGGAGGAAAGGCAAGAGTGTAGGACTGAGAATAAGGATGCTTAATGTTGGGACAATGACAGGGAAAGGTAGAAATCTGGTTGATATAATGGAAAGAGGTTGTGAGTTAGAAGAGAAAGAGAGGTTTTGGAGTGAGTTAGACGAAGTAAACGAAGTGATATGAAAGAGATTAGTGACTGAAGTTGTGGTGGGAGAGAGTGTAGCCAGACAGCATAGAATGGTGGTGTGTAGGATGAAGATGGTGATCTAGAAGAAGAAGAGATCAAAGGTATATAAGAAAACCAGGCTCTGAGCCCCTTCTTGTTTGCTGTGGTGACGGATCGGTTGACAGAAAAGGTCAGACAGGAATCTACTTGCACAATGATGTTTGCAGATGACATTGTGATCTGTAGTGAGAGCAGATGGAGGAATACCTGGAGAGGTGGAGGTTTGCTCTAGGGAGAAGAAGAAAGAAAGTCAGGCGTAGCAAGACAGAGTACATGTGTTTGAATGAAAGGGAGGGGAGTGGAACAGTAAGATTACAGGGTGAAGAGGTAAAGAAGCTACAGGAGTTAAGTACTTGGGGTTGACAAGTCCAGAGCAATGGAGAGTGTGTAAAAGAGGTAAAGAAGCAAGTACAGGCAGTTTGGAATGGGTGGAGAAAGATGTCAGGAGTGATGTGTGACAGGAGAATATCAGCTAGAATTAAGGGGAAGGCGTACAAGACAGTGGTGAGACCAGCTATGATGTATGGTTTAGAGACAGTGGCACTGAGGAAGAGACAGGTGGCAGAGCTGGAAGTAGCAGAGCTGAAGATGTTGAGGTTTTCATTGGGAATGACAAGGTTGGACAGGATTAGGAACAAGTTCATCAGGAGGACGGCTTATGTTAGCTGCTTCGGGGAGAAAGTCAGGGAAGCCAGATTAAGGTGGTTTGGACATGTACAGAGGAGGGATAGTGAATATATTGATAGGAGGATGTTAGAAAGTAAGCTACCAGGAAGAAGGCTAAGTGGAGGATGAAAGAGGAGGTACATGGATAGGATAAACGAGGACATGAGGTTAGTGGGTGTGGGTGAAGAGGATGTAGAAGAATAGGGTTAGGTGGAGACAGATAATCTGCTGTGGTGACCCCTAAAAGAGAACTGCCGAAATGAAAAGAAGAAGTGTGAAAGAAAAAATATTGCTGTGATCGAGATGAAAGTTTAAACATTGCTGGACAACGATTATCACCACATTTATACTGAATTGCACGACACGAATGGTAACATAATACACAAATAATGTAAATAGATCAACAAATAATTTGTAGAGACATAAATTCACAAATAAATAACATTACACTTGCAAGTAAACATTCACAAATATATTTTTATTCTACAAACAACTTTGGCTGGCATTCATTCGTGAATTGCACCCTGCACAAGCTATCCCTAAGAAATAAGATTTTACCCCAGTTGTTTCAAACAAATTGACAAGGGGTCACACCATATTACATTCTCTTCCTTCCACTCAATGTAAACAAATACAGCACTTGAACTTACTGCCGCATATATATTTTTTTAGCTTTATCAAACATGATCAAAATTTTCAATGCGTTTATTACCTTTTGTGTAAAAACAACCTTGTAAACTAAAGTGAGGTTATCGTTGTTTTGAATTAGAGCAGCCGGATACTTACCGGAACTAATGATACAGTGCTTCGCTTACCGGATATAGGAAGTGAGATAAAGGTCCTTAGTAAAATTTTCTCAGCAGGTTTGTGAAACTTACTGTCAGCATGAAAATGTTTCTTGAATACGGGCCCCATTTTATCAGGAGTAACGGTACTAGCAGTAATATAGTAGTATGTTTGGGGGCTCGACCTTATTTTTTCATATTTTTTCACATTTGAATAGTCTGTCAGAAAGCACACTATTGCATACTAGAACATTAAACAATATATACTTGTGTATATAATGTAGTATGAACACAAATACTACGTTCTGATAATATTACTAATATGACCATAGGAAGCAGGTACCCTTATGTGTAGTATGCATGTGGTAGTTTTTTTTTTTTAACATTCACTACCTAGTGCTTCAAACTCGACTGAACATTGCATCTATAGTAAATCCATTAGCATAATAAAACTCGTAATACAAATCTTTTATATAACGTGTGTTACTTTCTCTTATGCGATTCGAGTCACATCTCAGTATTAACACAATGTACCACATTTACAAATTCATTCCTTTAACGTTGCATACCGTTTTGCTCGGACCATTTTGCTGCGCTCTTGTTTTTTTTCTGCTGGCGCTCAGTCCACACGGGCTAAAATGTTTGGGTTTTTTTTTTTTTTAAATAAAGCCAAAACAAACAAAAAAAATACCCACGAGAGATTTCCAAAACGTGTTCACGCGCAACTAAATAATTACTGCTTCTTTTTCTTCTTCTTTTGGCTTTGATGGCGGTTGGCAAACCACCTTTTGTTGCATTTCCGCCACCTACTGGGGTGGAGTGTGAAACGTCGACGTCGGGTAAAAAAAAAAAGAAACACTATATTCTTCTAATCAGGTTGGTTTTCGTAAGAAATTCCAAAAGAGCTTTTGTTACGTGGTTTCGATTTACCTTGTAGCAAGCTTTTTTCTCCTTCAGCCTGACTGCATCAGCTAGGATCGTTTGAGGACATGTTCAACTGTTTCTAGTAATGTACATTTACTGCACAGCCCTGTAGTATGTTTACAATTTTGAAGAGTGATTGATTCAGTGCTGTGTGCCCGATACGGTGTATTATTATTGTATCATTCCTTCATTTGCCACAAACCTGTCTCACATTAACTGCTTCTTTATTTATTTCATACAAGTGTTTTCCTTTCCCTACTTGATAGAGAATCGGAGCGGATTAATACTTGAGGCAAATGAGCCTCTTAAACCCACTTGAGGGCGAGGTGAATGGCAATCAGTTCTGAGGAGTAGACAGATAAAAAATTAGATGTTCTTCTACCTACTTTAATGTCTATCTAGAATCTGTTCCACAACCCTCCCGTTTTGGTCTGTACATCTACTTTCTCACAATGTGCTGTGGGCATTAAAATCCCTAATCCATATAATTCTATTTATCCCTGTGCCTCCAATATTACTTAGTATTATTTAATATTTTTAACTTCCTACATGGGTTCTAAAAATTTATTATTCTTATCTTCTGCTTCCCAAACCACACATCTACCACTAGTGCTTTTATGTTGAGTTTACTTTTCACTTAAAACCTATTCCTAATTTAATCAGAGTAATTACCCCTCCACCATTCCCAACACTCCTACCCTACGCATGGCTGTGTATCCATTAACTACAAAATTTAGGTGTGGTTTTAAGCAGGACTCTTGTATACATATTACATGTGGTTTATTTCTTATGACTTTTCCGACGTCTGCGAGTTGTTCACCTGTACTTAAGCATCTCATTTATTTGTTCAATTATTACGCCTTCAAACCTCAGGTACTTCCCTGCCGCTCTTATTATGATTCTTATTCTTTCAGACCTACTTTTAGTTTGTGCTAAGCAATTACTTCTACCCTAAATGCTGTAAATGACATTTTATCTACAACCATTAAGTTTTCACTTATTCTGTCTTGATTGTCATCTAGATCACAAGTTTTTTCAGTATCTTTTTTCTCTTACGGCTGCTCCTCTCCTCATATGCTTTTGTTTGCCTCCACATATGTCAAGTTATTTGTTATCTTTACGCTTTGATTTTTTCCGCCTCTTTCCTGACCTTGCAGCCGCCATATCCCGCACTGTGTGCCTCTCCACAATTACAACATTTTTGATAAACCCCTTTGCCACATTTTCCGTATTCATGCTCACCTCCACATCTTGAACAGTATTGTTTCCCATTACAGACTGAAGCTACATCCCCAAATCTCTGACATTTATAGCACTTATAGCAGGTACACATGGTTAGGTAAATTTTCCTCCTCAAACTTACTGATAGGCTGTCCATTTTCTTATTATTCCTAACATATTTTAACCTTTTGTGACTTTTATTAGGTTTAGCGCATTTACTGATTTATTTAAAAACTTTATTATTACCTTATGCATGTTTTTTTCCATCAACTGGTTGTTGTTGTCTCTTTTCACTATCCGATTAAAATTTTTGACTTCTAGTTTTCCTTCTTTTCCTATTTTCAACTATTGTTCATTTACTACTCATGCATTCTTGAGCATTCCCGCCAGACGACCCCTCTTCCATTTCCGAATCACTACCGGAAACAGCATCATTGCCTTCCATCTCCGCTCCAGTCACACCCCAGTGACGTTAAACACCCCCTCAGTAATTACTTCCATATCAGAAATCAAAAGACAAAACAAAAGTCATATTTCAAACATGTCGGGTTAATAAAATTTGGACTGCTTCTTCACACAACTGGCGGGTGTTTAGTTTTAACTAATACGTGATTTTACTTATTTTTTTAATTATTTTTCATTTAAAAATTTATTTTATCATCATGCAAACATGCGCTTATATTTTAATTAAACCTTCTTCAATCCAGTCTGGCAACAATTTTTGTGTGTCTGTGTCTCTGTGTGTGTGTGTATGTGTATGTGTTTGTGCGCCCGCCTGAATGTGCCCCCCCCCCGAATGTGCCCCCCCCTCTAAAGACAACTGAGGAATAATGCAGCATGGAAATGGAGGCAGTCAAAGCAAATAGCTTTCAAAAAATGTAAAGATGTGCTAATAAACAACAGGGTTCTAGTACACTATGAATTACCACTCACGTTGGCTTGTGATTCTTTTACATTTGCAGCATTTGGCAGACGCCCTTATCCAGAGCAACTTGTTACAATGATCTGGCTTTGGGACTTCATTGCCAGCATTCCCACACAGTAATGCTTCATGTTCCCGATCCCATTTCCCGATCTTGGATTGTCCCTCAGCATATTTATGCATTGCTTATACCGTAGAGCACCTTGCTTCCCTTGAATACTACATAAACCATCCTGACTTGATACATATTGGATTTAAGAAGGGCTAACAGTAATGCCAATGGTGTAAATAAAGGTCCTACATAATGCCCTTCTGTAATACGCCCTATGTGCCAGTTTTACTATGCTGTATAGTCAAAGTCTTGAACAGTAGTACTAAGCAATGTCATGTAACTAAACATGCTGCTTTTGATGTTGAATCCCAGTCCAGGAGACAGTGCAAAGGTGTTTTGGCATGGAAGGTTGCCATCAGGTAAATTTATCAACTAGTGGAACACAATTCATATAGTACTTAAAAGCGAGTGTGGGCGAGTTAGTCCTTGGATGGCAGCGGAGGTAGTGGGGCGAAGCAGGTGATGGGCAGGGTGTTGATGTTCCTCATGACTAACTAAACAGTGGGGAGTGCGATGGAGGTCGTCAGAGGCATGTCAACGTTGGGACATTTGGACAACAGAAGTGGCGCAGGGTGTTTTTGTGTCAGATGCTGTCAGGGCCATCATGGAGGAGTATGGCAGACATTGTCAGCTAATGTTTAGTTTTTCTCAAGGTGATAAGCAGTTGCTAAGCACGTGCATCATGTGGTCATGGGACAGTCTGCAGTGGTTACATCTTTAGGGAGCTACTGTCATAGGAGAAGTAGTTTTTAATTGTGTTAACAGACATGGTTAATGGGGCTCCCTCACTGCCAATGTTACACGGGCGTTCTTCAGCCTCTGGGATGTACTAGTCCACAAGTCAAGTAGTAACAGAGCACCTGCTTACATAACCAGGTAGGTATCACTGCCTATACACCAGGGGCCTTGACAACTGTTTCACACGCACCTCTTTGGTAAAGTTTCATTTCCACGCTCATGGTCGGCCATTCATGTGTATTTGAGACCGAGGGATATCATGTTTTTACGCTACGCATCAATCCGTTCTGACCATATGCTGAAAATGTGTGTGTACCTGTGGTTATACAATTTTTCGCATTTGATGCAATTATAATTTTTTCAGTCAACAGTAGGACCAGGGGAATTCCCACCCCAACAAGACTGCGTTCCCATCGTTGCTGACCTATCTACAATGATAATGCACTTAGAGCTGTTTGTTAAAGTTTTAGCCATAACAGTGCATCAGACTGTATGCATACATTTGTTTTTATATTATTTAATGCTCTTTGGAGGCCCCAAATATCCTAAAGTGGTGGATTACTAAAGTAGCCGGTTAATGAGTACTTAGAAAAATAATCTTCCTCTGTGTCCAAACCTTTAGCAGATTATTGTAACGTATTAATATGTGTGATCTAGCATAGGCTATCTATATATACGTGAGAGATAAGTTATTGCATTTAGTCAGAAGTTTTACATCAAGTGCTGATAATAGATCCAGGGTTGTATATATAATGTTATATATATTATATATATCTTTTTTAGGTGTCCAAGGTATTTTAGAAAAAGGTGCGAGCTATATATATGACGTAAGGTGCCAGAACGAGAAAATCTTGAGGCAGACCTACCTCGTGTCCTACAAGCCGAGCAGTGCTTGTGCTGAGAGAGCGTGGTGGAATGCAGCTGTCTGTTTTCTTCTGTTTTGCAAGTTTTGCAAAATTGATGGAAATAGTTTTTGATAAAACGGTCATTGCATTCAGCGAATAGTATCAGTGCGGACAAGTGTCTTTTAGAATTTTGTAAATACCTATAACCATTACAACATGTTACTGACGTAATGTGAGGTGTTGCAAGCTATTCTGAATTGGCGGGAATAAACTGCATTTGTAAATATAAATGTTCTACAGTCAACCTGTACAAGCGCATAATGGTCAAATGGAGACATCCTCAACAAAGTGCAATCCTCCTCCTATGCCTCCATTGCAAATCGTCTTAAATGACTCTGTTTAAAATTTGGCAAACAGCAGAGAATCGGTGAAGGATACAGAGGTTTGGTAAAGCTTTTAAAAATTGATTTATTTTAGTTTTGTAATACCTCTTTGAGAGAAGGTATGCATTCTCGGGACATATTTTAAAGGCGGAATTTAAAAATGCTCTCTATGAAGACTTCAACTTTTTTAAGAACGAGCTAAAAGAAGTTAATCGGAAATCGCAAACAACATGGCGGCGATAACCGCTATCCGCGATGTAGAGGATTTCAGGGCGAAGGAGGTAGCAATTATAAAGGAAAAGAACATACCATTTGTACTGTCCAACATTAAATCAGATCCAATTGGGCGTTATATAGAGAGATTGTATGGACTTCCTGTTATTTAAATAAACATTTATGCCCCAAACTGGGATGATAATACTTTCATCACTCATGTTTTTTCCTGAATTTCCAATATATTTTCAGTAAGGCAGAGTTTGATCTCCTCTTGACACATCAAGCAGAAAACCTCATGCTGAAATTAAGTCAAACATCTTGTGAACATGGGAAAATAATAGCACATCAGTTTTGTCAGAAGACTGCAAGTCGGTATATTCTGGAGATTAAGGATGAACAAAGTCAAAAACACACAGATTATATAGAGATTGACTCATGTTTTTGACGTAACTACGCTGCCCTTTATGCTTCAGAACCACCGGATGATAAATCTGACTTTTATTTTTATTTATTTTTTTTTTTAAAGTTTAATTATCCCCAAGTTAATCCCAGAGATCTGACCTAGAAAAAGATGTCTTGGTAGAAGAGATTGCAATGTGGCAAGTCACCGGAGGCAGATAGCTTTCTATCTGAGTTTTTCTTTAAAAATTAAAACAAACTTGCTCCTCTGCTCCTTTCTGTATTTAAGAAATCTCTGTCTTCTAATTTTCTCCCCTAAAGTATGCGTTAAGCTACAATCTCTCTCATTTTGAAGAAAGAGTCCATCTCAGTGCAGATCCTATCGCTCGATTTCCCTCTTAAACGATTGTCCCCTCTATTATTTCGTTGGATCAAACTGTCTAAAAAAATGGTACATGTTTTACATGTAATCTTTAAAATATTATTTATGGTTCCCTCCCCCCCGGCACATCAGAGATTTTGATTTAGCTTGATGCTAAAAAGGCCTTTGATCAGGTGGAGTGGGACTACCTATTCTGTACTCTGAGTAAGTTTGGCTTTGGTCGTAATTTCATATTGTGGATTAAAATTCTCTATTCCTCTCCAATGACAGTGGTTCGCACCAACAATAATGGATCTGCTCCTTTTAGTTTACAAAGAGGCACTAGACAAGGACGTCCACTGTCCCCACTTTTATTTGCTATCGCAATCAAGCCATTGGCAATTGCCATACGGCAAGAACCACTTATTAAAGGAATTCATAGAGGAGATTTAGAGTGTAGAATTTCGCTTTATGCAGATGACTTACTAATATATTTATCAGATCTATTGCCAGGTCTACATAAATTACTGGACATGTTGAAAAGATTTAGCAGGATATCTGGCTATAAAATAAACTAGCAAGTTTATGTCAATCAATACAGCTGCCAAATGTATCCCTTTCATTTCGATCCCTTTTAAAGTTACAACAAAAAATGTATAGTTATTTGGGAATTTGGTTTATAAAGCTATAGCTCTATAAAGCTAACTTCCTGCCGTTGATTGAAAATCTGAAACAGGATATCAAGCGTTGGGATCTGCTGCCTCTTTCTCTAGGTAAAAGAATTAATACTATTAAGATGGATGTACTGCCCAGGTTTCTGTACTAGTTTCAAAATCTAATATTAGCTAATATTAGAGGTCTGACCTACTGCACGAGGGATAGCAAAAGCCCTGATGTCTTTAAGTAGCTTAGTTTGGAAAAGATTTCCTGTAAACTTGTCTACCTATCCTCATTAATGTGATCTAAACTTCCAATGAATGAATCCAACTCACACTATTCTTCTAATCCTATGGTGACACAGTCCCTAAAGATTTTGAATCAATTTAGGAAATCATTTGCCTCTATATATAATATATATAATACTTTTGCATCTTTTGATGAAGTGGTTAATAAATTTAAGATTCCCAGGTCCTATTTCTTTAGATATCTGCAAGTCCGAAATCTTATGACCTCTCATACGGACTGTTCTCTACATGCCCCCCTACATCTTTATTATATTTTATTTTTTAAAGTAGAACAAATCATTGGCAAAATTTATAATATCCTCAATCATTTAGATTACTTAAAAAATCAATGGAAGGAGGATGTAAATGAACAAATTCCAGAGCCAATTTGTCAGAATAATCATTAAAAACATCTATTCATTATCAATATGACAACGACACATGGACGAAGGTTAGCTCAGATTCCAACCTGAGCTAGACCCTATTTGTGACATGCAAGCAGGCCCCTGCAAGCCTCATACATATGTTCTGGACGTGTCCGAATCTGTACAACTTCTGGACATCGATTTTTTGATTCATTTTCAGAAATAATGGGTTTGCTAATAGACCCATCCCTATCCTTTATTTGGTGTTATTTGGTGTTTAATAAGGAAAATATGTGGGCGTTACGGACGCGACAAAAAAACTTGCGTTTTGGGGAGTCGACATACTTTGTAGAAATTTTGCGAATTAACATGCAGAAGCCAAACGATATAAGACCTGTCTGAAGAATAAGACCCGACTGTTCACAAAAAGTAAATTATTTATTTTATTTTGTTTTAGATTTTTTTAATGATCATCAATAAGGAAAAACTGTTGTTACGGACGTTTTGTCTCTCCGTTACGGTCTGAAATGAACAGAGCTTGACTCTGGAAAATCAGATAAAATACTTTAAAAACTTTCACCGAGACTTAATTGTGGTTCTCTGTTGAGGATTTAAACCAACAAATATTGACCTCTGAGACATGTGGTAAGGTTGCACAATTAATAAAATTTAAACTTAAATCAGGTTTTTATACAGATGTGGTCATTATGAATGCACAACAGAGAAAACGAATCCGGTTATTTGTCGCGGCATTTGTACACCATTAGGGGGCAGTCGTGTTTCATTCTCAGTTATGCATATGACGCAACGGATGTGTGTATATATTGATATATGGATCTAGATTTACAGCACTGTTTTTATTTTTTTCATACCTTGTCTGTAACAAAAGTTATGGCTGTATTCGTCTGATCGCTATTATTTTCAGGGATGTCTCTCTTTAGACCTGATTTTTTAAACAGGTCTAAAGAGAGACATTAAAAATAAAAGCACAACAGTCAAGCATTACAAGTAAACGTTACTTTACTGTTGTACATGTTATTAAAGATACATGTATATTGATACATGTATATTTTCAACAAGAAAACCAGAACCAAATGAAGTTATAGCTGTAAGTTGAAAGTTGTTTGGAACACTGTCAGCAGCTATCAGATTCTTTTATTCTTTTGTGCTCTGACATGTCATAATAAAGTCAGAGCTTGTACAATAAATTGCTATTTTTCTGCAATGGACAAGTGTATTTTGCACAGATATTGTTGGTGATGATAAACACTGTCGGGACGTAGAGCCCACCTTTGAGCAGACACATTCTTAGGGGTGTCACCAGCTGGGTCAATCTCCACTATATCCTAACTAAATTATAAAGCAAAATAATTTAAGACCAAGGTGAGAAGAGCATTCAAAAAGATCCGCCAGAAGGCAATCTTCCCAACAATAAATGGCACAAGCAAAAAGCAAAACCTCCAAGCAGAGTATAATTCCAAAAGCAAGTGCAAAGATTTTCTAAAAATTCCTATGGAATTACCATCCCCTTTTGCAACCAATAAATTTTCATTATTGCCTCCAGATTCCTCCATTTGTGATGTTTTATTTACTCTCCTCTTTAAGTATAAGTTTTATGTATTTGTTGTTGCTTAAACTACAACCTATTTAGTCTAATCCTTAATTGTTTTGTCAGTATACTCTAGAATCAAGTATTTATTTTCTTAAATGATTCTCTTAATTCAGCACTCAGTTGTTCACACAGTTTATAATTACTTATCTTCTTTTAAGACTGTATTGTATAAAAATCATAACAAGTGGTACGTCATTACATTAAACTCTTTTTCTTTCTCTCTGTGTCTAGCTTGTTTAACTGCTAAACATAAGGAATACATCCAACGGGTGTGACGTTCTTAACTGGCCTGTTTGACGGGGGAGATCTGTGACTTTCTAGACCGTCTCATCAATCTACACAATTTGGAGGAAAATACCTTACCTGAGCATCTAGTCTTTCCTTCACGAACCTGCAATGTCAGAACTAAACCGTCATTAAGGTTTTTCCAGATACCACTGAAAAAGCTGTCCCTATATTGGGATCAAGCATCCCCATTGAAATATGTCACAGATACTAATAAACTTTGTGTCTCCTCTGCCTATACCAGACCTGGGCATTTTACGGCCTGCGGGCCCTTTGGTTGACTCTGACCGGCCCGTGTAAGGTTCGTAAGAAATTACAAAATAAATGTATTTTCTTATTTTACCTCATGCGTGGATTGAATGTGCATTGCTTTTATTTTAAAGTTGTGTTTTTTTATGTCGCGCATAGGTACGTAAGGTATGTAAGTGATGCGTGTTACTGAATTGACGTTGTCGCAAACCCCCAAAATGTCGACTAAAAAAGAAAGATAGATGCTGAATGCAGGTACGGACTGCTAAGTATTTATTTACTGAAGTAAGAGGTAAAGCGGTGTGTTTGGTTCACGGAGACCAGATTGCTGTGTTCAAAGATTACAATTTGAGTCGACATTATGAGACGAAACATTCAGATAAATATAAAAACTTGAATGATGCTGAAATGGCGCGGATATCCGAAGATTTGGTAGCCAAGCTACAAAAGCGACAAGGGTTTTTTACCAAGCTTCACACATCCAGGGACACAGCGACCAGGACCAGCTTTGTATTCTCAGAGGGAGAGTTTGTAAAAGAGTGCATGGTGGACTCTGCAGCAGTAATATGTCCTGAAAAAAAAGAAGCATTTGAGCAAGTCCCGCTGTCCAGGCACACCGTGACGAGAAGGATCGAGGAAATTGCGGGAAATTTGGAGCTTCAGCTGCAACGTGAAGTAGCAAATTTTGACTTTTTCTCCTTGGCTTTGGATGAGAGCTGTGATGTCCGTGACACAGCCCAGTTACTTGTATTTGTTCGTGGAATAACGGACTTCAAAATTATGGAGGAGCTGGCAGCAATGCGCTCAATGAAAGGGACAATGACGGGGAGCGATCTGTTCACGGAGGTAAATGCATGCATGGACACACTGGGACTGAAATGGACAGACTGACGGGTGTCACAACGGACGGTTTGTCCAAATCTAACAAGGAAAAATGTCGCAAGATAAAGTGACTAAAATCAATCAGTGTGAATGTAATTTAACTACAAATGTAGGCATCATTATTTTCTAATATGATGTATCTTACAGAATGTGGTTGAAAATGGACACTAATATAATGACTCAAAAACTGTTCAAATGTTCACATTTCGTTAACCATTGTTTTGGGAAATTTTATGAAGTAAATGTCATTTTTTCTAAGAAAACTTCTCTTTTTCATTGCTCAATTATAACATATACTCTTACCAGTCTTACCAACTTATCAAAACAATGCTATTTACTGCTTTATATAAGAGAACACAATTAATATTATGCAGACTTTAGTTCAGCCTTTCGGTCCGGCCCTATTTTCTTGTTCTCATGTGGCCCCATGTTAAAAATTAATTGCCCACCCCTGGCCTATACTATCACTACTTCTGTTTTCTTCCGACGAATCTTCTCTTTTATCCATTATTCCTCCCTTTCCTCTCCTCTATCTTCCAAATACTAAAATAAAATAAAAGATCGAACATAAAGTGATTTTAAATACCCTCAACACAGTATGATGTAAAGATCTAAAAACTCACTAAACTGAACTTATTCAAAGAATCCAACAAAAATAATACAAATAAATTAAATGAAAATTAAACCAAGACAAACAGGAAATCAAAAAAACAGACACCGTAACATCTCCATTTGAATGTGCAACGGACAGTGGACAGTGCTGTCTCTGAAACATTGGCAATAACTGCACAGAATACTTAGAGACATACAGCAAGCAACAACAGAGAAATACCATATACCCATAAAATCATATCTTAATTAACTCTTAATCATGAAAATTATTTATCTGTTTTACACATAAAATATCAGTGCGTTTTTGTGATATTTACAACATAATTAAGTCATTATGTGGACCTTAAGACATGTTAGGTTTTATCAGTTCTTCTTCCAGGTCTGCTACCTTCTCTTCCACTATGTCTAAAACAGGCACTGTGTCCGGATTTGCCACTTGCATAATGAAATACTGAACAAACATTGCCTGAGCAGTCTTAGCAATCATAGAACGTAAAAGTGATATTCCACAACCGCATATAAGTGCGGATTTGAACTGTCATCATGGTAGTAGCGTGCAGTTATTCTGAGATTAGGTCTAATGCAGCTATTGTATGAATAATAAAGTGCTGTTGAATAATACATATGTAATTAATCCATTGGACATTGCGTGCTATTTGGATGTGTGGAATAAAGAAAGTCTATGCTCCGGAGGAAGAAAGTTTCTGCACAAAATGGCCTTCCGGAACACCAACTGGTATCCCTCTTCAGTCAACATACACATTAGAGTCTGTTCCCCATTGTTTAATTTTAGTTGTCTTGCCTGGTTTCAAGTATTTATTGTATGTAGCATTACCAGCTATTTCTTTAATCAATTTAGTAACCTCTTTTTTGTCTAGATTGGGTTTATGTCTTTTCTGTTCAGGACAGTTATCAGTCTTTGACGGTGCCAATAGTGCTGCAATTTTCTCATTAGTTAGTTAGTTAGCTAGTAGGAATACAGTCAATTTTCCCTCTAATACTACTAGTGCACATAATTCATGCCAGAGACGTGGAAGAACTTGCATTAATACATTACCTCCACAATACCAAAATACATCAGCTATGGGCAGTGTACCTGCTCTTAGGCTTGGTATAGCCAACCTAGTTAGTTAAGAAGTATGTCATTTAGCTTTCTTAGTGTCAAAACTAGTTTAACCATAGATTGCTGGGTGCTTTGCCACCGGAATCTCGTCACAAGGATCATTTGGAGGAAAACCCACCAAACTGTTTCCTCGGGAGCGAATGTTCAATGAAAAGGTCTGACATGGCTGTTTTTGAACATAAATATTTGCATTATTCTGCTAGCTGGATAAGGGTGCACCAGGAACTAATTATGCATTCATTTTGCTCCATGGGACTTGGTGCCTGATCCCAATAGGCAAAATGCTGGACATAAATTGGTGTACCATTATATTCCTTCAGGCCATGATTTGGCATTACTCTTAGTGGGCTTTGGTCACGCCTGTGACACACTACGCATGTGCTATTTTCAGTTACCTGTCTTACGGAATCATATAGCCATTGTTTATAAAGATTAGTATTTAACTCCTTCTCCATTGTAGAGCCTGTATTAATTGAGGTTATATTTATTAGACTGACTATTTTAGAGGTAAGCCAGTTGTCTCCCCATCGTGGTAGCTTTGTCAGTGGTTCACATGCACCTCATTTTTCAGAGGTGCATTTGGCCCAAAAACCATTTATAATTTGTTGTACACCTTTCCCTTTTTGCCATCGAGATGGGTATACTGTTACATTGAATTGCTTGTTGTAAATCATATTGCAAACGTTTTATTGTTGTCCACACCAAAGTTCCATAGGGGAAGGATTGTCCATAGTGGAAGGATGTGTCATTTACTGGGTGTCCTGTCACTGTTACTCGTTCAGTCTTAATCTCATTATCATTCTATTTTCCAGGCCGTGGTGACTGGATTTCTAGTGTCATTGTGTCTGTCTGAGGCCCACTTAGCCCCTCCCATCCAGTCAACCATGTGATACCACCCTGTTTTTGCAATTGATAGTGGTACGGGCATAGGTTGTCCAGGGTATTTGACACTGTACATAACTAAGGTTGAGTAATTGTTGGGGATCCTTGTACATGGCTGTCTGCAAACATATACAGTGTTTTCAATCGTCTTTGGGGAAGCATTCTTTGGTTTGTTTATATCAGTCATTGTCTCGTATGCCACAGATTGTGCTAGGGCATAGGTAGTTAATTTAAATTGCCATCCAAACAAACAGTAAATATAAAAGCGCTGCCCCTACTATTTTTAGTATAGTTTACTATCTTTTTCTGTAGGTCTTCTTTTGTTTATTGGGGCCAATTTCTTACAGAGTGTAGTCTACTAGAGCTTTTAACTCAGGAAATAGTTTTTTGCCAGTGCTGTATCAATTGTCGTATAGGGGGTGTAAGGTAAATTCTGGACTAGGACCAAATTTGTTCGGGTAAATCTACAGTCACTACATGCTACATGTGATTGATTTGGGGTTTACTCCCAGTTGTTACACTGGGCTAGTCACTTTGTCCTGTGGTTATTTCACTAGACCCCGCAATTTGTTGCCCCATCTGGTGGATTTTTTGTGATTGTCTGTTCAGTAACAGGTTGTGCTCTTTTCCTGCCAGATCTTCTGTTTGTTCACTATTGGACTGAATGTCTCCTCCTTTTCCTTGTTCTTTTAGTTTGTCAGCAGCAATTCTGGCTTCTTGTCTCTTTGTCTTTGCTTGTTTGTGTTGTGCTAAGCATGAGGTTAATGCTTAGAACAAATTCAAATCTGTGTCTATGCAGATTTTTGCAATTTTCTTCTCTAACACCCCATTGGATTTTTTTTTACCATTCCCTGTGGCTGGGGATGATAGACACACCCTATGCATTTTTTTATGCAAAGTGCCACTGCAATTGCTCCCAACCTACAGGCTGCAGTTATTTATTTCTGCCAATTGTGTGGGTTAGGTTGTGGTACTACTGGCCTACTGCGCTTACTATGGTAACATGGTGGCATACCAGTTATCTATTGCTGTACTGAAATAAGGTCCATTTCTTGTTTTTGCTGTTTTATTATTGCTGATGCAAACCCTTTTCTTTCTGATACGTATAACTGAAACAGTTTACTGTAATCTGGACTAGCCAGCGCTGGAGCTTGATTTAGTCTGATCTGCTGCTTTTATCATGTCTCTTAGTGATTGTACTTTTAATGCACAATCACTTATCCATGGTCTACTAAACCCTGCCATGCCAAGGAATAACAACAACTGTTTTACAGTTTGGGGTTTTAAAGCATTTCGAATTGCACCATGTGTTGGTGATATTTTGCGCATTGTTCCTTCAAGTACTCGTCCTAAATATTCCACTTTCTGTTTACAGAATTGAAGTCCATTTAGTGTTAATGTTTTTAAAACAGTTAATGAATTTTGTGAGCACTGTTTTTTTTTATCCACATATTGCAGAAGATGACTTAAAATATGAAAATTAGCTGAACTTTCTGAACTTGAAATTGATGGACTTTTACAATAGCCTTTTGGTAATCTGGTATAGGTCTACTGTTTTTTATACGTGAATCAAAATCAAGATTGTGACTCAGGGTGAAATGGAATGCTGAACGCGTGTGTTGGGTTTGGCCCCATTGGGCCTCCCCCAGGCGGCACAGGCATTTGTTCTCATTGCTGTAGACCTATCCATTGGCCATTCCAGTTTTCTGCTCCTTGTTAATTTTGTGTTTGGGTCTCCATTTCTTGAGCTCCATGTCAGCTCTTCCAGCTTTAGGGAGTTGCACTAATAAGTTTTCTGCTGCTTTTCCTGCTTCTTTCTTTTTTTGGTGTAGTTCTGTATAATGAATCATGTTGACTTCAAATATAGACCAGGGCATTGAACTTAGCCCTACCAATTTTTTCAGTTAATCCTGGATCAGCATTTGTTGGGTAGGCAGCTCTCAGCACATCCCAGATGCTGTTTCTGTAGGGCCCCAAGGTCTCTGGTCTTGATGTAGGTTGTCCGCCATTTCTTTTTGTCCAGCTTGGATTCTGGCTATTCTGGCCTTTCCCATTACTTGGGATAGTATTGCTTTCATATCCCCTACAGCCACAGATGTTCTCCGAATCATTTTATCCATTTCTGGGCTCCATCACACCAATTAGGCAGTCAGTTTATCAAACCTGATACATCCATAAATGTCCAGGGAACTTAATGATTTTTTTTATCCTTTTATTATTAGAGTATACTGTGTAAATTGGTGATCCTCTGTTTCACTTTCCTAATTTCCTTTATATCTTTTCTTCTGATACTGTGTCTGCATGTGCTTTTCAGGAGGACGATTCGACATCCTATCTTCGATTTATCAGTCCTTTTTCCAACCTTTTCTCTTTGTCCACCTTTCTCCTCTTCTCTCTTCATTTGCTGCTCATGAAGTTTTCTTATTTCCTAAAGCTAAAGTATTTATTGCCGCTTTCTGCAGTTCCGTGTTGTTTTTTACTTATATTCTCACTTTTTTTGCCATTTTTTGTGGTTTGTGGCTTATCTCTGTGGCTTTTCTAAGCATCTGCCATTTTGATGCTTTTTATTCCTGCATTTTTTCTGTTGCAAGGTGTACTCTGTTCTTCATTTTCTTAAGTATACCCTTTCCTTTGTTTACCAATGACTTTTGTTCCTTTACCATGTTCCCCTCTCTCATCTTGTCCATCTTCAGGTATCATTTAAACACTTTCATGTATTTCCATGCATCCTCCGGCATTCTCTGCTCTCTCTCTCCTTCTTCCTCACTTTCTTGACTCAGTTCTCTTAGGCTTTCTGTCTGGTCTCTGCAATTTTCTATCTTTACTCCTTTCTCTGCTCCTTGCTCTTTTTTTCATTTGATCTTTATTCTGCTCTTGTGCCGTCGAGTGATATCTCACGCCAGACTGGAATTCTGCAGTTTTCCTATGTACATTATTTGTCTGTTCATTTTGGTTACTTTGAGTCACTGGTTTTATAGATTGTTGTATTTGGTTTTCTTTCCTCCACCATTCCTCATCACAGTAATCGTTTACTCTGTTTGGATCTGAACTGGCTACTTGGCTTATCATCTCCTCTGGACATTCACTTGGATGGGTGTCAGGTCTCTCTGCTGCCCTTTGTTTCTTCTCTTGTTTCCTCATCTGTTCAAAACATGGTATAACCCCACTGGCCCCCGTGCATGGCCCTCATTATATGGTGGTGGTTTGTACTGCTCCCCATGTATCTCCAGTATAGGAGATCCCTGCACTTCCTTATTTTTCCTTCTCGCCTTTCCTGTCTCAAACCATTCTATAATCTGTAGCTTCTATCTGTTTTTTCTCCCTTTTCTTTCACCCCTACATTCTATTCTGGATTTCTTTTTAACACACATTTTCTTTAATTGTTCCACTTTCTGGCCATTGCAACTCTCCTTTAGTTAGATCTTTCCACTTTTTTTTATCTTTTATAGCATCTTTATGTATTGTTATTTGATGTCCACTAGAGTGAACTCAGGTTGTTCTTTACTCATGATTCACCCTTGTCTTACTTTGTTTGCTTTATGTCTGTATCCTAGGTTACTATTTCTCTATGACCATGTTAATTAACGTGAATTCGCTTTGCAGTTAATGCAGGTCGTTCCTGAATTTCTAATATCCTTAATGAATTTACCCTAATTACTAGTATAGATGTTATCAGCAATAATAATCTTGGGCAGGTCTATCAAACTTTTCTACTTTGTTGTCTTTGTCATATGGATTTTTAATAAATTCAAACAATTTAAATGACACTTGATTAGGTTGAGAAGCTTGTAGATTGAGAAGCAGGTTACGCAGTATAGGACCTACTAACTTTGGTTTCATCAAACATCAAACAGGTTTGAGATCACTAAAAATAATTTTAAAGAGGTGTGTGAATTTGCAAGAATGGTGTCAGACATGGTAATCTGCTCTGGTCTCCACTCTGCTTACGTTGGTGATAAGATACATAGCAAGTTGTCATCACTCAATAGCTGGATATCTAGATGGTGCCCGCAAAATAACATCATTTTCATATACAATTGGAGAAAAAGTTTTTGGGAGTGACCTGATCTTATAAAAAGGGTTGGTATTCATCCTTTTTGGCATGGTGCTGCACTTTTCTCTAGAAATTTGGCACATAGTCTTAGAGTTGGCACTTGACTAACTAAAGCCCAGGTCAGGAAGCAGACAGACTGACTAAACCGACCCTCACCTCACAGGCCGTCTCACCTTACAGCCCTCACAGAATTCGGTTAATTCTCAACACATAGAGACTTTTTTACTTAGATATGATTTTAAAGACTGTGTCTGTTCTCTGATCTAAAAAATACAATAAACATCCAAACCAGCTTCATAGAAACAATTTAATTGATGTTCGACAAATAAAAAATGTATGAAATACGAGAAACAAACAATAAAGGTTGGTTTATTGAATATCAGGTCTCTTTCTGCAAAAGTTATATTCTAGATGTGCTCTGTTTGACAGAAATCTGGCAAAACCCTGATGATGACATTATTTTAAATGAGTCCACACCCCAAAAGTACTGTTATAAACATGAGCTGCATCCAAAAGGTAAAGCTGGAGGTGTTGTAGTGTCATAGTTACGCCCGCCCACCCACCACCAGAGGGCGCGGTGACCCTAATACTATACTTTCCCCTTCACTTCCTGTAGCACTTCCGGTTTGTTTTGCATTGCCCTTTATTGATTAAAGCTGCTCTGTGCAACATGGACCCCTCTCCCTCTCCTTCTTCACAAAATACTTCACCAAACCAGGATCCAGCGGGAGTAGCGCATTTGCAAGCCACTGTGGAATCCCACGCTCAAGCGCTGCAGGCATTCCAAGTTCAGCTAGCGACGCTACAAACCTATCAGCAGCAAGCGTCACCCCGTCTCAGCACCGGAGCTTCGTCCTTTCATTTCTCTTTACCGGATAAGTTTTTACTGTAATAAATGCACCTTTTTACTGACTTAACTTTCCAGTAGAGCACCAGATTGGGCGTCCGCTGTATGGGACTCTAATCCGCATCTGTGGATTACTTCTTATCCCAATTTCATGAAGCTTGAATATTTTAAGCCAGCTTCTTTGGATGCGCCAGGGTGAACTACCTGCTGTGGAGTATTCCCTCCAGTTTCGCACCCTGGCTGCTCAAAGCAGGTAGAATGAGGTGGCACTAAAATCCATATTCAAGGACGGGTTAAATCCACATTTACAAGCTGAACTTACCTGTCACGATGACTCCGGTTCCACTTTGAATCTTATCGACAGCCAAGTGGTGAAAAGACTCAAGCTTCAAACATTATCCTATATTCTGCTGCTGCAGATTTCTGCTGTGGACGGGCGATCCTTTGGAGCTGGCATTAAACATCGCATAGTTTCCGTTTAATTCAGAATAGGAGCTCACCACCAGGAACTGATTTCCTTCCATATCATATCCTCTACCAAAACACCTATCATTCTTGGTTTCCTGTGGTTACAAACTCACAACCCTACGATCTCCTGAAGGGAAAAGGACATAACTCACTGGTCTGAATATTGTCACAAAAACTGTCTACCTCCTTTGAAATCTGCTCCCTGCCTGGCCACTCTCCTTCTGGGTTCAGAACAACCTTTGTCTGGGATTGTACCGGCAGAATACCAAGGTCTCCGAGCGGTATTCAGTAAATCTAATGCATTTGAAGTATCTGCAGGGCCTACAACCTGATCCGGATAAGAGAAGGGGACAAATGGAAGATTTTCTTATTTACTCACATGCCTACCCTCAGCACATCAGACATGTTCGCACTATACTCGATCAGCTCCTGAAGCACAGACTGTATGTAAAAGCCGAAAAGTGTGAGTTCCATTGTAATCAGGTCAGGTTTCTGTGGTATCACATCAGCTCTAAAGGGGGTAGCCATGGACAAAACCAAAGTGCAAGCTGTCACTGAATAGCCTCTACCCAAAACCAGAGGTTCTTGGGTTTTGTGATTACCAGGAACTATAGTCAGACTGCCCCATCACTTCTCTCCTCAGAGACAAGCCCACGAGACTTATCTGGTCAGATGTAGCTTGCAAAGCCATCAATACCTTGAGGACTAAGTGGACCACTGCTCCCATCCTGCAGCATCCAGACCCCACACTTCCTTTCATCATAGAGGTTGATGCCTCGGACTGCGGCGTGGGGACAGTCCTCTCACAGCGGCAGGGTAACCCGCCCAAGCTCCATCCCTGTGCCTTTTTCTCCCGTAAGCTCTCACCTGCAGAACATAATTATGATGTTGGTAACAAGGAACTGCTGGTAAATTAAGAAGTTTTATCTGTATGGAGACACTGGCTGGAGGGGAACACGCACCTTTTTTGGTCATAACGGACCACAAGAACCTTAAATATTTGAAAACCGCTAAGTGTTTGAACTCAAGACAGGTTCGCTGGTCCTTGTTCTTCACCCAGTTCCAGTTCTTGGTCACGTACCGCCCCGGCTTCAAGAAGAGTAAAGCAGACGCTCTGTCACAAATACACAACCCCCCACATCAAACTACAGGTCCTGACAGTATCTTAGACCCTCGTAGGGTTGTGGCTCCCATTCGCTGGGATTTAGATATAGAGCTGGAATCCGAATATCAGAATGACCCTCCACCAGCTTCCTGTCCACTCAACAAGGTCTATGTGCCATGCAGTTTACGTTCCAGAGTCTTGTCGTGAGTGGCTGTGTTCATCCAGGTTTTAAGCGAACCACTGAGCTCATAGAAAACGCTTACTGGTGGCCGGACTGCTCAAAGCCCATGACATCCTAGACTCTACGCTTACTCAGGATTTCCATACCGCCCATCCTGAACGTCCTGCCCCTTGGCCATGGGAGTGCCCTAGAAAAAACGCCTGGGGGCATTCCTAGGATGGGGGACCAGAGGGTGTCGCCACCCGAGTACTAGACTTTTGCCTTCACTTTCTGTAGCACTTTCTGTTTTGGTTAGCTTCTTAAGATAGGCAGTTTCTCACACACATTGTGAAGTATTGTTCTGCCATGCGACATACTAAGCATTTCTGTTCTCTGTCTGCTTTCCTGGTCTATGCTTAGTTTTTGGTTTTGATTTCTGCTATAACGTTTTGGATTTCTTTGCTCGGTTTGTCATAGGCTCGGGGCTCCTTGGATAGGCTAGGTGTTCCATTGTAACTTTAACTCCAAATCCAGAGGAGTTGCCATATTAATTAAAAAAATATTCCATTTTTATGTACTGAGGTCATTGCTGATTTAAATGGCAGATATCTCATAGTGGTTGATGTGTTAATGCAAACTAGATTGCTGCTAGTGAATGTGTATGTACCTAATTTTGACGATGCTGGATTTGCAAAAAGATTGAACACAATTGAACACTTATCAGTTGATTTTTGGAGGTGACTTGAACTGTGTATTTAATTCAGTGTTGTGAGACCTAGTCTCAGTCTGCTATGTCAAAATCACTGTCTAATTTTATCGACCAGAATGGTTTGGTTGACCCTTGGAGATTTCGCAACCCTTTAGTGAAAAAAAATTCTTTTTTTTACCAAGTGCATCAGACATATTCAATAATAAATTATTTCTTCATAGATAGTAGGTTGAACTTATCTGTGGCGTCTGTTGATTATTCAAGCATTTTAATATCAGACCATACACCACTAATATTAGACGTTCAGCTTTTTGGAGATTTAACTCCCTGTTGTTGTCGGACACCAAGATTTGTAAATTTATCTCCAATTCTAATTCAACAAGTTTCTCCTCTTTAATTATAATAATACTACATCATCTTCGTTACTCTGGGATTTATTGAAGGCTTCCTTAGAGGGGAAATCATATAATTTGCCCTATTTAAAAATAAAAATCATAGGGCAAGTCTTGCAGTATTTAAAAAAATCGGTTTTGGTGATAAATTCATTAGATGGATAGAATTACTTTACACATCCCCAAAAGCCAGCATTTACACCAATGAAGTAGGTTCAGAGTATCTTGCATTAGAACAGGGAACTCGTCAAGGCTTTCCTTTATCACCATTTCTATTTGCTTTGGCTATTGAGCAACTGGCCACTACGGTGCTCTGATATGTTTAAAGGTGTTACTAAAAACAGGGCGGCGCATCGACTCTCTTTGTATGCAGATGATTTGTTACTGTATGTGTCTGATCCTGTACCGGGTATACCAGGCATCATGTCAATTCTCAGTATATTCAGCTCCTTCTCTGGATATAAACTAAGTTTCCAAAAACTTTTGACATACCCTTAAAAAACACTACATCTGGCTTTAAGTATTTGGGCATTGATGGGACGTGCACATTTTCAGACCTGTTTTCTTCTAATTTTACTCAGAACTAAAATTAAATCTAATTTCCAGAGATGAAGCAGTTTGCCCTTACCTTTAATTGGAAAAAACAATACTGTCAAAATGGATGTTATGCCTAAATTCTTATTCCTGTTTCAAACAATTGATCTTTTTTTACCCAAGCAATTTTTTGAGTCATGGTTTGTAAATTCCTACTTCAAAGATGCAAGCCTAATGGTGGGCTGGCGCTACCAAATTTTTAATTCCATACTGGGTGAAAAATATTTACAAGATCTGATGTTTACTTGAGTCACCTCATCTGGCATGTTGCAAGTTAGAAACCCAGTCATGTGTCACTTCCTCGTCCATATCTGTCCACACTTATTCTGCCCACCCAAATAAGATCTTTTTACATGTTAAAAATATTGTTGTTTTTAACAATCTAAAAATTTGCTATCATTTTAGAAAACAGTTCAAGTTTATATCTACTTCCCCGTTAGGTCCAATATGTAATGACTATCTATTTCCTCCATCATATATGGATTCCTCCTTTTTTGTATGGCATGGTAAAGGTATATATTGTTTTCTTGATTTATATTCAGATGGCCTCCTTAACAGTTTTGAGGGTTTGTCATATAAATACGGCTTGCCCACCAGCTACCTTTTTAGATATTTTTAAATTAGCCATTTTATTCGTAAATATTTTCCGTTGTTTTTCTCCTCTCCTCCCCATCAACACTGGAAAAATCTGCTCATCTCCAAGTTTTACCAAAAGATTACCAAAGATTTTTGTGACCAAACCAATTTAAAAATCAAGGCAGCGTGGGAGAATGACTTGGGACTTGGACTTGGGAAGGAATGGTGGGATCGAATAGTGTGTGTGTGTGTGTGTGTGTGGGGTTGCGTTAAGTTTCATTGTGTGCTCGGCTTACACTCATACAATTTAAGGTTATTTACAGGGTGCATCTTTCCAAATTGAAATGATCCTAAATTTTCTCAGAGATTAGGGAAAAATATAACAGATGTTCTAACTCACAGTGTCACCTGAGCCATATGTTTTTCTCCTGCCCAGGGTTATATAACTTTTGGGCAGGTTTTTTTTTCTACCATGTCTACTATACTGGGGTTTGTCTGCCACCTTGCCCATTGATTGCTATCTTTGGACTATTGGATAAGCAATCACAGTTGAACTGAGCAACAGTTGTTGCAATGGAAGTCTAGTCCTCTAGTCCTCCCTTCCTTTAGTCCTCCTGTCCTCCCTTCCACTCTCACTGGCTAAAAGACATGGCATCTTTTCTAAAGGTTAAAAAAAATTAAATACACACTAAAAGGAAATACTGCCACATTCTTTTATAAATGGCAACCGTTTCTTAGTCATTTTACTGCCCTTCAGGATCTGACAGACTAGGCATTTAGTTTTACAATGCGCAATATGGGTATTCAGTATGGGACAATCCAAATAGGCCAAGATTAACAATAACAATACAAAGACAGTTTTATGCAATACAAACAATTAGAATCTAATAAAAATACTGAATAAATCCGTGTACAAATTTTCTCCTCACCCCCAGGATCTTGTGCATCCTCTTGGTTTTAAAGCAGTACAAGATCCTTGTTGATCATTCCAAGTACATTCTTAGTTATGCTTTAAGTATTTGTAGCAATAACAGGCAGCATGTAACGCAAAAATCTTATCTGTCACTAATCATATCTGTCACTAAGTATGTACAATAATAAAGTATGTTTGGTGCATTATTGTCCCAGATGTCATTAATCTGATCACAAAAGTAAAATAAACTTAATTAATTATATGTAGTGTTATATAAGTTTATAGGTAATGCATCACCAGAAGCTTTGCTGTGCTTAAAATTTTATTGTTTAGATATTCTTGCTGCTTTACACAATTTAAAGTGTGACAAGGAATTTCTTGCAAGAAAATGAAGCCTGATGCTTGTATTGAAGGAACTGCTTGTGGCCGCATGAGGTATTGAAATACATTTGCATTCAACTTGCGTTCGCAAACACTGTTTCAGCATGACTATATACATCTGTGCATATAGCCCATGAGCTTCATGAAGACATTATGTTACATCTGTGCATATAGCCCATGAGCTCCATGAAGACATAATGTTTTATGATTAGATTTATGAAATTCGAGTGTCCTGCTCAAATCCCTGACCTCAACATCAATGAACACTTTTAAGATTAACTGAAATGCTGACTGCACTCCAGATCTTTTCACCTAACACAATTGGATTAATGATCAAATCCCCAAAGCACTGCTGCAAAATTTTGTGCAAAGCCTTTCCAGAAGTGGAGGTTATTATAGAAGGAAGAGTGGGACAAAATCTAGAAAAGAATATTAGAAAAAGATATGAAGGTAATGAGTTCTAACACTTTTGGCCACATAGGATATATGTACACTGTTGTAACTCCACCAGATACTCAGTATGCTGTATATGTTGCAGTGATGTGAGTATATCAAGTATCAAAAGTGCTAAAGACTGTCAAGGTTGGGCGCATCAGGAATTACTGCCCTATAAAAAAAATTAAACATGCAGAGAAGTTTAAAAGATTAGGTGGTCCATTAATATTAAATCAGAAGGCAGAAGTGAAGACTTATACATATTGCTTATTATCAAATCACGTTGAATATTATTAAACACATTCAAATGTCCTGTCAAACTTCTAAAAACTATAAGATACATATAATAAGTGCTACTTTTATGACTGAGGGATGTATTTTCCACCTATGTAAAAAAGCTTTGCAGGTTAAGGATCAGGGAGCTCTTTCAGTACAACAGCTTTAATGCACAAAAATGCAGTTTCATTCCTGTACAACAAAAACATTTATCAAATGCAAAATTATTTTGTACCCTAACGCATAAAATTATACTGTTAAAAATTACAGCATTTTTGATCACATTGAGGTTATTTAAGAAATTTTGCGTAGCGTCAGAGTGAAGTAATATGGAACTAATTAATTGCGCTCCGTTCCGCGTCTGAACCGCAAAAAGTAGTTCCAGATTTTTGAGAGCGGAACACTCGCAAATGCCCGTATGTTAGCAGTCCAGAAAAAGACGAACGGGAAAGACTGGAGAGGTGGAGGGGAGACACACAGACAAACCAGTAGAGGGATAGCTAGGCTTTAACCTGCCATAAACCTATAAAGCACAGCCACTATTTGACCAAGAGAGAGGAGACTCATTTTCACCAAGAAGGAACGGGAGAAGACAGTTAACTTTGACTAGCGTGCGTTTCTCGACAGAACACCTGCCGCTGAAATCCCTGGGTAAGTGCGAGTTAGCTTACGTTAGCTACAACGGATTCAAGTTGAATTGAGGCCCGTGAAATGGACGATTTTTTTTTTTTTTTTTTGGGGGGGGGGGATGCTAATGGGGATTCACTGGGAACACAGGCCTACTTTGCTACCACGCGTCGTGATAGGATTCTGGGCATAGGGAGACAGTTGTAAAAACCAGACAGTTTTGAAGAACTTTGGTTGGTAACTAGCTAGTTAGCAACGGACTAGATGTCAACTAGCTGACTGGCGGCAGGGGAACTAGCCCGCTAAGGCTAAAGTCTGGCCGAGCTTCAGCTAACTTTCAAATTGTACAGTGAGTTGACACGTTACTTCAGACTTGTACGGATAGCTGACATTTTGTAGAAAAGGTTAAAAAAAGAAAATGCTCTTTCTGATTGTACAGCAGTGTTTTATACGAGGAGAGGCCATATCAGAAGTTTAAAATAACGTTATCACTGTACTTTGCTGATTGCGTAGTAATTTAGCACATGGCTAACTGAATTACCTTCACAACCTTGCAAAGTAATCTTAACTACGATTACAGAACATGTAAACACATTTTGTTCGATAGTACTACTGGACCTGGAACAATGTTGGGTTTTGTCTCTTTGAAAGGCCGGAATGGTGGCAATATCTTTTTAAATAGTTTGAGGCATACAATTTAGCATGTGTTGAATGCTGACTGCTTGCCTGTTTATCGACGATGACTGTTCCATTAATAGATTTAAATCAGATTTTATGACCTCGTTGTTCAAGGCGTTTGATCTCAATCTGAGTTATATCTGGCTTTTTGTCACTCGTGTTTTTCTTCTCTGACTTGTTGCTTATGGAATGTGTGTGTAGACACATTCTTGTTATAATCTGCTGTAAAATGCTTGCCTGTCAGTAATTAGATTTCCTCTTCTACAAAATATGCAGTAACTGCTTTGAGCCCTTTAATTAAAAATTTATTTAGTGTCTTAACTTTTCTCAGTTCTCCAACTCCTAATTTTTTTTAAATAAAATACATGTATACTAGACTGGCTAGTACTCTTTGTTGAAAAACCAACATTAATTATAGGAAATCTATTTAGTTTAAATGATCAGTCAGACTACTAACTAAATGGTAGCTTGTTTACTACCATGGACTATGATTAAAAGAAAATTCCAAAGCAAACTACACCAGCATTCGTATAGGTCAACTTGTCTAATATTTAATTTAGTAATTTCATATATTTTTGGTAATTTGTTGTATTTTGTATGAAAACTGGCTGCTTTTATTTGTAAATAAAAGTTTATTAGTAGACAAGTATGCAGTGTTCCAACCCTTTCCATTTACACCTGCCTTTTACGTCTGCTAGATGATCAGCTCAAAGATAGAGAGATGCGAATCAAAGACCTCCGTAAAGTTGGCACCACATGAAAAGAAATAAGCACCAAATGTGTGTGTGTGTGTGTGTGTGTTTATATATATATGTGTGTGTGTGTGTATCTCCTTAGATATAACCAAAATATTTAAATTGCAGTGCCTGGTGTCATTCGTTTGTGCAGTTGAAATGAACCTCAAATATATTATCTCCTTCTTAGAAAAAACTAAAACAATTTGGGGCAGTGATTTTACTCTCCACCCCATGCAGTCTAAAACATTTTCAAGTAGTAAATGTTATTGTTTCTTTTTCCGGCACAAACTGAGCATAAACAAATAACGATTTGGACAACATGAGGTGTTGAGTGACGGCACTGACCTATTCTATTTCTAAGGAGGGGAATTGGATAAAACATTTATTTTAGTGGCACAAACGGCACCGTTTTGGAGAGGTTTGAACCGCATAGGGTGGAAAGTGATGTCAGTGCCCTGAATTCTCTTAGTTATTTCTAAGAAGGGAGAAATGGATACAATGTTTATTTTAACGGCACAAATAAATCGCAAACGAATTGCACCATTTTGGAACAATTTAGACTATATGGGGTGGAGAATGTCACATTGTAAAAAAATAAAATGAAAAAATCTCAACAACCAAACCAGCACAAATATTCGTTTATTTAGCACAAACATAGCACAAACTAATGGCATAGTTTTGGTGCTTATTTCTTTTCATGGAGTGCCAACTTCACAGAGCGGAAACAAAGTCTGGCATTATAAATAAATCTTTACTGGCCACTTGTAATTATATTTTATTTAAATTGTCTCTTAAAAAAAGCATTATTTCAGTCTTTTACTGCTTTATTTTTGAGTGTTAGTCACACCAGCCATATTGGTTACCATTTAATTTTTGGCTGTTTTAATCGTTCTCTCTTTTGCTCTGTTATTTTCTTAAATCTGCTAACATGTTTTCAACATTTTCACGTGTGGTCTTTTTTTAAAAATGGAAAAAATAATAACTAAAATTCTGGTTTTACTTCTATTTATAATTTTAGGCTTTTTTTCAATATTTGATATCGGTTTTGTAAAATTAAATCCGGTGACATTTAGTCTTGTGGCCATTTCAAGAATTGTCAATTAATTGCCACAGGCAGTAGTGTATAAAGTGTAAGAATTAACATTTGCAGAAGATTTTTTTTATTTCTACCATAAACCACAAACGCCATGCGCAGCTTTTGCTTCAGCACAAACTGTCAGAAACTCAGGAAAGCTCTTCTGCATGCTTGGTATCCTCATCAATTCAATGAGTGGGCAAATGCTCAAATTCGATGGCATCTGGGACTTTGGAGAGGTGTTCTCTTCACAGATGAATTCCGGTTACTGTACAAAGCAGATGGCAGACAGCATTTATGGTGTTGTGTGGGTAAGCAGTTTGCTGACAGTCAGTGTTGTAAATCAAGTAGCCCATGTTTGCGGTGGGGTTATGGTATGGGCAGACTAATGTTATGGACAATGAACACGGGTGCATGGTGTTGATGGCATTTTGAATGCACAAAGATACCGTATTGAGGTCCTGAGGCCCATTGTTGTTATTCATCCATTAAAATCACCTCATGTTGCAGCATGATGATGCACAATCCCATGTTGCAAGGATCTGTACACAATTCCTGGAACCTGAAAACATCCCAGTTCTTTCATGGCTAGCATACTTGCCAGACATGTCACCCATTGAACATGTTTGGGATGCTCTGGAGCGGCATATGATAGTGTTCCAGTTTCTGCTGATATCTACCAACTTCACACAGCCATTGAAGATGAGTGGACCAACATTTCCCAGGCCACAATCAACAACCTGATCAACTCAATGCAAAGGTGATGTGTTGTACTGCGTGAGGCAAATAGTGGTCACACCAGATACTGGCTGGCTTTCTGACACTCCAACTCCCTCACACCAGGGGACCTTTGGGTTCAGCTCATGAAAAATGGGAGCAAAAACAAAATTGTTGCGTTTATATTTTTCTTCACTGTATATAGCATTTTACAAATAAAAATGCTGCAAATAAATGTCTACCTTTTTTATTTGTATTTAGACCGCAACCTCCGTAATGTTGGCCGTCATTTTACCTTCATAAAAATGTTCATCTGTGACACCATTTGGATAAATGACATGCTTAACAAATTAATCTTTATTTTATGGGAATGGTAGATTTGGCTCTTTCAGTGCCACTTATTAATGAAGTCTAAATACAAAAAAAAGTGAACATGAATTTTTTTTGTAGCATTTTTATTTCTAAAAGATGTTTGTAGGTACAGACCTTCATTGAAAGTTTTTTTGGGGGGGGGGTTCTAGTAATCATATTAATATCGACCGAAATTCAAAACTATATTGTGATATAAAATTTGTATATTTATATTTTATTTTAATATTTTCCCTGTTATTTAGGTGGTATTCACTTTATAGATACCTGTGAAAAATCTTAAGGGATGTGTGTTTACATAACTGAATTAAGACATCCAGTGGAATTCGTTGTTATAGTAATGTTCCAATTTTACATTTTGTTGACCATATTTCTTAAAGTTCTTTTTATGGATTTTTTTTTTTTGAAGTATTTATTTCTTTAATAAAGACTTTTTTTTTTGTTGATTTTATTGTAATACCTACCTATTTAAATAACTATATTTCGTGAAATTGTTACCTTAAAATAAAACATTTTTTAAAATGGCGTGTTGCCCCCTGTCACTATTTCTGCATATATGAGAAGTCAGTCGTCTCTCCCTCAGCCTCGTGGGCTGGTAAAACTACTGTAGTTTGCATACTAAGCATTTGGACATACTACTCACCAAAATTAAGCGGCACTGACTTCATAATAGCAACAAGAAGCTAACTATCTATTTGGTAGAAAGCACACAGCATCTGGTAGTAGACTACAAGAAATCTATAAAATGTGTGCTGTGTACACAATTAAGAACTAAAATAGCAATCACAATATCTGTCAGAAAAATTAGATATATTTTTCCAAAATCACACATCCCTTTTTCTTTGGCTGCCTTTTGAAACAGACATGACCTAGTGACAAAATAATACATCACAAAACACTAATAAAAAAAAAAAAACATTTCCCTTTTAAAATTAAAGAAATGTAAGTGAGGTTTTCAACTTAAACATAAGTTAATAAGTCTGACAAATGTAATACTTTTAACACAAATTACAATGAGAATTTATTTAGAATTTAAATATTAGCTGCATATTTTGATAGGTATTTTCCTTTTAAAGAAAACAAATGTCATAGGCTGCTGGAATTCAGTTTGAAAGACACTATCAAATATATATTACTTAATTTTTTATTATTACTTTTTTTTTTGTTTGTTTTTTCACACTGTCTTTAGTCAGAGCTAGTAATTCTCTGTACAGCGAGAGGGTTAGAAAGCGCTGTTTGAACGAGTCATGCTGTCCTGCTTTGCTGTGCTGTATTTGGCACACGGCCGCCAGAGTTTGGGACACACCCCTGAATTAAGTAATTTGGGAGGTTATCCTGCAGGTGTGCTTTTTTATCAGAAAACTTTGTTTGGGTGGCACATTTTGCCAGCAGGTGGTTTTTTCTTCTTTAATGACACCTTGGTTGTTTTAGTGTGCCCCAAATAATACCAAACTGCAGAAATCAGGCACTTCTTGGATTTGGAGGAGAAACACAGAGTATCTGTGTGTGGGAGAGTTGAGGAAACAGCCAATCTGGTTTAAGATGACGACGCACAGCTGGCGTAACTATTTATTTTCATTTAGTGCAAGTTGCATCATTTGTTTTCTGTTCCAACTATTTCAGAGCCTTTACGATGAATTAATCCTAACTTTTTTTTTTTAAAGCGTTTTATAGTAAAAAGACGAAACACTTTAATATGCAAGTCTCAAAACCAACGCCATGGCAGAGCAGAAAAGAAAGGGAGAAAAGTGATTGGACACGAGCCTAACAGCCTAAACTCGAATCAATATCGGATGGGTCTATACTCTGTTCCATGAGCTGAAAGAGTCAGTGGGTTAATAAAAAAAAGTGATTGAGACCAAGCTTTTCTGTTACTGGATTTTGTAAGTCTGATATGTACATTTTTTTTTTTTTTTTTTTTTTTTTTTTTTTTTTTTTTCAAAAATTATTTTTTGTTACAAAAGTTATGGCTAAATTTGGCTGATCGCTATGATTTTTAGGAACAGGGAAAAAACCCCCAAATGGGTTTAAAGAGGAACATTGAAAATAAAAGCACAACAGTCATCACAAGTGAACCTTAATTTTACTATGGTAATGTTTAAAGACAAAATGTTCACTTTAACACAGGAACACAAAACGCACGTTGTGCTGCATTTTCAACAGAGATGTTATTAGTCGGTCACAAAACATTATCGAGTATATTAGTGTGTAGGATACCTCCAATTACTTTTTTTCTTGAAATACAAAACCAGATGAAGTTATAGCTGTAAATTGAAAGTTTTAGTTTAGGCTGCCACCGTAGGGGCGTAAAAAGTAATACACGTCAATGTAAAAATGGTGCCGAGCTCAAATAATGAGAGCTCAAATAATGAAAGTTAAGAAGACAGCAACTTGGAAAATGACCTTTTTTTTATTGTTTATATTGGCATAATCTCTAAACTTTTGATTACTTCTTGCATGTTTAGATAGCACCAGTAGTGTACCTTGTAGATTACATTTAGAATAACAATCACACCGCACAAAAATAGCCTATACAGTTACATGACTCCCTCTCTTCAGTTACTCATCACTCATTCGATTCTTCAGCTTGTTATTGAAAGCAGTCGCTCCTACTAGAAAAGCTTATTTGAAATGGGCCAGAAAAAAAACATACTAAACAATCCATTAATTTAAAAAAATGTTTTGTCTGTATGCGAAATATCATTTAAATATTGGCAATTTTAAAAAACACATGGTGTTTCAGTTGTGATCCAAAAAAAGAGACCTTCAATTTTTCATTTTTTTTATAAAATCTAAATATCTTTTGTAAAATTATGAATTAGGTCCTCATTTTCTCTATAAATGTAATTAAGGAGTTGTCACCACCAATCATGAGCGCACAAAATCAATTTCTGGGATGCGGAGCCTGCGCACACAAAATGTCTGGGATGCGATCTGGGAAAACCTGTCATATAGCAAGCGCTGGGACGATTACTCAAATATAGAGTATTAAAAAAAAGTAATTTAAATTAGGTTTGTTATTTTATTACATACATCTTGCCTATCATCTCTGAAAATACACTTGTTTACTGCAGAAAAAATAGCAATTTACAAGACCTGTATTTATTCGTATTCATATAATTTTTTTTGGCAATAGCTGTAACACTTGGACAGCTTATTTACAAACAAATTCTTAGCAAAAAACTCGTCACCAAAAGTACACAACAAACAGATGCAGCAAATGGAAAACCTAAAATGAAAGCTTTTTTTTTTTTTTTTTTTTTTTTTTTTTTTTTGTTTAAAAAAAAGTTTTTTTTTTTTTTTTTTTAAAAAAAAAGCTTAATACAAACTTTTAATTAACAATATTAACTTGGTCTAGTTAAATAAATGTAAGTATAGCAGACCTCCAAGATGGTGGCATAGCACGCAGCGGCCTCTTGCGATCCAAAATGGTGCTATTTATGTTTTTAGCCCGACCAAATGTGGCACATGGACACTGAAAGCATTGGTGTTCATGTATATGACCGGCAGACGCTTTCAGAATATAATAATCATGCAGCAACATACCTGCATAAAGAGCTATGAGACAAACTTCGCGACTTCGGCTTGCTACAAGGACCAGGCCCCCCAGTCTTCGGCGTCACCTGATGCCGGGAGTAGGGACACCGGAAGTGGTGCGTGAGGAAGCGGAAGCGCGAAAAGCAGGCGGGTGTCCGTGATATGCTTAAAACGAACCCTAGCTGGTCGGCACTCCCGTCCATACTACTTGCTAACATTTGCTCCCTGGATAATAAACTGGACTATGTTTGACTACAGCGAACTACATGGTGTGAATTTAGAAACTGTTGTCTTTGTTTTCATGGAAACATGGCTCAGCGACAGAGTTCCGGACGCCACCATTCAGCTAGATGGGCTAGCATTCTTCGTGCCGTCAGAAATGCAGCTCTGTGCGGTAAGACTCGCTGGGGTGGCGTGTGTGTTTACATCAACACTGAATGGTGCGAGAGCTCTCTGATCGTTCCTACTTTCTGTTCATTGCTAGTGTAGTTTGTGACTGTTAGATGCAGGCCATCTTATTTACCGTGGGAATTAACTGCTGTTTTCATTATCGGAGTGTACATTCCACCCAGCACTAAGGAGGCGCTTTCTGTGCTGTACAAGGCTATTAGCGAGCTGCAGAATGCATACCCCAACAGACTGTTTATCATCGCCGGAGATTTCAAGCACGCAAATCTCAAATCGGTGCTCCCTAAATTTCACCAACATGTGGACTTTGCGATAAGTGGGGAAAACACACTGGATCTTGTTTACACAAACATCCCCGGCGCGTACTGAGCGGAGCCCTGTCCCCATCTCGGATACTTGGATCACAGCTCTGTTGTGCTAATTCCAGCATTCAGATGCTCTAAACCGGTTTTAAAGAAGGTGAGAACGTGGCCAACAGGAGCTACTTCTATTCCTAAGGACTGTTTTGAGTGCACTGACTGGCAGATGTTTAGGTAGGCTGCAACCAACGGCGAATCTGTAAACCTGAAGGAGTACACGACATCAGTGATCAGCTATATCGGCAAGTGCATTGATGATGTGACTGTCTCCAAAACCAGCACAACACGCTCCAACCAAAATGACCACAGAGGTGCGTGCGCTGCTAATGTCCAGGGGCTCTGCCTTCAGGGCAAAAGACAAGTCTGCCCTAAAAACAGCCAGGGCAAAACTGTCTAGAGCTATCAGAAAGGCAATGCGTGCGTATGGCAAGAAAATTCACAGCCACTTTTGGGACAACGGAGACACACTGCGCATGTGGCAGAGCATCCAGACGATCACTAACTACAAGACAACTCCACCTGCTTGTAACAGTGACGCCTCCCTCCCAGATGCGCTGACCGATTTCTATTCCCGGTTTGAGGTGTAGAACAACGTGGCAGGAAGTATGCTGGACCGGACAACATCCCCAGCAGAGTGCTCGGGGACTGTGCAACACAACTTCACCGACATCTTCAACACTTCCCACGTGCCTCAAAACCGCTACCATCATCCCTGTGCCGAAAAAGTCAGCATTCTCCTGCCTCAATGACTACTGTCCCATCGCACTCACAATCATTGTGATGAAATGCTTCCAAAGGCTCATTATGAGGCACATTAAGACCCTGCTGCCCCCCCTCACTGGACCCATTTACAATTTGCGTACCGTCCGAACCGTTCCACCGACGACTCTATTACCACAACCCTCCCTCTGGCCCTCGCACACCTGGACAATAAGGACACATGCGTATGAATGCTGTTCATAGACTTTAGTTCAGCATTCAACACAAGCATCTTCAGCATCTGATTGAGAAGCTGAGCCTGCTGGGCCTACATACCGCCATCTGCAACTGGATCCTGGACTTTGACGGGAAGACCTCAGTCAGTCCGGATTAAAAGCAGCATCTCCAGCAACACCACGCTGAGCTGCATGCTCAGCCCACTGCTGTTCCCTCCATAATGGACATCTACACCACACGCTGCATCCGCAAAGCTAATGTCATTGTGGAGGACCCCACACACCCCTCACACTCACTCTACACACTCCTGCCTACTGGCCCTCACAACCCAAATGTGTAACAGTTACTTCTCTTAAGCCATCAGGCTGCTCTCAATACACTGATCTGAACTACCTCAAACTACGAATATGCACACACACTCAATCCTTAAAAAAATTTTTTTTTTGTTAAGCACAGTCACTTTACAATGCTGTTTGCACAACATTGCTGTTAATTTGCACATTTCATGTCTTGCCTCATTTTATAATCTGGTTGGTGCTATTGAATGTTCTGTTCTCTTCTCTATTGTTGTCTTTGTAATGTGTATTGTTTATTGCACTGTCTGCACTAGGTTGCACACATGCACTTTGTCTATTCTGTTTAGTGGCTCTTTGTTGTTGTTTTTTTGAAAATCTGTGTTTTGTGTAGCACCAGGGTACCGGAGAAACGTTATCTCATTTCACTGTGTACTGCATCTGCTATATATATATATAATGGCTGAAATGACAATAAAGCTTCTTGAACCTTGAAATAAACATTGGCTTAAAAGTTTAAAGGTAAAGAATACATGGCTTGATTTAAAAAAAAAAAAAAAAAACAAAACAAAATGAAATACAAACTCCTTTTTTTTATAATCTTTTCTGTAGAATTGAGTACAATTGCTATTCAGAACCAAAACAATCAAGTAAACATGCAAAAATGTTTCTGACCCATGACTCTTGAAAACATTTTTGGAACATAATTTTCCCTTTTTTCAACCACTTGCATCTCCCCCTAAATAAAGTATGGCTGATTGCATTTACACATTTTTAGCAAGCTAAACTGATTAACTTTATCCAGCTTGAAACTTGCTCTTTGGCACACACACAAATGTGGGCTAAAACTCTACCAGTTTGGCAAAACTGCTCACAAGCAACGAGGTATGTAGGCCCAGCAGGCTCAGCTTCTCAATCAGATGCTGAGGGATGATTGTGTTTTTGTTTTGAATGCTGAACTAAAGTCTATGAACAGCATTCAAGCTGTTACAATATTTTCGAAAAAGGAAATCATGTAGATTGTTCACAATCAACTGTCATCATATCCCTACCTCAAATGTCATGTCCATAACTTTGAACTCCAAAATATATTTTTAGAAGTGATGGATAAAATGTGATGGAATAATAAACTCAATTCCATAAAACAAATTTACAACGGACATAGTTTTTCTTCATCCGATGTGATTTCCCAGATAGCCTCAGGTATTTTGTGTGTGCCCATAAGGTGTTGTCGCAGTTCATAGAGAAAATGACACAATTCATAATTTTACAAAAGATATTCAGATTTTATAAAAAAAAAAAAAAAAAATTTAATTAATTGTGTGTTTTCTAGAATCTTTGGAGCCACAGTAAACCAAAACAGCATGTTTGCTTGTGTGTAACTGTATAACTCAAATGTTACTAAAATTAGGGCTAAACAACAATTCTATATATATATATATTTTATATAGAGATATAGAGATAGAGAGATATAGAGATAGAGCTAGAGAGCTAGAGAGCTAGAGATATAGAGATATAGAGAGAGAGAGAGAGAGAGAGAGAGAGATAGAGATAGAGAGAGATATAGAGAGAGAGATATAGAGATAGAGAGATAGAGAGATAGAGATATAGAGATAGATAGAGATAGAGATAGATAGATATATCGAGATATAGAGATTATATATATAGAGATATATATATATCGATGAGAGATATATATATAGATAGAT
>VCAZ01000003.1:12439304-12441804 GCA_005784505.1 Bagarius yarrelli
AATTAAACTAGGTCTTTGAAATTAAAGTTGTGTTTTTTTTAATGAGCATTTTAACAGCTAGTTTAAATGTTTTGGGGACTTATCCTAAATGACAACGATAAATTTAATTATATTCAGAAGGGCGGGGCCTATAACTTCAGGAATTACCTCTTTTAGGAGCTTAAACAGAATAGGGTCTAACATGCATGTTGGTTTCGATGAATTAAAGTTTATAAAGCTCTTCCTCCCCTATAGTAACGAATGAGTAAAATTGTTCTTTGGGGAATCTATAGCACACTATCTGGTGCGATACTGCGGCTGTTTGCTGCACATTCACAATTTTATCTCTGATAGTATCGATCTTGGAATTAAAGTAATTCATAAATTCATCATTGCTTTGCTGATGGGAAATGTAAATAATACATGTTGATGCTTTTTTTTTAGTTAATTTAGCCACTGTACTGCATAAATATCTAGGGTTATGTTTGTTCTCTTTTGGAAGAGATGAAAAGTAATAATCAGATCTAGCAGTTTTTTAATGCATTTCTGTAGGATAGGTTACTATCCTGCCATGCAATACGAAATACCTCTAGTTTAGTTTTCCTCTAGCTGCGCTCCATTTTTCGGGCTGCTTTCTTTAAGGTGAGTGTGTGCTCATTATAAACACGGTGCCAAACTATTTTCCTTTATCTTTTTTAAGCATAACGGAGCAACTGTATTTAAACTGCTAGAAAAGACAGTCTCCATATTTCAATTACATCATCCAGTTTTTCCAAGCTGTTGGGTATGCTGGAGAATTGGGATAAATCAGGAAGGGTTACTTACAAAAGTCTATTGTGGTGGAAGTAACAGTTCTTACATACATCTATTTCTAGAAACGCTGATTCCAGAATTTTTTTCTTTTTTCGACATGGATATTTAAATCACCAACAATTGAGAGTTTATCTGCCGCTAGCACTAACTCTGTTAGAAAATCACCATATTCTTAAATAAAGTCAGTATGGTGTCCTGGTGGCCTGTATACAGTAGCCAGTACAAACATTACAGGAGACTCATTATTAGCATCCATTTCTTTGAATAATGTTAGATAAAGTACCATTACTTCAAATGATTTATACCTGCTCTAATAAAATTATTATAATAAATAAATGCAACCCCTCCGCCTTTACCTTTTTTTTATGGCTGATTAACAGTAATTTTGGGGTGTAGACTCATTTAAAATAACCTAATCATCTGGTTTTAGCCAGGTTTCTGTCAAACAGTGCGCATCTAGGTTATAACTAGTGATCATATCATTTACAAAATTTGCAGAAAGTGCCCTGATATTTAGTAAACCAAACTTTAACATTTAATTCTCTGTTGCATGAATTTTTTTATTTGTGAAACATCAATGAAATTGTTTCGATTAAGCTGATTTGGATATTTATTGTATTTTTAGCTCGGGGAACAGACACAGTCTCTATAGTGTAATATCTTCTAAAAGTCTCTATGTGCTGTAAATAGACTGAATTCTGTGAGGGGTGTGAGGTGAGACGGCAAGCAGACGGACGTCGAACATCATTAGCGCCGGTGTAAATAACAATCTTACTAAATTCACGCTCAGCATTTGCCAGCACTTTTAAATTTACCAAGATTTCATGCCCTCTGGCTCCTGGTAAACATTGTACTATGGTAGCTGGAGTCTCTATTTTCACATTCCGTACAATAGAATCACCAATAACTAGAGCTCTTTCATCAGGTTTCTCAAAGGGTCATTGAGTGGGGAGAACTTGTTTAATGTTTGCTTGGAACTTAAGAGTGGTGTTTTGACCCGCGACTATGCTGCCTCACAGTCATCTGGTTGCCCTGCTGCCCGGGCTCTAAAACCGGAACCGGATCATGTACAGGATTTCCTGACCTATTCACATCCAATACCGAATCTACAGCCCTTACATTCTTACTGTCCTTAATTAAAGTTTGGATGCGTGTCTCTAATTCTAAAACCTTATTTATCGCATACAAAGCCTTCACCGCCGACAGAGTGATAAACCATATCACCAAAACATATGGCAGGTGGTGCAGACAACGATGGTAGGAGTAGAAGCCATTACTCACCATAAATAATGATTTTGAAGTACTGCTGTTGTTAATGCACTGAAAGAAGAAAACAGTTGTACTGAAACGCAAATGATGCTAACACGTTACACACACGGATTTAAATTAACAGCGAAGGTCAAAAAAAGTTTTGATTTTAGAAAAATGGTGGGATTCAATTTATTTTTTGTTAATATAATCAACAGAGAGTGAAAATAAATATAAGGATTTAACAAAAAGTGAAGCTAGCAAAACTATACTAGCAAACTGCTCATAAAACCGTCGTATCTCAGATCTCTCATAGATTCGGGTCATGTGCATGAAGCCGTAAGTGACGGATACAGACCCCAGACTTAGTGTGCCAAGGGTGTGAAGCTGTATATCAGTAAATAAAGATATTGTCCACTTTGTTGCTTCTCAATTTTTATATGAAGGAAAAATCCCACAA
>VCAZ01000003.1:12446804-12542294 GCA_005784505.1 Bagarius yarrelli
CCCATTGTTTTAATATAAAAACTAAAGAATATAGGCACTGCAATACCACTACAATAGCACTGTTACTACCTAAACCTGTACTTTTTCTGTGCAATAAAACTTTTTTTTATTTAAAATGTGCAATAACCTTCCATTTTCTTTTGCTTGCTCTTACTTTTTACTATTTTTCTTAAAAATGCACAACTGGTAGCTTCTGTCAACAAAACAAATTCTTTGTAAGTGCAAACCTACTTGGCAATAAAGTTCTTTCTGATTCTGATGAGCTAGTGCTGATGTTACTTTTGATGGTAACTTGAAATGTGAGTGATCCTGTGTGCTGGTTTTTGGATTAAAAAGTAATATTTTAGTCTTATCAAATTTTATAATAGAAAATAATTAGTCATCCAATCTTTTATGTCTTTTATACACTTGGTTAACCAGGATAATTTTGATAATTTGTCCGGTTTTGATGAGATATATAACTGGGTGTCGTCAGCATAACAGTTGAAACCTATCCCATGTCTTCTAATTATGTCACCTAAGGGAAGCATGTATACTGAAAAAAGGAGAGGTCCTAAAACTGATGCTTGTGGGACCCCATATTTTTACTGGCTTTATACTGGATAGTTTTCCATTTAAATCTACAAAATGGTATCAGACAGGTATGATTTAAACCATTGTAATGCTTGTCCCTGTATACCTGCGTGATTATGTAAGCAGTCTAGTAGGATGTCATGATCTATAGTATCAAATGCAGCACTAAGATCAAGTAAAACTAATATAGAGATACAGCCTTGGTCCGAAGCTAACACAGTTTTAGTACTATGCTGGGGCCTGAAACCTGACTGAAATTCTTCAAGGATGTTTTTTTTTTATTTAGGGAGGAGCATATTTGAGCAAACAAAACCTTTCCTTTTTTAGGCATAAATGGAGGGTTAGTAATCATTATTAAATAATTAATTTGGATTTAGATTCATTTTTTAATCAGAGGCTTAATAACTGCCAATTTGAGAGGTTTAGGGACATAAACTGATTCTAGCATGACAATAATAATCAATTTTGTTAAATATATTTTTCTCATTTTCATGTTTTGTTTTGCCATGGAGGCTTTTCTATAGAACAATATACTGTATAAAAAGGAAAATATTTTTATGCAAAATTTGGCCATATCGTCCAGTTTTCTCTTTCTCTCTCACATACACTCTCATATCAGTAGGTTCTCTCTCAGTAAGGTCCAGTCCAATCCTGCTGAATTGACAGATTTTTCTCAGACGCCACCTTGCACACCAGGCTAAGACAAACAAGGTCATTGCTAAAGAAACAGGCATTGAAATAATTAAAAAGGTGCTCAGAAAACGGGGATTATCGCAGCCTTGAGAATATTGTGAAACAAAGCCCATTCATAAAGAGCTACCACATGCTAATGTATCTATGGCATAGGCTAACTGTCGCTTTCTGCACAATAACCAAGTTGCTAGGGGTCCAGTGTAAAGTTTGCACAGTCAGTGGTGGTTGGGGAGCCATGTCATCTGCTGGTGTTTTATAAGGTCCAAGGTTACTGCAGTTGCCTACCTGGAGGTTTTAGTGTCTTTCATGCTTTCCTCTGCTGACCAGCTTGATGGAATGCTGATATTATTTTCCAGCAGGACTTGGTACCTGCCTACCCTTCTAATAGTACTAATACCTGGTTTAAGGACAATGGTATTCCTGTGCATGTTTGACCAGCAAACCCGCCTGACCTAATCTACATAGATTAAGTGGTGTTATGAAGTGGAAGATGTGCGAGTTAAAGGCCGCTATCGGAGCAACCTGGGCTTCCATAACACCTTAGCAGTGCCACAGACTGATCACCTCCATGCCACGCCACATTGCCGACTATTTAGTGCTGTACATGTTCATGCCTTTCATTAGTCCCAACATTTGTGTTAAAAATCTTTTAATTTGATTGGTCTTAAGTAATCTAATTTTCAGAAATACTGAATTTGTGTTTTCATTATCTGTGAGCCATAATAATCAATTTTAAAAGAAATAAACACTTAAAAATATTTCTGTGCTTAATGAATCTATATAATTAGTTTCACTTTTTAAATCGAATCACTGAAAACAAATTTTCCATGATATTCTAATTTAAGATGCACCTGTATATCCCAATCACTACAACTGATAACTGCAATTTCAACAAAAACTTTATTGAAAAAAAAGTGTTTTCTGCCTTCTGCTAATCTTGAGCAGCTAATTGGAATGCATGTTCTTTTGAATGAATCGAAACTGAATTAAATTCTTCCAAGCTTTATAATGGCAGTGAGTGGATGTTAATTTTCAACAGTTTAAAAGTCGTCAAATAACATGCATCCATCCATCAAAAAATGTCTCACACCTCATGGGTGTGAATAAAGGCCCCCTGAAGCGAAATGACACGTTTTTTGTGAGGAAAAATTATCCAAAAATAAAAACTTAAGCAGTAATATCTAGCTTCCTCTAACTGTCGTACCCGCATTTATGAAAGAGAGGAACAAAAGTGGACTATTCCATGTTGAAATTAATCCTTACTGTTTACCTAAATTTACTAACAATTTTAATTGATATTACAATGTTACTATTTTTTACTTGATCTCCATTTGCAAATCAAAATGTCACAATAGGCTATATGCTAAATCTCAGCCAGCCCGAACAGCTTCTGCTAACATATTGCACAGGTACAGCGGCAGCTTTGTAGCAGCACATGATGGACATCCCTAAGTACAATTTCTGATCCCTTTAAACAAATCTGTTACAATATAATAAATCTGCAGTTTTTAGAGAGTGCTAGAGTATGGTGAGAATGTATTTTTTACTAGTACTAGTGGCATATGAAGATAACATGGAAAATAACTACTAAAGAATTAGCTAAAATTGTAGCTAAGTTTTTGTCATTTCTATTATCATGATTGATTATCTCATGTTACTCATCTCATTAGCAAGGGATACAGAACATGGTAAAAAAAACAACAACAAATTTGACTAGAATAGGCATCATGAACACCACATTCAGTTTGCAACCTGTTCAAACTCTCTGTAGTTCACAAACATTTAACATCCAGCTGTCTTGAAATTAACGGCGACAATATCCATCTTGGTTGTCACACATCTGTAGGCTGCCTTAATCATATCCTAGTTTCTATGTTTTCATGCATAGTTTATTGCATGTCCTTGTTTCAAAGACGAACATATGGTCTTTCGATGGCATTTCTTTCATTTATCCTGACCGTGAATGGGTGTACCCAAGTCCTAGTGGTTCCTGCTGGCTGTTTATTGTTAGTACTGCTGACATATTTTGATTTTGGTTGGAGTTTGGTTTGGTTTGGCTGACCACCGTGCTGATGCAGTATAACGTCCTTGTCTTGTTGCTGTAATCAGTTTTTCTGTGAAGTATTACCATAGTACTTGGTAGCAGAGTTTGGCTAGTTTGTCACCCAGATTTAAGCATCTTGTGCAGCTGTTCAGTTAAATGTTCACAGTTCAGCAATTTTTATTCTACAAAATCCCAGAATTGTCTGAAAGTTGGATTGACAATTTACATTTAAAAGTTTACAAATTGTGCAGGTGTAGGAATGGAAGCCAAAGGGTAGTCATTTATCAATATCAGTGTGAATTAGATGGTTAATTATTAATTAATTGATAAAAAACCCAAATCTTTTTTTAAAGCATTTATATTTAACATGTAACATATCTTTACATTTGTGAATGTGAGCTCACAATTTCAAAATCCTCGAGACAGCACAAAGAGATAATAATAAATATAATTACTGGTTGAAAAGCAAATGATCTTAATAATCATCCAAGTGTTGGACATCCAGATCTGATTACACGAGGAAAGGGAACCTCCTAGGTATTGAATGCATGCATTAAACTCACATTGTCCTGGCAGCAAGGTAAGATGTCCAAAATAGAAGGAATTATCTTTCAAGTTTTAGCAGAAATATTAAGCTTCTAATAGAGTAGGAAATGTATATAATAAGCCACTGCTTTCTGAAAATGTTGTAGGGTGACTCCAAGAGACAGTTACAATGTTCCAATTCTTCTTAAGACTTTACTATTACTGGAGGAAGAGATGTCAAAGCCTTGTTATTAGGTAACATCAGTGTTTATTGTTGTGACAGAAGGTCCTTCAGGTGGTGTGTATGGATTTCAAAAAATGCAGATCCCTTATGTCTAAGCCAAATTACTACTATACAAGTAATTTTATCACAAGTAGTTTTATCACAAACACTCCAACATCTAACACAGACATTTCAACTTTGGTTTACTTATATTTGTATTTTTAGCAGACTAGTTATTGAGGTGTCTGAACATCAATGTGTAATTTAAAAATCTATACTGTAAGAAAATAAGCATTCATCAAATAATAGCTTTATTTTAACTTTCGTAATGATGTGATAATACTGACTGATTTTTGTAGTAGCAATATCATGTGATGTTCATTTTTTGCCTAAATAGTGCAAGCTTCAAAATATATAGGCTCTTTTTGCATATAACTACAGATGATGTATATTCTCAGCCTTGCCTGTGCTAGGTGTGTTTCTTGGCAGCATATGAGTACACTGTCCATGCACAATTGGCTTCATTATTAGTTTATTAGAGGAATTAAGTAATTTGAATTTAGACACAGGGGTCACGAGCCTCAGTATCAGTCCCAAGCCTGGATAAATATAGAGGGTTGTGTCAGGAAGGGCATCTGACGTAAACATTTGGCAAATTTAAATATGAGAATCATGAGTCGTCATTTCGTAACAGATCGGTCGCGACCCGGGTTAACAACAGCCGCCATTGGCGCTGTTGACCCACAGGGTGCCGGCAGAAATTGGGCTACTATTGGTTAAAGGAGGAAAGGAGGCGGACACAGTAATGGACAAAAAGAAAAGAGGAATGGCAAGAGTATAGGACTGAGAATAGGGACGCTGAATGTTTGGACAATGACCAGGAAAGTCAAAGAGCTGGTTGATATTATGGAGAGAAGGAAAGTAGATATATTCTGTGTACAGGAGACCAGGTGGAAGGGTAGCAAGGCTTGTAGTATTGGATCAGGATTTAAGTTGTTTTATTATGGTGTGGCTAGGGGTAGGGATGATCCTAAAAGAGGAGTTTGTGAAGAATGTTCTGGAGGTGAAAGAGTGTCAGATAGGGTGATGAGTCTAAAGTTAGCAAATAAAGGGCCAATGGTAAATGTTGTAAGTGGTTATGCCCTACGAGTAGGTTTAGAGTTAGAAGAGAAAGAGAAAGGTTCTGAAGTGATTTAGATGAAGTAATTGTGAGTGTTGCCAGAGGAGAGAGAGAGTAGTGATAGGCGCAGACTTTAATGGACATGTTGGTGAGGGTGGTAAAGTATAGGCCAGGTTTGGAGTCAGGAAAAGGAACAGTGAAGGACATATTAGTAAACTTTGCTAAAAGGATAGAGATGTCTGTGGTAAATACTTTTTTCCAGAAGAGAGACGAGCCTTTAGTAACTTATAAGAGCGGTGGAAGGGGCACACAGGGGAGATTACATTTTATGTAGATGAAGCAATCTGAAAGAGATTAGTGGCTGTAAAGTTGTAGTGGGAGAGAGTGTAGCCAGACAGTGTAGGATGTTGGTCTGGAAGAATAAGAGATCAGAGGTAGAGAAGAAAACGAGCTCTGGGCGGTCAGTTAGTGTTTCTAGATAAATGGTAAACTACAGCAGAAGTGATCAGGGAGACAGGAAGAAAGGTGCTAGGTGTGTTACTTTTGAAGAAGGAAAAAAGATAAGAAGACTTGGTCCTGGAATGAGGAAGTTCAGGATAGTATATAAATATTAGTATAAAATATATAGTATAGTATAAAATATTTAGGCCTAAGTATTAAGATTCATGTATTTTACCCAACAGCGGTAGCTTGGTGGTGCTGTAAATCAAACTCTGATCCTCCGGGTGGTAGTCCAATATGACCGGGTGCCAAGAGAAGAGCTGTGGTATTGTAGCAAGACAGTACATGTGTGTGATTGAAAGGTAGGGAAACCTAACTGTAACTGTAAGATTACAGGGTGAAGAGGTTAAGAAGGTACAGGAGTTTAAGAAACGCAATGTAACACTGCATGGCATTACTTAGAGAGAGACATTTACCGTATTGAGGGTAAAAACCACTTTTAATAAAGCAAGAAACACCAACCTTTGTGTAAAGACGCCAAACCTTTTCAATACAACCACATCTGTAGCACATACATCATATAGAGCAGTTCAGAATCAATATTTATCTTAATATTAACATAACATCACAAAAACATATATTAAATATATAATTACCGGTCGGCAGCACTGGTCTGGAAGTGGTAAACAAACTCTTTTCCAGGCTGAGACAAGCTGGTTAGCTTCTAGGTTGGCCACCTTTCCTTACAATGTTTAATTTTACCAGAAAAGTCCGACTTAAAAACATATTTTTTCCATTACTAGTATAGTTTAAGTTACATGAGCGGCGCTACTGATTCTGAAGGCTTTGGCAGATTATATTAACATGGCAGCACATATTAAATGAAATCTGATTGGGCAAAACATCTACACGTACTGGTACAGCTGAGAGAAATGCTATGAAGTGAAGAGAGAATAAACTGTTGGGAAAAAATTAATACAGTTTAATGAAACAAATATTAGAATTTAGGCTGTAAATGTAGGTCAGCTTCTGATAGTGTCTAGGCCAGCAGAGAAGACCTTGCTGGCCCTGACTGCATGCCACTGCTTTAACCAAAATCTGCTTAACATAAATATAAATTGCAAGTTGACCAATGTGTGATATATATTGTACCGTGCCTTTAGTATGTTGATGTGTATCGTATCGTGATATTATTGGTGATAAGCAGCCCTCGTGTTTACTCTTTATAGTCATCAACATTAATCTCTGATCTTCTCTTCTACCAGAGAGAGGATAGTTTGAGTGAGTAATTTATTATTATTAAAAAAGGGGACACAATTGTTTGATAATGACAAAACTGTTTAAACTTAGGTTAAATTAGGTTTGTCATGAAGAGTCAGGTTAGTCATTGTTAGCCTGCACATGCTTGCTAGGGTTTCTTGGTCGGATATGATATTGTATAATAAATTAAATATCTTTTTTTTTTTTTTCCCTTTCCAGTTTTGACGTGGAATCTTCTGAGGCGCTTGGGCTCCAATCTTAAGGAGCTTTTGCGCTTGATCCGCTTCATCCACAATGACGTCGGAGCTGGAGAGCAGTTTAACCTCCATGGACTGGCTGCCACAACTGACCATGCGGGCAGCCATCCAAAAGGCTGATTCCCAGGGTGCCCATGGCCCAGCCATGGCTAAAAAGAGCGCCCTGCTGGACCCTACCACAACGCTGGACCAGGAGGATGTACAGCAGCACAAAGATGGAAAGCCACCATACAGCTATGCCAGCCTAATCACTTTTGCGATCAACAGCTCCCCAAAAAAGAAAATGACCCTGAGTGAAATCTACCAGTGGATCTGTGATAATTTTCCCTACTACCGGGAGGCAGGCAGTGGCTGGAAGGTAAGAACTGTGGGTCCCTAATATTTTATTATTAATAATAATATTATTATTATTTATTTTTTTTGCTTTTCGCCCATCAAGATGCATTTGCATGAATGAAAGTAATACTTTCATACTTTACTCGAAATTAATCGGTGTGCCAAACCAGTCCACAATTCAGGCAGGAGGAGTTGGCCAAGGTTAATAACTGAAATAATCCTTGTTTCTTATCCTGTTGAAATGTTTTGTGGGAATTTTTTTTTATTTTGTGAGGCAAGTAGTTCTAATGTGGTTAAATGTTATTATTTATGAGTATTTTTTTCACTTAGGCTGTATTGCAGAGAATAATAGGAATGGTGTACATTTTACATACTATTTTGGAAGAGTTTTTTTTTTAACAGGAGGTTTTGAACCTGCAGTATTTGACCTCAAATAAATGTCCTGGTGTTATGCGGTTTCTATATTTTTGTTGCGGTGCTATATTGTATATACATTTGGGATGAATGTAGGTGATTTTTTATGATTATCTATTATAGAGAGATGACGCAGGGCTAATCAGGATGTAAGCAGCATAGTTTTGTCAATAGAACAGTAGGTGGCCAACCAAAATTAGCCTTTTACCACAGCTTTTACCTGCAATAGATGTAAAAAAAAAATCTTAGTTAAAAAGCTAATTATTTGGTCATTTATTATATTCTCCAAAGCTGTTAGACATTTCAGATCTGGGTTACATGAGGAAAGATCCATATATTATTATACCAGAGTCACTGTAAGCCTACAACCATCCCCTTTTCAAAAATGTAAAGACAATGCACTTTAATTCCCACTAACAGTGCTTTTAAACTGCCTTAGTTATATAACCAAGACCTGCAGACCACATGCAAATAAAAGAACTAAATGTATAATTGTTGCCCAGAGTAAAACAGAAATTTAGATGAGAAAAGTGATTTTAAGAAGACCAGAACCCTGAGTTTACTTGTGATCTAGCAGCAGCAGGTTGTGGTGAGTGCCTGGTAGGCTGGCACTGATCTGCACTTCTCAGGGGAGAATGTGTTAATGTGAAGACCTCGGCTGAATGAAGTGATGTAATTGTCTGCATGGTTTGTGCCAACCTTGCACTGCTGCCTAATACAGCTGGTGGCAGACAAGAAAACAATCCTGCTCTCAATGTGTTAATTCACTGAAAAGGCCCAGTGGAATTACTTAAATTCTGAGAATTAACTTTATAAGCGTCCCTTGAATTCACAATTGCCATCGCATTTCGTTTGTCAGCATGTGTTGCTATTTCCCACAAAGCTATGTAGGAGGGGTAAAAGCTATGAAAAAATAATGTTATATAGCTGATTAATTAGAAATTAACATAAAGCAAAAAACTAAAGTTTAAGTTGATTTGAATTTTAAACTTTATACGACTAGTAACCAGTATGCAAATGGAAATATGAGATCAGCAGCAATTTGGTGTTCATTTTGATTAAATGCATGTATTAAATGCATGTTGTTTTGTCAGTATAAACAGTGAGAAGAACAGTAATAATTTTTAACAACGCAAACAATGTCCTGTTTAAGCACAACTATTAAGCTTTTAATAAAGTGGGAAGTCACATACAGTGCCTTGAAAAAGTATTTATACCCCTTGAACTTTTTCACATTTTGTCACTTAAAATAAAATTGTGTAAACCATGTTTTATTTTAATTTCCACTCACAAAAATGTTTAACTATGTATTGGTCCATTACATAAAAAAACATTTAAGTTTGTGGTTGTAAGGTGACCAAATGTGAAAACGTTCAAGTGGTATAAATACTTTTTCAGGGCACTATATACTGTATAATAAAGCACTGCTTTTTACCGTTTCCAAACACGTTGTAGCTGTTTCCGACAGACAGTTACAGCGTTCTTCTTAAGCATTTGCTACTTTTGTATTTATTACATTACTTTTTTTCTTTTTTAATTGAGGGCTGCAGTCGGCAGAGTTTAGTTAAAATTAATAATATTTACGAAGAAAATGTAGTTTTTATTAACACGTGTTTGTTGTTCAATCAGCAAAAATATCAAGACTGAGTCTGTGCTTACAAGTTAAATTCTACATAGTACTACACTGTATTCCAACATTTTTAGAAATTGTTGAGCATTTTTAATTAATTCTCTCATTTAATTTTTACTTTTTTAGGAGCTTTAACTCTTTGAAGCCATGCGGTTGTAATAGCTGCAGTATGTGGTTTTGCATTGTCCTGCTGAAATACACAAGGTCTTATCTGAAATAGACATTCCCTGGACAAGAGCATATGTTGCTCTTAAACCTTTTAGCGTTCATAGTGCCCTCCAAAACATGCAAGCTGCCATAGAATATGCACTTATGCACCTCAATACCCTCAGAGATGCTTGCTTTTGAACTAAGTGCTAATAAGGTCACCCTCCTCTTTAGCTCGAAGTACACGGCATCCTTGATTTCCAACAAGAATGTAAAATTTGGAGTGCACTGTAGATGATGAGAGTTTTTTAAAGTATTCCACAATCTTTTTATGCTCTCTTTCATAGATTAGAGAGCCTCTGCCCATTTTTTACTACTGAGACTCTGCCTCTAAGACATGACATTTATAGCTAATCATGTTACAGACCTGATGCCAATTTACTTGATTTGCTGCTAAATGTTCTCCCAGCTGTTGCTTTTTCAGCTCTTTGTTCCCCTGTCCTAAATTTTGAGACCTGTAGCAGGCACCTGAATTTAAAAAGAGCTCATTTAGTGTACAAAAGTCTAAAATCTCTCAGATTACAGATTAAACATATATGTTCTATTGTGAATAAAATATTGGATAATGTTATTTGAAAGTATGTTAGATGAAACACTGTAAAGGGATTCTTGATATTGTAAACCTTTTATTTAATTTAACATTTCTAAATTTCACATTACATCCGACATCTCTGGCGATAATGCCCGAATAAGGTATGGGACCTATTAAGTCTAATCCTCATTTTGCCATTTCCAAAAGCACTGAGGTACAAGTACTGTTAAAGTATAGATTTTTCTGGTATCAGTACATTACACTATGTATTGTACTATGTATTTTACATTCTCATTACATTTTTATCACAAAATATATGTACTTGCATTTTTAACCAGGCTTGTTACTTTACTTTTAATCTTTTTGGTGGCATTGTCAACATTTGTTATTGCACACTTTGCATGCTTTTTTCAACCAAACAATATGTTTTCAGCCTATCATTACTGTTTTATTGGCCATTACCCATTACATTAATGGATTGAATGCATCCCAACTAAAATAGACAGAAATGGGATTTTATTTCATGAAGGTCCATAGAACAGATCACAAGAACGAACTGGTCTGGGTAAAAATATTTAGTCCATTCCTTCATATTTTGTGTATTGTCAAACAATAACATGCTATATCTTCCCTATTTATAGTTTGTAGGGAATTGCGACATCTGATTCTCTTGTTTAAGAATTTGTTCTCTTGAAAAAATAAATCATGCTACTGCTGCTTATTGCCCATGTTGTTATCCAGCTTTAAAAAACCTCAAATTATATTAATGCACACATGTAGGTTAGGAATTTTTTTTTTATTTTTTTTTTTAATACAGCATATTCCTGACTCTTGTGATCTCTGTATTTATAAAAGTCTGTGGTAACCTCTCTCAGGCGTGTATTGATCGCAAGAGACAGAACTCATAAACCTGTGATAATATATAGCTAGTATTACAGAAGTAAAACAAAGCAGAAGCCTCCTCTAATTATATTTTTTTCAATAATTTATTTTTACTTGTAATTTGTAATATACAAGCTTTTTATTTTTACTTTTAATTTGTAATATACAAGCTGCAATATTAAGTTAGCAAGTTTAAGAATATTTTGTGTGCAAGCGAGGCGATAATCTATGGTCGTAGATAAACGCAAGACATTAATAAATATATGAAAAATGAGATTTTATGAAATGTTAATTTGATAACAGAAATGAAAATGAAAACAAACTGAATGTCTGTGCTTTGTGTCGGAGCACACAACTAACTGAAACTCACAGCATGTTTTCTTTTGTTTTTAAATGTGTAATATTTCAGTTAAATATATTTTGTATATAGGCATAAATATTATTTTTTTTAATTAATTGTTAATAATGCAGGTAGGATTTTGAACAAAAATGAGCAATAAAAAATTTACATTTTTGTTTTTACTCATTTTAGGAACTGTGTGTACATTGCATTGATACATTTTTTTCTCAGATCCGTGCTGTAAAGTTTCTTACACACACAGTTTAATATAGTTGTAAAAATTACTACAGTTATTAAAGTAAAAATGTGATTATTTCACTAAAGTTACTATACTAAGTGTAGTAGAAATACTGTAACAAGCTTATGGTAAACTGTAATAGATTTACTACAGTAAAGTTCAGAAGCACTACAGTAAGTACCACAGGAAATTTTACAACATGTCAAGTCACCTTTATTTATATAGCTCTTTTGACAATCGAGATTGTTTCAAAGCAGCTTTACCGAATCACATAAAAATACGCAATATTAAAACATACTACTAAAACAGACAATTTAATAAATATCTGTAAATTAAGAGTCCCCAACTAAGAAAGTCAGAGGCGACAATGGCAGGAAACCAAAACTCCATCGGTAACAAAATTGAGAAAAAAACCTTGGCTCAGTCAGGGGGTCAGTTCTCCTCTGACCAGACAAACAAGTAGGTTACCCATATTGCAGTAACGGTTTTGTGGTCTTGTCTGGATGGCCGTCTAGAAGACAAGAAATCACAGAGAAACTGCTTTGTTGTCTCCAAATTCTGATCCACCAATTGGGCTGGCAGCGACAGGGAGCTCGGAATAACAAAGAAACAGTCATATGTTAGCGTAGATGCCATTCGACTTATAATACACAAATGTGTTGTGTGTTATTGGTGGTGACCACTAATTATTGCAGCCTAACAATACTTTAATAAATTTGAATTTGAAAATTTTTTATGTGTAGGCTAGGTTAAAAAGATGGGTCTTTAATCTAGATTTAAACTGACAGTGTGTGTAAATTATTCCAAAGTTTGGGTGCTAGATAAGAAAAGGATCTTCTGCCTGCAGTTGATTTTGTTATTCTGGGTATTATCAGGTTGCCAGAGTTTTCATAGCGCAGCGGATTTGGAGGACTATAATAAGATAGGAGGCTTTATAAGTAATTAACAGGATTTTAAAATCTCTTCGATATTTAATAGGGAGCCAGTGCAGTGTTGACAGAACCAGAACTCTAGCTGATGTGTTTTGAACCAGCTGGAGTTTGTTTATTAGGAACACATGAACTAAAATTCCTGCATTTGACCTCGAGAGCATACGTTGTAATTTAGATATATTTTTAATCTAATGAAATGCATTTTTGCAAATTCTAGAATTCTCAAAGGAAAGATTGCTGTCGAAAAAAAGCACACCTAAGTTCCTAACTAACAATGAAGGGTTGACAGAGCAGCCACCAAGTGTTAGACAGGGATCTACATTATTACATGCAGAGGCTTTATGTCTGATACTTAATACCTAATAATAAAAATGTTTTATTTGTCAGGATTTAGCATTAAGAAATTATCTTTCAGTTTTTTATATCGATATGCGTTCTGTTACTTTTTCGAATTGGTAAGTTTTGCCGTGCTGTGAACACCATGTTTCCTAAAACTATCTCCCAGGGTTAACATGTAAAGGGTAAAAAGTAGAGGTCCTAGAACTGATCCTTGGGCTACTCCATACTGTACTTGTAAGAAATACAATACCTCTTTGTTCACTGCTACAAATTGTCAGAGAAGTATAATTTAAACTATGCTAAAACGCTTTTACTAATGCCAACAAAGCTTTCTAATCTATTTAAAAGAATGTGTTTGACAGTGTCAAATGCAGCACTTGGGTCCAATTGCACTATAAGGGAAAGACAGCCATTAACAGCTGATAGCAGCAGCTAATTTGTAACTCTAATTATGGCAGTCTCACTACTAAGATGGGATCTAAATCTTGACTGGAAATCCTCACAGATACCTTTCCATTTTCTCTAAGAAGAAATTTAATTGGGATGATACTACCTTTTCTAGTATCTTAGACAGAAATTGGAGGTTTGAGTCTTGAGGTCTGTAATTAAATAGATCTGATTTTTTTTTTTTGGTCCAACATACATGTTGGTTTACATAATTTGATGAGTTTATAATGATGTTCTTCTGTAGTAACGAATGAGTCGAATTGGTCCTCGAGGAATCTGTTGTGCATTATCTGATGCGATACTGCGGCTGGTGCTGCATGGTTACAATTTTCTCTAATAGTATCGCTCTTGGAATAAAAGTAGTTTATAAATTTATCACTGCTTTGCTGTTGGGAAATGTCAACATCTGCAGATGTTTTAGTTAATTTAGCCACTGTATTGAATAAAAACCTGGGGTTATGTTTGTCCTCTTCTATGAAAGATGAAAAGAAATCAAATCTAGCAGTTTTTAATGCTTTTCTGTAGGATAGGCTACTTTTCCGCCGTGCAGTACGAAATACCTCTAGTTTAGTTTTCCTCCAGCTGCGCTTCATTTTTTGGGCTGCTCTATTTAGGGCAAGTGTGTGTTAATTATACCATGGTGCCAAACTGTTTTCCTTAATCTTCCTTAAGCATAAATGAGCAACTGTGTTTAAAATACTTGAAAGTCCATATTTTCTATTACACCAAGTTTTCCCAAACTATTGGATTATTATTTAATTATTGAGTAGGACCTGAGATGTGTTGTTACTTCAATAGAGTTCAGAATTTCTAAAAACGCTGATCCCCGAACATTTTTTCCATTTTCGACATTGATAATGAAATCACCAACAATTAAGACTTCATCTGCAGCCAGCACTTACTCTGATAGAAAATCAGCAAATTCTTTAATAAAGTCTGTATGGTGTCCTGGTGGCCTGTATACAGTACCTAATACAAACATCACAGGATTTATTATTAATATCTATTTCTCCAGATAATGTTATGCGAAGCACCATTACTTCAAATGATTAATACTGAAAATATTATTAAAGATTGACAACACCTTTACCTTTTGGACACGGCTCATGTTTAGAATAATAATTTTGGGGTGTGGACTCTATGGAAAATAATGTAATCATCAGGTTTTAGCCAGATTTCTGTCACACAGCACATCTAGATTATAACTAGTGATCATATCATTTACAAAAAGCGCTTTTGCAGAAAGAGACCTGATATTCAATAAACCAACCTTTGTCGTTTGTTTCTTAGTATTACATAAATGTTTTATTTGTTCAACATCAGTTGAACTGTTTCTATTAAACCTGTTTGGATGTTTATTGTATTTTCTAGTTCGGGGAACAGACACCGTCTCTATTGTGTGATATCTCAGTAAAAGGCTCAGTAGTTACTGTGTTCACTGATGTCTGGCAACTTGGGCTAAATCAGTGGTTCACAAACTTTTTTTGGCTCATATTTTGGCCGTTTTTTTCTCCAAGATTTTGGTGCATCCCTATAAAAATCTCACAATAGCTTTTCCGCACCCTTTTACTATAACTCATTATAATATTGTGTTCCCCAGTTAGGAAACTACTGGGCTGAAGGATAAATACTTTTAAAGTGAATTGTGCTGTTGTTTTTAAGCAGTAAGTTCAGGAAAGTGTTAAGCTAAGCTTTTTAGAAACAGCTAGTACCCAAAACATTTACAGATTTTCGCAGACACCCTTATCCAGAGTGACTTAACAGTTCTCTTTTATACAACTGAGCAATTGGGTTAAAGGCTTTTCTCAGTGGCCCAGCAGTGGAAAATTGTTGGTGCCAGGAATCGAACCTCTATCTTTCAGTTAGCAGTCTAACACCTTAACCACCTTCCCCAAATGTCCGCATTGTAAAAGTATGTAGTTTTTTTCATTTTTTATGTGTCTCTCCTTTATTTTAAGAATGTACAAATAATACTTACTGTGAAGAAGGCATTTGTATTTTTGAAGCTCTGCTTTTAATAGGTATAAGCCGCTATGAGATTCTGACTGTATGATAAGCTTAAGCGAAAAATATGGCATGGTTTTTAAATATTTTTTACTATTGCTGTAGGGGTGTGACAAGATGTAATGTAAATCGCGAGATCCGTAAGAATGTATCGGTAGAAGATGCCCCGCCACATTTAAATTGTTTGTGTGAAAACATTAGCTGCATTTAAACTGCAGGTCTTAATGCTCAATTCTGATTTGAAGACTATATTCGATTTACTGTGATGACCTGCTTAAATTATCTTTAAAGAACTGACCCATATCTAATATCTGCATTTACACTATACACGGCAAAACAACCCAAGGTGGATGTACTGACTAGAAAAGGAAGTAAAAACGGTGCGATAATTAATAATTGCAATGGATGAAAATCAAATAATTATTAAATATGTTGCTTCCGCATCATATTTTTTAAATATCCGCAAAATAATGCTTTCTTTAGGCAGAGAACCGCTGAGAGAGAAAGAGAGCCGTGTGCGTGCAGTATGTTTTACATTGGTGGCATTTGGCAGGCGCGTTTATTCAAAGGGACTGAGCATGGAAGGGTTAAGAGCCCTTCTCAGGGGCCCAGCAGCAACAACTTGGTGGTGCTGGGAATCGAACCCTGCTCTTCCGATTAGCAGTCCAACACCTTAACCACTGCGCTACCACTCCTCATAAAACTGCCTCTGATCTGGCTTTCAATTCGAACATTTGTTACAGTGAACAAAATTAATAACTATCAAAATACACAGTTACACTAGGTTATTATATATCACGGTTTGGTGTCCACCTGAGTTGATGTCATACAAATGAGGCCTGAATCTGATCTAAAAATATAGAAATTCATATGCTTTTTTCCTGCTTATGATAGATAACACACCGACAAAATGTACGACATCTTTTTTTAAGCAGGACGTCTTGCCTCTTTTAAGCTTAGCCAACGGTCCACGGTTGATATTTTCAATAATGCGATGACACTAATCAGTCACATAAAGCATCACTAAGTATTTTAGTATGTAGGGCATGTCTCGCTTTGTTCCTGTTTTACTCTGTTAGGCTATACCGGACGCATAAAATAAAAAACACAATATAAAATGGTTCTGAGAACTCTTAAAGAATAAGAGCAACTTACTGCTTTTCATTTACATAATTTCTGTACTGATCAGCCCTTATAAATTTTGGTAGCATGGCTTGTGTAGCTTTTAGTGTCCATTTTGAATAGCGTTGTAGCTTTCATTTAGAATCGCAAAAAATATTTTTCAAAAATATATATTTCTGAGAGCGTCATAGCACATCACATCCGACAGGTTTTCCCTGATCGCAGCCCTGATTACCAGAGGTAGAGTTTTTGTTACCTTTAGATTCAGTATTCTCTCCAGTGTTTCAGTTGTAACATTAGTTTCTGTCATGCTCGGTCTTTTAAAACACTGAATAATAGGCTTCGTAATTCATTTCTGTATCTACCTCTTTTTCTTTTTTTTAATGGATCATATAAGCGTGTACACCCTTGCCTAAATACTAACCAGATACACCTGCATGTCATCAGTACAACACACTCGCTAACACTATTTATACATAAACCCTTCTCTCAATATCATGATCTGGTCTGGTACATTTATGTATGCCTGCAGGCTCCCTGTTCTGCTTGTTAATTGTAAGCATCCTGCTACTAACTTGCTTATGTCTGTTTTTAACTCCTCCAGAGCCTCGCTCCAAGTGGGTTTCGCCCGCTATCACCAGAGTTAACACTCTTCTCTGCTTCCTCCCTGCTTTCTGCACTAGAAATAAAGCAGTAATAACTGGCTTTTATTATCCCTGTCTCCTGTTTGATTTCTCCATAACTATTTTGAGAAGGGTGTACACAGGAAAAAAAAGAAATGTTCTCTGAGATTTTACACTTGGCTGCATTAATTGTGAAACTTGCAAATTGTAGCATGTTGTTAGAAAATACGATTTGCAAAGACTCATAAAAAATAGGAGTAGCTTTTTGGCAAAACTTGCATCATACTAATCTTTGTTTATAAAGTTCCCGGGTTGTTCTATCAAATAGCAGACCAAATCAACCTGCCCAAAGCATTTTTTTCAGTCTGACGAATGTCTGACATCAAAAGAAGTCCAATTGCTCACTGCTGAGCCCTGGTCTATGCTAAAACGTCAGTGTCAATCAACAGTTGGCCTTTATGACGCTTTAAAAACAGGCATCTGAAAACTTAATTTGGGAAAGTGAAAATGATTTAACAAGGTTTTAAACATTTGCTCACCATGATGTTGCTGTTAAAATGACACATATATTAGTAAGTATGCATCTGTTATATCAGAACATTTTAGTAACATTTGTTAAAATGCAAATGTTAAAAAACTTATAAGGATAAAATGTTAAGCTGGTATATATTGCAAACTGATGATTGTGCTTTAAGGGTTAAACAAATAGAGGTTGAGAACCACCAGTATAGGGCATAAAGAGCGCATATATATGTGTGTGTGTTTATTCATTTATTAGAGAATGAAAACAATTTATAGGAAAAAATTAAGCGTTCAATAAAATGTGATAAAATGTGCAAGAACAAAGAAACCTCTTGAGCCTACCTTGTGTCCCAGGGGATGGTGGAACGGTACTTGTGGATCTGAGGGACCGTGGTGCTATGCGCGGAGTGACAAGTGGTGGAAAGGTGGGGTGTGGAAACTTTTGGTGGGTTGAATACAACACATGCAGCTCCATTCAGAATCATCTGCAGAGGATTTACTTAAAGATATGATCAACTATAACCTAGTTACCTTGGGTTTTCTTATAAAGCTAACATTTTTATTAACGTTAGGTATGGCCATTTCAAGCAAAAATATTAAAAATTGATCGCTGTAAATTATTTGATCATTATTCAAAAACCGCACCCCTCCCCCACATGCACGCACATAGGCATATCCCATACACACCCATAAACACTGTCTTGACCGAACAGTTGAAAAAAATGTCAAGGAACTTTGAATTCTTTTGGCCTTTGTAGACACAGGACTGTGTAGACAAGATTGAGAAAGACATTAAATCATTACAAATGTATGTCTCTGCAAGTTTTATATACTGGATAAGCTATTGGTTTGAAATGCATTTGATGCATGAGCTTGTACTTTACTTTACTTTTCTTTAATGATGTGTGTAAAAAAAAAAAAAAAAAAAAAAAAAAAAAAAGAGAGGGAGAAACCACACACCTTTTTAAGGTGCAAGGTTAAGAGCACATTGTGAAGAAAGAGTATAAATGCTCACTCACTCACTTTTTTTTTTTTTTTTTTTTTATTATTTCCAACATTTCGACAGGCAAGCAGTCTTTGCCAAGATACAGCTTACTATAAAATGGAGAGCACCACAAATAAAACCAACAATTAATCACAGGTGAGATCAACATCACAATTAACATATAATAATTAGCTAGCAAACAATTATACTCCAAGTTAATATTAATAAAAGATAATGCACCATAAATCATTGAGCAACACAAACATGATAAACACATTAAATACAGATATTTTAATTAGATATTAGTTAATTACATCATATATTTTTTAAGAAACAACTGAAATCACATTTTACATTCAAACCATATGGGACCAAATTTTTTAATGTGGGATATATCATGTTTGTGATTGTTGTGGTCAGTAATTTGTTTTCTTTATATAAACTAAAGAAATCGTCATTTAATTGTTTACTATAATAAGAATACTTTTGCATTTACATACATACATATAGGTCTATTATTAATGTCCTTTTTGTATGTTTATACATAGCTAACATGTACATGTAATGTACTGCAAAATCCATGTGTAGTGTGTAAAAAGTAAACAGGGTTAAAAAAATATCTTGCCAGAAAAGGTCATTTTAAGTTGGGGATGGACAACAAAAAATTAAAAAGAAAATTAAATAGCATGTGACAGCGTGGGTAATAGAATATGAGGCAGCTAAGCTCACATGTAACTAGCTGAAAATGGGAGACAAACCGTCAACCTAACCGTCAATATTGTCTTTGCAAATAAATTTTACAGCTTAGATGCATGTTGACATTAAAATTAATTGATATCGATCTTTAGCTAATCGCTTATAAATTATACTTGTTGCAAGTGTTGCTTCTAGATTTGGTTTGGTTTGATTTTGTTCTGATGGCTCATATACTGTGCAGCTTTCCCCTACTGGACACAAGAAACAGCAGGGGCGTAAAACTGCCTGAGCCTTATATTGCTCCAGGTCTGCAGCCTCTCCCTACTCTGCTGCCCACTATCTCGCTCTCTCAATGGCTGTAGGTCATCAACGGTGTGATTTTTAGTCAGATCCTATTTCACACTGCTGGATTTTGAATTGCTGACAGGTCCATATATTTAACATGCCAAATATTTTAAGGGCCTTAGCGTTGACTTGGCGATTACTTTAGATTGCTTTTTTAATCATGCACATTGCATGATTTCTTAGCGAGTTTGCAAAACCTGTCGCAGCATAAAGATCAGAGCTAAAATCGTGCATAATAGAGATTTAATGTCCATAACAATGGTGTTTTTTTTCCTTATAAATGCAAAAAAATCTTATCTATTTGGCTGGTAATATATTTTTTCGATTTCTACATTTTAATTCACAGATTTTCTGCAATGTATGCAAAAATTTAGGTCTTTTTTTGTCGAGTCTCTAATGCCCGCATAATTCCCTCATTTAAAATATACCTGAACTCTCTGGTTGGGGCTTTATAAAAAAAAAAGGTGTATAAATACTTAACATATACATTCTCTATCAATTTATATTTCTAGTTTTTGCAAATGTCGCTTCCTGAATGCTGGAATTGCTCTATTATTTCACATATTTTGTTTAGAAAGAAAAAGATGAGTTGTGATAGAGATGGATGGATGGTAAATTCTGTGGTGTTTTGTGGTTCTAAAGAAACGGTGTTTCATTTCACTGTGTACTGCATCTGCTATATATGGTTGAAATGACAATAAAGCTTCTTGAACCATGGGAGAAGCTTGATTTTTGTGTCTGCTGAACCATTTTTTTGTAGATTTTGTCTCATTATCCTGTTGAAAGACCCGATGACGACTCATCTTCAGCTTTCTGGCAAAGGCCATCAGTTTTTGATTAAAAATGTCCTGGTATTTCAAAAAAGTTTGATGCCATGCACCCTAACAAGGTTTCCAGGGCCTTTGGAAAAGAAACAGGCCCACAGCATCACAGATCGTCCACCATATTTTACAGTGGACGTGAGGTGGTTTTCTGCATACCTAGTATCGCCTAGCAAACTAGAGACATTTACATTTGTGGTTGTAGGTGAGAAAATGCTTTTTCCATGCATGTCTCCCAAGCAGCTTGTTGGCATGTAGATAGCGTGTAAGGGTTGTTGTGGAGACTTTGTGACCCCAAGATGACACTCTTTAATGCAGTTATTTAACAGTAAGCTTTGAAATGTTTTTTGTTTCTCTTACCATACCCTTCACTGTGCATGGTGGCAAAATAAACTTGGGTCCTTGCCCAGCCTTGTTTGTTCCATTTGTTTTAAACTTTTTAATCCTCTGACTGTAGATATAGGCAAGTTTAGGCGAGTGGCTATGATCTCTTGTCTTTCTCATGTTGAAAAGTGGATAAGAGAAAAAGGCCTCTGTGTCACATCATATTCTTACCACAGGAAACCAGTAAGTTATGAATTACTAATTTAAGTTCCTAGATTTTTTGATCAACTTAAAAACTACCGTAAATATTACAAAAATTATTGTTACATTTATTTTGTAGGAAGTGTTTTGTCAGTAATTGTGAAACAGGTGATTTAATAAAAAATTTTTTAGTCAAGAATTGTTTTAAATTCACTTGAGTTGAAGGTTAGAATTTTCAGTGTGATTATGCTTCTGCAATAAAAATATAATTTATTGTACGGATTTTAATACATCTTAACCAGGGGTGCCAATAATTGTGGAGGGCACTGTACATGTATGTACATGCATACGTGCTTTTATACATGAATACATACATACATGTGTAAACATTACCAGTCTAGAGGGGGAAAAAAGCACTACGTATTGTGGTAAACCAGTCTTGTGTCCGCAGGGTGCAGATGTTGCTCTTTCTATCATCTGTTATAAACAACTTTCCAGGTAGGAAGCAAACAATTACTATGCTGAATCACTAATTCTAAGACTCTTGAGAGTACACAGACTTGTTGTTAAAACTGACACGATTAATCAACATTCGACAAAAATTATTGTTGTAAGGGCCTGCAACGGTGCAGTCTAACCAGTGTTACGCTATATCAAAATAATAACTTTTTGCAGTCCTAGTGTTTAACCATGTCAAATGTACTTGAAATGTCTTGGAAGTTGTTCTGTGAGAGACAGAGACAGATGATTATAAGCAATGCATTTAAATGGTTTAAAAAGTAGAGAGAAGTGCCGCTAGCTGGACATTGAAGTAATTTTTTCTATATAGAAATCACTAGCAGAAACTAAAAATGCTTATGTTTTGAATTGTTTACAGATGTATAGTCCCGTTTAACTGAAAAAAAAGTTTTTATTGTAAATTTTTATTGTTGCTCAGAAGGGGTACATTTACAAATTGACTAAAAACATGGAAAAAATAGTCAGGTAATGCCCATGTCTGATCACTCTGTTAAAGTTAATGGAAATATATATGTGCTATATTTGTTTATTTAAAGTTTGCTTTTCTATGCTTTGTAAAGTTAACACTGGTTACAGGACAAGTGAAACCTGCACACTGAACACTGCTCAGCCTTTCATAAACAGTATCTCACAAAAGTGAGTAAACCCATTTAATTTAAGCAAACATTTTATTATATCTTTCCAAAGGACAATACTATAGAAATGTAACTTGGATGTATTTTAGATTAGTTAATGTGCAGCTTGTATAACATTCTAGCTTTACTGTACTCTAAAAAATAACTCAACATACAGCAATTATTGTCAAAATAGCTGGCAACAAAAGTGAGTACACCCAAAACTGTGTCCAAAGTGTCAGAATTTTGTATGAGCACCATTTTTATCTGGCATGACCTTAATACTTCTGGGCATGGAATTCCCCAGAGCTGCATGTTGTTGCTGGGATTCTGGACACATGGCGCGTCGCCACCTTCTGCTTAAGATGCTCAATAGGGGTCAGGTCTGGAGGACATACTTGGCCACTTCACCTTCAGCTTCCGCAGCAAGGCAGTTGTCATCTTGGCGGTGTGTTTGGAGCCGTTGGAGCCATGTTGGAAAGCTGACATTTGGCCCAGTTTTTTAGGGGAGGGCATCATCTGCATCACAATGAAAATTCCAGTACATGCTGGAATCCATCAGAATCAGAACCATCTACAGCAAAGGGCACACTACAGCACCAAAATTTGTCTTGGTGTCAGGTGCAGACACAAAATTGAAAACTAGGTGTAGCAGTGTTGAATTCTTGTTTGTAGATTAATCAACAGAACAAAATAAAAATGCTACACACACAAGCAAAAACCAATCGGTTAAAATACTGTTTAAACCTACAATACAAGCTTTGCTTTGTCTTTCATTGTATTTGTTTACTTAGGACCGTATGTCAGGATTTCTTGCATCATCCTGACACGAGTATAAACAAGCTGTTGGGCCAGAGAGGCTTGATCTTGTGCTGTTGTTGCTATCATTTAATTTTAAGAGGGTGTGAACCACAGTGAATAACTGCATTTTAATAAATTAACATGGGTTAGGGTTACTTATACTGGGATGGGTTGAGCAAAAAATAAACTTGAACTTTTCACCTATATAAAAGAGCAATCCCAGCATCATAGATGTGAAATTTGCAGTAAAATCTAAAACACAAACATTTACTGAAACAATGCCTGTATATTTTTCTAAACTACTTACTATAGTTTTTATGTATTCAAAAAACATCAATCTATGCACATTTCATATTTTAAATTAGGGTAATGTGCATGTGATAAGGACACACAAAAGAGCTTGAGTTTTTTTGGAATCAACATACTTAGAAATGTTGAGGCTGATTTTTTTTTTTTTTTTTTTTAATTAAAATGAAATAAAAGCCAAAAAATAATACCAGGCAAAGATTTAAAGGCTGGCTATCCATGGAACATAATTAATTTTATTTATTCATTTTGCATTTAGGATTAGGTGCATTATTATATGCCTTTTTCTGTGTTCCACTGTGTAAGACATGTTGTGAAATAACAAGGCAAACAGTAAATTATGTCCAGTCAGATTTAAGAATTTGTCCACGATGTAGTATAATTATTTATGAAAAGTATATCTTTATGCAAGGCAAATCATGAGTTTATATGAAAAACTTTTTAACATAACTACCTATATTATGTTGCCATTAAATGGATTTTACAAAACTGTGAATATTTTTTTACTATGAATGGAAACACCAACAATTCTTTAATCACTTCAAAACCTTGCATGTTTGCAAATTTAAGGAATGCACTTGAATGCATGCAATAAATAAGGCAAAGGCGGTGTACATCCAAAATCAAACAAAAACCTTATGAAAGTTGATGTGTATGTATTTGGTACTAGCTTAGACTTCAAAAGTTTTGTTAGAAAACAATACAATGTTTAACATATTTGAGTTTGTAATCATCTTATTTTGCATTTAGCAAAATACTTATTTTCTTAATGTTCTTTTCGTTTTTATTAAATATTCATTTAAATTAATACAGGCCTGTCTCATGTTGCACAATTGCACTTTGAGGAAATTACACTTTTTGTACAATCTCAATTTTTTTCTAGGTATATCATGTTCAAATATCGACTCTGGAGCTTCAGCTATTTTAGTGTTAGATTGTAGTGCGCCTTTTAATACAATTGAACGCGTTGATTTCATGAATAGAACATGAGTCTGGTCTTTCAGTGGTTTTTAGGTCCTATTTAACAAACTGCAAGTTTTGCAGTTAAATTTGTTGAATTTTTGTCTACTTCGGCTCAACTCACTTGTAGCGTTCCTCAGGCGTACGTTTTGGCTCCCCCTTTGTTTTCAATGTGTTTCCTTTAGAATCCATTTTTAGAAATCTTGGTGTTTCTTTTCACTACTATGCTGACAGAGCTGTATATGCCATTTTAGAGAAATGCTAATAATACTTTAACTCTGCTTTTTAACTTTAATTTTATGAAAATAAAACAGCTTATTTTATAAAGTTAAATTCTGGCCTTTCAAGCATAAATTTTGGTCTTCTGGTTGTGTACATTGAAGTGGAATTTTAATAAGGATGTTGAATAACACTGTTGTTAAATCCTGCTTTTTTTAACCTGAGACTTAGAAACTTATTCATGCCCTAATTTTTTCATGACTCAATTACTATAATACCCTATTTATAAGAGTTAGCCAGACAGCTATGGCATACCTACGAGCAGTTCAGAATTTGACAGCTAGGGTGCTGACAGGCACACACAAGCGTGAGCACATATAGCTAGAGATTTAAATCGTTAGTAAAAACTTGGGCTTTTAATTTATCTAGGTGTTGAGTTATTTGTTTTTTTTGTGTTTCCGTTGTGTGATATTGTTGCTTTTAAATAAAAAATTATATAAAATTAAATGCAGTTATATATTACATAATTATTATAATTATATAATATATAACTGCATTTAAAAATATATAATTTTTTTTATAATTTTGTTATTCTACAGCACATCTACAGACATTGGTTGCATTTATTTGTTCTATAGAAATTTAAAAAAGGGAAAAAATGCATAGTTTGTTCAAAAGGTTTTCAAAAATAAGATTTTACCCCATCTATTACAGTTCAATATCATCTGGACAGTGAAAAGTAGCTTTGTGAATTTTGTCTAATATTGCCCATTCCCAAGGAGACATTTGTTCATAATTTGTGGAAAAAGTCTCCTGTGTCAGTAGTCTGTAACAGTTATCGTTAAAGCTTTTTTTTCTTTTGAAAATCTTTGACCAAGTTTAATGCATAGGTTTCTGTCAAACAGTTTGTTCAATTAACCCGAAGTGATAAATAGATTTTAGATCATTTTATTATTAATATTTCATAGAATCTGATGCTGGACTTTCTATTAAACATTAAGCAAAGCTTTAATTGTAGAAAACTATGTAAAAAATATGTAGAAGAATTAAAGCAATTCAGGAAATGCTGTTATTTAAAAAAAAAAAATAACCCACTTCAAGCTGTCAACAAACCACTGTTTGAATGAAAAAAACCCTAAAAGACTTTCAAATTACATGAGCCTATATTTTATTTACAATAAAACTTAGATAACATAAATGTTTAAAGAGAGAAATGTTACACTTTTATCCACTTAATGAGCTCATTTCAAATTTAATGCCTGCTACAGATTGTAGAAGACCATACATTGTGCTTAATAGTTCTTCATTGACTTATAATAGACTGTATAAAAACCTTTGAGTCGCATTATGTCTGATGCAGATAAATAAATTTAATGGTTAGTGGTTATCTAACGCCCATCTTTAGCGAGGGTTTTGAGCAACTTATCAGAGACCACATCTGCTCTGTGCTGCCTGCCCCTCTAGATCCACACCAGTTTTTTTCACCACTTATGATGCCCACAACATACAAACTGCTCTGAAAAAAGGGAGCCCTTGTGTGAAAATGCTGTTTATAGTTTACTTTTTGCTGCCTGGGTTTGAACAGATCTTTGGAAAGCCAATCCTGAACTTTTTAAAATCAGAGATTTAAGATTCAAAGCATTTGTCATTTGCACATTGAGAAAACAAGTTTCTCTGTACAATGAAATTCTTATTTTGTTGTCCACAGTGAATGCCGGGAAAAAGAAAAAATACAAAAATACAAATACTCCTTTCTCATGTCCGCTATCATCTCCTTTGTCTTGTCTGTGTGAAGTGAGGTTTGTTGTCCTCACCCCATGTCTCAAGACTGGCCACCTCCCTTTTGTAAGCTGCTTCGTTACCACCTGTGATCCGTCCTATCACTGCAGTGTCGTCAGCTAACTTCAGGCTAATGATGTCCTTGTGGTTATGCGACCCAGTCATGTCTAAACAGTGTCAAATCTGAGGTGGACCTGTTGGTCTGGTATGCTGCTTTGAATGTTGGTCAACACCACTCTCAACACTTCATAATGATTGAAGTGAGTGCTACACGTCTGTAATCAATCAGGCAGGTCGGGGGCTCTTCTTGGGAAGGGGACAATGGTTGTGGTCTTAAAGCAGGTGGGTACGGTTCTCTGACTGAGAAAGAGGTTGACAATGAAGGTAATCAGCTAGCTCCGTAGCACAGGGCTTGCCCAGGGACGTTGTCTGGCCCCGCTGCCTTGCAGGGGTTGTTCCTCAGTGCTCTGTGCACTGCAGCTGATAAAACAGTAGGAGGGGAGATGGGAGGTTGGGTCGTGCCAGTGTGTGTGTGTTCCTCCGCTCTGTGTTGTCGCTGAAGGTCTCGAAACGGGCTTAGAAGGTCAACAACAGGTTAGTTGGTCATCTTGCAGGTTGTCTTAGGAGCTGATCGACATTTGTGGTGTGCCTGTAGTAGGTGATGTGCTGTAGACCTTGCAACATTCTCCTGGCATTTTCTTAGTCCGTACTTAGCAGCTTTGTACTTTGTCTCGTTGCCAGACGTAAATGCAGTTGATCAAGCAAGCGGCATGTGCCGTACCTGACTGTTTATCCAGGGCTTCTAATTGGGGAACTTCCTGAATCGTATAGCAGGAATGATGTTATCAGCACAAGTGCTAATGTACCCAGTCACATACTCAGCATATTTATGTATGCTGACAGAAGAGTCCTCTTAGAATGCTGCAACTTTAAACACATCCCAGTCTGTCAAAACAGTCCTGCAAAATCTCCTCAGAGTTCCAGAGTTTAACCTGTTTGGTGACAGGGTTTGTTTGTTTCTTTTTCTGTAAGCTGTGTACAAGAACAAAAAGATGTGGTCTAATTGTCCAAAGTGGGCAATAAAAACTCTAAGCTTGTAAGCAGTCTGTGTATCCCCACACCATAAGTTGTTGATAAACACACACACGCGTGCACACACACACACACACACACACACACCCCACCCCCTTTAGACTTATCGGAGGCTGAAGTCTGTTCAACTCGTTGTATGAAATGAGTCTGTAGCTGAACAGAGAATTCCAGGACTTTGTCTAAAAGCCAAAAATTAGAGCGCTCAGCTCGTCCAGTTTATTCTCCAGAGATCGGACATTAGCTAACAGGAGGCTTGGTTTCGGTTGTCGGCTACCACAGGCTTTTAGCCTAGCATGGAGCCCTCCTCTCTTGGCTTGCTTGCATTTCTGTCTCCAGAGCACTCTCCTCGGGTCAGCTACAATCGAGCTCGGAGCTTCAGGGTCTACCTAGGGGTAATGACGGTGATTGCGGGAGCGGTAGCTGCGGAGGTAAAAAAAAACAAACTGTAAATTCGGAATAGTTGTTTGAATTGGCTATGTCCAGAAATGCCGGTCTATTATATGTTAGCTGTGCATGACATTTGTCATGAAAAAGCTGGCATCCTAAAGCAGAGCAAGCAAACTTGTCTGCCTCGGGGGGCACCATAATAGAGGAGATAAAATATCAGGTGGTCAAAATTGGCAGCAGTGTCCTGTCCTTGCACACCCTTAGCACTGTTGCATTCTCAGCCCTTTACTGTACTCCGTATACATCTCTTACTGTGTGGACGCACACAGCTCACACCAAGTAATTTTTAATCTCCTCTGTGTAAAGTGACTGACTGTATAAACTATCACCTGATATAGCACAAAGCACACCCCATCCTCATACCCAGGCCTAGCACTTTACTTTATAACTTGCTGCACTCTGAACAATTGAACACTTAACTGGAAATACTGTATACATTGTCACACCACTGTAAATACTGTGCATAATATACTGCGCATAGTGAAAAATACATTATGTATTACTGTATTACCATACTTTGAAAGTTCTGTTATTCAGGTAGTGGGCTCAAAACTGCTTCATATAACCTAATAAAAGACGGATGTTTTTTATTTTAATTGCATTCTGAATAGCACTAGTAGAATAAGGTGGCCAGGTTTGGTGCAGGCCCACAGCTAGAACTAGATATTGAACTGTATTGTGTGTAAGAGCTGAAAAATACTATCAAAAAAAAATACTTCCGGTCAGTTCAATAAAATACACATGGAAATAAGCATATCAGTTTGTTTCTCATACTTTCTTTCTTTATGAAATACTGCACACATTCAGTTAATAAGACTACTGTAGCACATCTTTAGGCTATTATAGCGCACAAGTATTTTTTAGATGTCATTAAAAATGCCCTTTTCATGTTTTTGATATCCTTTTCTCTAATTTGCTTATACTGTGAGTGGACTTTCTATCGAGCCATACGTTTACATTTTAGGTTAATTTTTCTATTAAAAAGTGGATGTTAAATTGATTAAATATTTGGTATGAATAGTTTAATAAGCTAGTCTACAAATATGAATGTGCCCAACACGGCACTGCCCCTAACCATAGTTTTGATATTTGTTAAACACAAGTAGTTATTATTATTTTATTAACATGAATGAATATCTTGTGATAAATAAAACTTGATTCCTGCTGCTGAGCTGTGAACTGTTGTGACTTTCCCTTAGTGTGCTGTGTTGCATAGCTGGGTTTAGTTTTTATTTGTAGCGTCTGTTCTCTTCTGAACACAGCTGCAAAATTTTATTTACTATGTGAAATATTCATTGTTTTAGTAAAAGTTCTTGGTTAAATATAATTGAGTGTCTTTTTTTCCTGTTTTGTTGTGGTTAACTCAAGCAATCAATGCCAAATTTCCGCTTATTTAAATGTGAACGTAAAATGTGCATTAAAAAGCTAATTAAAAGAGAAGGAAAACAAGAAGATGGGATACGCGAAAAATGCCTTTCTTTGGCTCTGTACATGTACTTTGCACAATGACAATGAATTGAATATACTTATACTATACTTATAAGTTTTCTGTCAGTGATTTTGTCAAAAAAAATTCCAAGAATGTGTCCAAGACACATGATGATATTAAGAACCCTGATTATAAAGGTATTCTTCTCAAATGAGTCTTCTAGTGTTGACCCTCTGTCTTTAAACAACAAGAAAATACATTATCTTTCAAAAATGAAGTTATTACAATTGTACTCCTCACTTGAGCAACAGGGTAAAAGTAGTGCTGCTATGTCATATCATCAAAGTGGTTTCAAGCCCCACCAAATATTTGGCCTTGTCCTAGACGCATAAGCATCTAAGCTTCTTATTACATCATCAATAGAAAATAATATATAGACTCCAATGACGGTGTTGGAATGCTGTGTAAATAAAAACAGAATACAATGAGCTGCAAATTCTTTTTGTCCCATATTCAATTAAAAACAACACAATCAGAAACTTTATTGTCTCTTCGAAATATTTCCTCACGTTGAATTAGAACCCCTTTTATGTTGAATGTGTTTGGAACATTACACTGTTAAACAAGAATCCCAAACAGGAAAGGGTGGGTTGTGGTTCACCACTTTGTAAACAAACGAGTGAGCAAAAAGTCCAACATTTTATGAAAACGTTCCTTAACATACAACTGCAAGGAATTTAGGTACTCCCTCATCTACAGTTTATATTATCAGAAGATTTAGAGAATGTGTACAGTGCCTTGAGAAAGTATATGTACCCTATAAACTTTTTCACATTTTGTCACCCTAAAACCACAACCTTTAAATGTTTTTATTAAGATTTGATGTAATAGACCAACACAAAGTAGCATATAATTGTGAAGTGGAATGAAAATGATACGTTTTTTTTTTTTTGTTTTGTTTGTTTTTTTTGTTTTTTTTAATTTTAAGCAAAGTCACGAGTAGTATTTTAAAATTGATCCGGAATTACACTGAAAGTGTGGATAAAATACTCTCACTGCTGTGTTTTAAACTAACTGAACTTATTTATGCACCTAGTTGTGTTCCATACAACAAAGCATTACAATAATCCAGCCTGGATGTAATAAAAACATGTACTTTAATTTTTTTGCATCATTTAGTAACAAAATATTTCTTATCTTGGAGAGATGGAAAAATGCTACCCTGGTAATATTATCTACATGGGCTTCAAATGAGAGATTGGAATCTATAATCACACCCAAATCTTTAACTGTTGCACTTAATGAAACAGAAAGACCATCTAGTGGTCTTTCTAGTTAATTTTGCCACGGTGTCAAAAAAATCTAGGATTATTTTTTATTATTTTCTATAAGGGTGGAGAGATATGTTGATTTAGCTACACTAAAAGCTTTTTTATAGATCAGGATACTTTCTTTCCATGCTGCTTGAAATACTAATAATTTAGTTTGGGGCCATTTGCGTTCTGTTTCAAAGGGAGTGTGTGATCATTATACCAAGGAGCTAGTTTCTTATCTTTAATCATTTTTTTAACTGGAGCTACATTATCTAACGTATAACAGAATGCTGACTCTAAATATTCAGTCGCCTGCTCGAGTTCTGTTGGGTCAGACAATGATCCAATCATCATCAATTTTGGGAGATAAAGCTGATAAAGCTTTGGGCGGTAGTAGATGTAAATGTATTTTTAAAGCGGTAGCGTGGCGCTGTGTGTACATTATTATGACACACTTTAAAAGAAGATGGTTTTTAAAATAACTTCGCACTGTGGAAATTGTTACTCTGTTACTTATATTTACCTGGAAAGATAATGTTAAATCTAAAGTGTGACCTGCTTTATGAGTGGGTCCTATTACATACTGATCAACTCTCCCAGAATTTAATCAGTATGTAATAGGACCCACTCATAAAGCAGGTCACACTGACATAAATGCTGTTTTTAATGGGTCTTCTGTATTCTTAAAATGAATATTAAAGTCCCCAGTAATAACGCTGAAAATGTACTTTTCTAATTTAAGGTCAATCACTGAGATTTTAGACTTATTTGAAAATTGTCAAAAGTCATGCAATAGGTACAATATTCTGGGAGATAGGCTTTTCTTAGCCTTCTCAAGAAGTAGAGATGCTGCTGGGTAAGGCTGTACGATTAATGGAAGTTAAATCACAATCGCGATTTGAAACGATGCAATAAGCTAATCACAAAAGGCTGTGATGTGGATGTGATATAAAAAGTCCCAGAGCAAATGCATGATCATCTTTGAGTGACAGTCATATCCGCCAGTTGAGTGTGCACATCTAAAAAGACGTTTCGCACATATTTTAGCCACGCTGCAATCCAACGTCTTTACACTGAATATAGAAATAAAATTTAGGCAAAATATTACACTATAACAGACCTTACATTTACGTTACATTACATTTACAGCATTTGGCAGACACCCTTATCCAGAGCGACTTACGTTTATCTCATTTATACAACTAAGCAATTGGGGGGTTAAGGGCCTTGCTCAGGGGCCCAACAGTGGTGGCCTGGTGGAGCTGGGAATCAAACCCACAATCTTTGCGTTGGCAGTCCAACACTTCCTACATAAAGAAAGCCTAGGTTCCACCGAGATTTGAACTCGAATCGCTGGATTCAAAGTCCGGAGTGCTAACCAAGTTGACGTGTGGTTAAGCCAGAGAGCAAAACCGTATCTTAGATTTACTGTGCACTATATTGGTGCTTACTTCCAGCTAAAGACTCATGCTGAACTACTGATAGCTAGAAAACCTACCTAATTTTAAAAAGCTTGTTTACAGTAAAAAGGTTGGGTTTTTTTGTTGTTTTTATTGGTTTTATATGTTGCTAAACAGTTAAACACCACTGACAGAACACAATAAAATATGGATTTCCTTAAATACTGTCTGTTTTTCTATAATAAAATATTAACAGTAAAGCGTTAATAAAGCACTAATGTGTCTAAGTGCTTTATTAACGCACTAAGTGAAGAGCTGGTGTGGAGCCATTGCACATTACAGTGGAGTAAAAATTCATTTCACTAAGCAAATACATGTGTTTAAGTTTAAATGACACTGTGTAGCCGGGTTTTGCATTATTGAAACGTATTGGTGCATAAGTTTGCTATTGCTATCTCTTGCCTGTTCTGTTAGTCATAGCTTATTGTAATTATTTTCTTATTTACAGAATATTTTATTTCTGTAAGATACAGTAATTATTTATTTACACATTTTTTAAAAAATTTATTTAAATGTGTAAAATGTACTGCAAATAATTAATGCTAAAGCCCAAAAACAGGCAGTAAATTGTCATATTTGTAATTATATATATGACAATTGCCACCCAAATATCATAATCTTTAAGTTACCATAACCTTTGTAACTCCTTTAAAATGTTTGTGGGTCTTTGTATGTTTCCTTGCTGTTTAAATGATTTAAATGATAGGGAAAGCGTTAGCACAGTGGTTAAGGTGTTAGACTGCAAATTGGAAGATATGGGTTTGATTCCCAACACCAGCAAAGTACTTCTACTGGGCCCCCTCTTAACCAAGACCCTGAATTGCTTAGTTGTATAAAAGAAAACAAATGTAAGTCGCTCTGGATAAGAGCATCTGCAAAATCCTGTAAAATGTAATGTGAATGTTATTTGAAAGACATCCTTTTCTTGGCAGTGACTGAATGATGTGCTGGTCTATCTCCTTATCATTGATCCAACTGTGCTGACTGAGATATCCAGCACTGGGATATCATTTTGTACTTTTACTAATCTGTGCAAATTTTATCTTTCCACATATACAGCCTGACCAGTGATCCTTTAACAGTGAATTATGTATACAGCAATTGACTGCATGTTTAAATATTTACAGGTATATGCCAATAATAATGTAACTGTGTTCTTGTTAAGGCAATTTCTTTCATCTTTTTTTACCCGGCAGCTTCATAGTACAGGCATTGAATACTTTAGTTTCATTGTTTTAACTGTGTACTATTTTAAGGCTTTGTATGTTTTTTCCTACAAGTAAAATGGTGTAGTTAATGCTTTTGTAAAAAGCAAATTATAGTTTAAAAAATGTAGTTTCAAATTTGAATCCAATCAAATTTTTTTTAATATAGTATGCTGTGAAATGCGATATACAACTGTTGCTGTCAAATAGAGAATATAGGAAAAATGATATTTGAATGAAGTTTAATAACACACTAATTCTTTTTTTCTACAGAATTCTATACGGCACAATCTTTCATTAAACAAGTGTTTTCTTAAAGTGCCTCGATCCAAAGATGACCCAGGAAAGGTAAGCTGTCTCTTGCATCATTATTCTTTTTGTTTTCTTGTAAGCGTCTGGCTGTGTAGACTGCAGATTTAGTTAACACACAGTTAAGACATGTGACAGTACATTTGCTGTTTTGTGCATTTATGTGAAGGGTTAGGGGTATTTTGTTTCTCTTTTGGTCGAAGGCGTAGATAGCCCTTTGAATTATTCAGGACCACACTTCAAACCTACAAATAATTTGTAGTAAACCAAATATTCGTTATGTATGTTTTTTCAAATAGATTTTTACCTCTGTTTTTTGAAAATATTTTCGTCTATAAACATGTTCATTTAAACATGTTCATTTTTATCCACATACAAATATAAGTTAAAAGTGGCCTTATTAAAAATTCATTGATCCATATAGCGCTTTTATTAGTGACCATTATCTCAAAGTATCTTTACATAAAAATCTCTAAAATATGGCTTGAAATTAATTTAAAAGTTCGGTTGAGGTATTTAAGTTGTGTACACGCGCGTCGGTTGACCTGTAAATTGCTACAGTCACGTGAACAGCAGCGGGCTGAGCAAACAAGCCCTGTGGGGCCCCAACGCTCAGTGTGGTGGTGTTGGAGATGCCACATCCGAACCAGACTGACTAAGGTTTCCCAGTGACAAAGTCCAGGATCTAGTTGCAGAGGAAAGTGTGCAGACTCAGCTTCTCGAACAGGTGCTGAGGGATGATTGTGTTAAATGCTGAACTGAAGTCTATGAACAGCATTCGTATGTGTCTTTATTGTAGAGGTGTGTGAGGGCCAGACCAGTCCGTGGAGTGGTTCTGATAATTCGCAATCTGTAATTGGTCCAGTGTGGGAGGCAGCAGGGTCTTAATATGCCTCATGACAAGCTTTTTGAAGCACAGGGATGATAGTAGCGGTTTTGAGGCATGTGGGAACAACATGTCAACTCTGCTTAATCTTCTCACATCAGCCATGGTTAGACAAAGCACCTGGTTGATGGGAGAAGAGATGGTCTTCCTTGCTGCCACAGTGTTCCTCACCTCAAACCGGGAGTAGAAATAGTTCAGCATATCTGGGAGGATGACGTCACTGTCACAAGCAGATAAAATTTTCTTGTAGTTGGTGATTGTCTGAATGTCCTGCCACATGCGAGTGTCTCCGCTGTCCTGGAAGTGGCTGTGGATTGTCTTGGCTTATGAGCACTTTGCCTCTTTGATGGTTCTAGACAGTTTGGCTCTTTTTTTTTGTTCTTTGCCCTAAAGGTTCAGCTGCGCACTCAACCTCTTTCTGATTAGAGCGTGTTGTGATGGTTTTGGAAACAGTCACGTCATCAAGCCGATTTAGCTGATTACTGATGTCATGAACTCCTCCAGGTTAAGTATCTGAGATGGGGACTCGGTACATGCCGAGGATGTTTGTTTAAACAAGATCCAGCGTGTTTTCCCCTCTTGACGCAAATTCCACATATTGGTGAAGTTTAGGGAGCAATGATTTGAGATTTGCATGGTTGAAATCTTTGGTGATGATAAACAGTCTGTCAGGTTGTGCATTCTGCAGATCGCTAATGGCCCTATAAAGTACATAAGTGAAGTCAAGTCACCTTGGATCAGGATTGTTTCAAAGCAGCTTTACAGAAATACCTCAGAAACAACAATATTAAACATTCATTAGAACAGTCAATTTGATATCCATAAATTTAGAGTCCCCAACTAAGCAAGCCAGAGGTGACGGTGGCAAGAATGGAGAAAAAACCTTGGAACCAGGCTCAGTCGGGGGGTCAGTTCTCCTCTGACCAGATAAACCAGTAGGTTACCCATGCTGCAGCAAATTTTCTGCAATTTAGACTGGTGATAAACAAATATATTGTGTTATTGGTGGTGTTCCCGGTTCCGGTTGACCTGACTGTTGCAGCCTGATAAAAAAAAAATGGATTTGAATAATAAAAATGTGTGTATTATGTGTAGGCCAGGTTAAAGAGATGTGTTTTTAATTAGGTGTGCAGAACAATCACCCAGTAAAGCATTACAATAGTCTAATCTTGAGGTTATGAACGCATAAACTAAAATTTCTGCATTTGACCTCGAGAGCATAGGTCGTAGTTTAGATATATTTTTAAGATGATAAAATGCATTTTTACAAATGCTGGAAATGCTGTCAAAAAGCACACCTAAGTTTCTAACTAACGATGAAGGGTTGACAGAGCAGCCATCAAGTGTTAGACAGTGATTTCGATTATTAGAGGCAGAGGCTTTGTTGCAGATAATTAACACCTCTGTTTTTTCAGGATTCAGCAATAAGAAATTATTTGTCATCCAGTTTTTTTATATCATAAAGTGCCTCCTTAGCATTAGCGCTGGGTGGAATGTACACTCAGACAATGAAAACAGTAGTGAGTTCCAGTGGTATAAAATGGCGTGCATCTAACAGTCAAACTCCACTAGCAATGAACAGTAAGTAGAAACAATCACCATGTAATTGTAACGTAATGTAAACACACACGCCACCACCGCAAGCCTTACCACACAGTGCTGCATTTCTGTCGGCACTAAATGATTTTAGCCTTCTAGCTGAATGGCGGTGTCCAGAACTCTGGCGCTAAGCCAAGTTTCTTTGAAAACAAAAATGCAGCAGTCTCTAAATTCATGCCGTGTAGTATATTCGGGAGTGCCGGCTAGGGTTTGTTTTTTAGCCTTTTTTAGTCGGACACTTTTCTGCTTCCTTACACACTGCTTCCAAAGTCCCCTCTGGTGTCTGTCTTTATTTGTCAGGCTAAAAACATAAATAGCACTATTCTGCATCCGAAGTTGCCGCTGCGTGCTACTGCCTTGCCATCATTTGAATCTGTGAAGTGAAGCATCATCTCTGGGAGTTTCTCCTTGAGTGTTACCCCAGACTGAATTGAGTTAAAATTTTAATTTTTTTTTTCCTGCTGTCCAGGTGGCTCCTGGTTGTAGGATAGTATGCTATGGTATCTGTAGAGTAGTTTGAACAGTATGTAATATGGACTATTATATTTCCTTTTTTGTAGTCAGTTTCTTTCCTATTCTGAGCTTACCGTTGCCACCAGATCCAGTCTGTATCCAGCCCAATTGGTGGGTCAGCAAAGAGGCAATAAGCCCAGTAATGACCTTGTCTTCTAGACGGCCATCACATACCACAAAATCTTTGCTGTAGCATGGAATAACCTGCTGTTCGTCTGGTCAGAGGAGAACTGGCCACCCAACTAAGCCTTGTTTCTCCCGAGGTTTTTTTTCCCCATTTTGTCTAGTTGGAGTTTTGGTTCGTTGCCGTTGTCGCCCCTGCTTAGTTGGGAACTCTTAATTCACAGATATTTATTAAACTGAACTTTTTGAATTTGATTTTTGTAAAGCTGCTCTGACACAATTTCTATTGTTAAAAAGTGCTATATAAATAAAGGGGACTTGACTTGTGTAGTGCTTTTAACCTTAAAGCAGCTTAGCAGAATTACAAAGTTTTGATGGAAAAAAACCCCCAGATTTTGTATCTGAATTCTTTTCTATTTGCAGCAAGCAACTCTGTAGAAATAGTGGCCAGGAAAACTTCATGAGATAGTTATATTTTGAAGAAACTTTAAACGGAAACAGACTTACTGAAGCATCCACATTCACCATCCTGGACGATGTTTTGTTGTCCAAGATGACTTCCATTCCCTGCCACATGTGTCTAGAGCTCTGCTCCAAATTTTGCCTTTTGTTGATCTGGGCATTTTTTAGGATACAAGATTTAATTGTGTGATTGTGTGTGTGCATTAATCTTATGCCTGCATCCTACGTCATCCTCCGTTGCACCGCATTTGTAAACGTGTGTACGGCAGTTAATGGAAACTTCAATCCAATAACACACTTTCAATTTTTTATTTCACAAACAAAAGTATCAAAACAAGCAACAAAATATTTTAGAACAAACTTTCAACATAATCAGTTATATTCAACATAATTTTTCTGTAAAACAAGTGTAATACAAAGCAAAACCAACCTCAAACTGTAAACAAAAGATAAAGCCTACACAAATTGTAATGCAACAGCACAGCATATTGGACTACTTTCTATTTTAGTAAAAGTGGCAGGTTTCTCTTCACTAACAACAGTTGCTCAGCTTTCTTGCAGGAGACTCGGTTCCTGCTCTCAATAAGAGCATGAGATGCTGCACTGAATAGTTTTTTACTCTCTGTGATGGTTTTCAAAGCCATTGTCACACAAAGCGTTGTAGGCTGGCCAATATGGTAGTAGTTAGTAGTTAATGAGCCAAAAAGAGAATTTATAATAAAAACTGTGGGAGCACGGGTGAAACACAGCTACTCCCAACTCATGCCAAGCTGTAAGTTTGTAAAAGTATAACCTTAAGATTTATTTTTAATTCTTCTTCCATCTAATGTTTTACTTGTTTCCCTTTTGAATAAAAGTAAGAGAACCCGAAAGTAAATGTTTTTGATTTTATTTTAATAAAATTATAGACATATCTGTAGCACTAAGTAATACATCTGTTAAGTCAACATTCTGTGCATGAACCATGCAAGTGTTACTGTAGTTTCCAACCTTGTGCCTGTGAATCAAGATTTGAATCACAAATTTTTTAAAATTTATAATCCTTGTTGCTTTTAACCAGTGGATAAATAATAGTTAATTCGTTTTTACATATTAAATTTGATCATATTTTAATTTCGTGGAAGTCCTGTAAAAAAAATTTTTTTCTTAGCAACGCAGCACATGTGAGAATCTTAGCGTACTGCACTCGATTATGCAAACAAGGGACCTTGCTCTGCTGGACAAACTAAGTCATTATACAATTTCAAGCATTTTGTCTCCTGTTAAAAAAAGTCAATATCGGCGGGATATTCCTCATAGGCTCATAAAATCAACAAACCTATATATTGGCTGGTCTCTAATCGTTTTGTCTACTGTATCATTCACACACATTTTAGCCTTTCTTAATAATTATGCATGAAGAAAATAGTGATAGTGTTTGATTTCCCAAATAGTGTCTGTTGTTAAACATTTAAAAACATTTTCCAGTGTTAACTTCCCCTGGTGGGACATGTAATTTGATGGTAAAAGATTGAAACTCCTCTTTTGTGCAAACCCTCATGTCTCATGAGTCTCATTTCATTCACATAAGGCATGTGCGCTTTTGTCTGGGGTGGAATGTAGGCAGCAACATAACCAAGGTAAATTTCTGTGATAGATATAATGAATGAAATTTTATGATCAAATGCTTCAGGTTGTGTGTGCAGAAGCATAAGACAGACTCCTCCTGTTTATGGCCTTTCTGGCTCTATTGTTGTGTAGCATCAGACAGACTCTCCCTCTTTTGGCCTCTTTGGTAATGCTGGGTTTAACAAGGTCTCAGTAAAGCAGAGAAAGTTACAGTTTTAAATGTCTTGCTGGAACCTGGCCCGAAAGTCATTTATGGTTGCTTTTTGGAAATTGGCTAACAGGATGCTAGGCAGGGAAGCACAGTTTTAGCCTGCTCTCAAATTCTTTTTATTAATAACTTAAGGGTAGAAGAAGAAATGCAGACAAACCCATATAATTGGTTTATCTGATAAAATATCAATTATTTAATTGCTGGATGGAGAAGCACGATTCTGCTCTAGAGTCCAGTGGCAGTGTGCTTTACACAATGTATGGATTGGATTTAGCTGCTCTGCCATGGAACCCTATTCCATGAAGCTTTCTATGCACTGTTTTTAAACCAATCTAAAGGCCACAGTTTGGAGGTCCGTATCAATTGACTTTGCAGAAAGTTGGCACACCATGCGCCTCAACATCCGCTGACCCCGCTCTGTATCTTATAATACCAGTGACAGTTGACTGTGGAATATTAAGTAGTTAGGAAATTTCACGACTTGCGCAGGTGGCATTCTATCACAGTACCACGCTGGAATTCACTGAGCTCCTGCGAGCGGCCCATTCTTTCACAAATGTTAGCAGAAGCAGTCTGCATGCCTGGGTTGATTTTATACACCTGTGGCCATGGAAGTAATTGGAAGACCTGAATTTAATTATTTGGATGGGTGAGTGAATACTTTTGGAAATATAGTGTATTTCAAACAGACAATACAAAAACAAAACACTGTATAGTACATTTAATAGCCCCAACCAGATTATAAAAGATGTTCAGATAGACAAGAAATGTGCAAGTAAGCTGCAAGATTATTGTGCAAACAGCATTTAAAGTGACTGTGCTTAAAAGAATGTTTTCGTGTTTACATAGTACTGTAAACATCGATTTATATCATGTGATAGTTAAGGTATGTTCAGTTCTATGTTTTGAGGAGCCTGATGGCTTTAGGGAAAAAACTGTTACATGTTCGGGTTGTGAAGGCCGGTGATGTAGGAAATTAAGTGATTGTGTTTCAGTGTTTATTAATATTTTAACAGAATACATTCATAAAGTGTTTTGCTAAATTATTGTTTTCAAACAACCATGCTTTGATTAACTTAGCAATACAAACTTGTTATGCTGGATTGTTTTTTTTCTTCTCTTTTAATAGGTTTTTATGCTCGTACCGGTCACCTGTTTGCAAAAAAATACTAATGTATCAGTCAGAAAACACACAGACATTTTCTTTTTATTTTCAAGTTGGAGTTGTGGCATTTTCGGCACAAGTACCCCTTGATTTGTCAACGGAATGTTTAAATAACGCACTTTCAGTGCTGATATTTTTTACTGTTTTTGTAACATTATTTAGCTTTTGACTGTAAATATGTTAAACACATTTGGTTGCCCAATTGTTTATTTCGCTGTTTGCAGGTTTGTTGTGAATGACTCAGTAAAATCTTAGCCCTTAAACACCTGTCAAGTTTTGAGCTGTTGTTGCCTTTAACTTTTGTGAGTCAGCAGTATTATTAATATATATATAATTAAATAGAGGAGTGAAATTATGCAGGCATGGTCTTGGGTGTTTGGATATGTGCAACCCCAAACTGAGGTGTGCTATTTTCTTGGATTATCTGGACGCAAACCTAAAACACAACATGTTCTGAACTTAGGCAATCAATAAAGCGGTGGCCAAAAAATGGCCAAGTTTCGGGTGGGACTAAGCATTTTACCCTTCTCAGCCAAGGCTCAGAAAAAAAAAGAAGATGATGGAGAGAAAGACCATGTTTTACGTTGCAGGCATGCCTTCCTGTCATAATGAACTTACTTAAATATTGAAAAAAAGCTAAAAACAAAACGTAATGGACAGCAGTCGATTAGAACAAAACCAATAACTGTTTATCAAACCCTTGAATAAAATAAATAAATAAATAAATCTGTGTTCATTTATTTTTTTACTATTTGTGCAAAAGCTAAGAATACAGGCAACTGTTTTTAACGTGCTTCTGTACTCTGACATGGTTGTGGGTTAAAACTGTTTCTAATTCTTGTTTTTGTGTATAGGGTTCATATTGGGCAATCGATACAAATCCAAAGGAGGATACATTGCCCACCCGGCCTAAGAAGAGGCCACGATCTGGAGAACGGGTGCGTGTTTTCGAGTGAATGGGTGTCTGTGCGAAAGAAACAATAGCATTAATGCAACAAATCATTTATTGATAAATCAAACTCTTTCTATAGGATGAGCCAAAGCCATGCAAATGAATGTAGTTTCATACATAAAAAGGCAATTTGCAGGCATCCAGATTAGTACCGAATTAAAAAGTATCTAAATGTTTTAAAGCACAACAGATTAAACTGCCAGAAATATTTTAATAATTAAGCTATTACTTTATGACTAGCAATCAGCTTTTTCCACATTCAAACTTGTTTGAATCCTATCAAACCCAGTCTTTCACTGTAGTTACAACAAAATCCTACATTAGGAAGTAAGAAGTGAATATTTCTTCAAATTATTTAGTCTTAGTTGATGATGAAAGAGTTAATTTTGTGTACATTTTGGCTTAAAGATTATTTAGTTATCTGGGTTAATAATTAGACATACGCATTATAGCTTGACACCAAAGTAATTGCTGGTGAATCGAGTCATAGCCATTTTTTAAAAGAATACATCACTATTATTTCTGTTGGTTAGCAAACTTGACTCACCAAAACTTTACCTCACCCAGGTATTGTTAAATTGATCTTTTTATCTATAACAAAGATGCATCTAAAGGCAACTTTTATCTCTACAGGCTTCCACACCTTACAGTCTGGAGTCTGATTCCTTGGGAATGGACTGCATAATCTCTGGAAGTGCATCTCCTACATTGGCAATCAACACTGTGACTAATAAGGTAGCCACCAGAGCAAACCGAGCAGTATTTGGTTTACCCTGGTTAGGCAGCGACAGAGACACACTTTAATTCTGATTTATTATTGTTATACTGCTAGCATCTAGAAATTTAGTACATTTATACATTTGCCACCTGACAAATAAATGAGCAGTCTATAATTTTAATGGTAAAAAAAGTTATAAATTGATTTGCATTTTAATGATTAAAATAAGTCAAGACTTAATACTTGGTGGCAAAACCCTTGTTGGCAGTCACAGAGGTCAGTAGTTGGCCACCAGGTTTTTGTACACATATCTCAGGAGGGATTTTGCCCTGCTCCTCTTTGTAGATCCTCTCCAAGTCATTAAGGTTTTAAGGGCTGATGTTAGACAACACGAATCTTTAGCTTCCGCCGCAGATTTTCTATGGGATTAAGGTCTGAAGACTGGCTAGGCTATATTGGGGAACTGTCATACTGGAATATTCACCGGACCTATTTTTCATGCCCATATTCATTGCCTATTTTCAGTGCACTTAAGATTTGGAAGTAGATGGCCATGTCCATCATCCCTGTAATGTGGTAAAATTGTCCTGTCCTTAGAAACAAAACTTTCCTAGTGCTTTAATTTAAACTTTTTCCATTAAATCATTCAAATGTTTATTGACAAACTTCAGACAGGCCTGTACATGTGCTTTTTTGAGCAGCGGGACCTTGTTGGCGCTGCAGGTTTTCAGGCGTAGTGTGTTACTAATTGTATTCTTAATGAATATGGTCCTAACTGCTTTGAAATCATTGACAAAAGCCTTCAGTGTAGTTCTGGGGTGATTCCCTAACTTTCTCATAATCATTGAAACTCTGTGAGGTAAGTTCTTGCATAGAGCCCCAAAACGTAGGTTTTTTTATTTCTTCCATTTGCCAATATTGCACAAACTGTTGCCACCTTCTCGCCAAGTTTCTTGGTGATGGTCTTGTAGCCCATTCCAGCCATGTGTAGGTCTACAATCTTGTCCCTGAAATCCTTGGACAGCTCTACGGTCTTGGCGTGACTTTCGAAATATTAAACAAAAAGTTGGAAAATGTTTAACTTGGATTGTGAATGTTTAAATAGAATGCAATTAGGTTCAATTAACAAGTTCTGCATTGCCACTTTCTATTACGTCCATATATTACAAGTTGTTCTCCCCCTCATGGGATAGTATCCGTGCAGAAGTAATGGTGTTCTTTAAGTTAGTAAAAACATTGTTCCTATGTAGTTATGTAGTATGCAATTTTGGCCAGAGCCTAAATCTTTTTACGTGATCTACCATTCATTTGCCATTATCATACATCTTTTTTGTGCACACCACAGGACTGTCTAGGGACTAAACTTTCTGAATTCTAGGATGTTGAGCTGGCCAGGTCCCGCTGCAGCAAAGCATCCCCAAACCAGGACACTTCCACCTCCATATTTCACAGTTGGTATGAGGTTCTTTTCCTGGAATGCTCTATTTGATTTACGCCAAATATGTCCTCTGTTGCATTGTCCAAATAATTTAGTTCCTCAGAAGAACAATATTTCAGAAGTCCTGGTCTTTGTCTAGGTTGTCTTTGGCAAACTTCAGTCTGGCCTTCGTGTTTTTTCTAGAAAGCACACACCTTGCACACCTCCCATGAGGGTTAAACTTGTATAGTCTCCTTCTGATTGTAGAGTCATGCAGTTTCACATCAACAGTTGGAAGAGCCTGCTGTAGGTCCCGTGTTGACACTTTAGGGTTTTTAGTGACTTCTTTTAGCATCTTGCGGTCTGCTCTCGGAATGAACTAGTTTAGACGGCCTTACCTGAGCATGTTGTTTTAAATGTCCTCCACTTGTAGACTATTTTGGAGACAGTGGAATTGCTGATTAAAAAAAATGTTTTAGATCTTTTTAAATCCCTTTTCAGACTCATAAGCTGCTATGTAAGCTATTGATCAGCTGATCATCTTTCTGAAGGCTTCAGACATCATGTGTACCTGATGTGATAAAGCTGTGATTTAGCCGTCTTAAGTGGAAATAAATGTTGGTATGTCCTAATTTATTCCTCACTTTTCTTCAGTTTTAATTGTTTAGTTATATTACTTGAATCTCTCAGTATTGCTTTAAAGTGATATTAAATATCCATATGTCCAAATATGTTAAACACACAGGCTTTCATAGGGTGCTCTAATTTTTCACGACTTGTGTATATTGTGTATATTACATACATATATGTATATCATGTCTTTACCACAGTGGTGCACATGATGTTAATTATCATTCTGGTTGGCCATATACTCTATATGGGCTAAGGAATCTGTCTGATACCATTTATTTAGAGTTTGTTTAAACAAACATTGTTTTATTTTGCTTTTATAAATCTCGCCTGCTGCAGATTACTTTTTATATAAACTTGGTTAAATTTGTTTTGAACTTTAATTCTTGGCAAAAATGTAGACTTTAATGATTTTTTTTAATATTCTATTCAAAAGCTTACTGTACAATTTAGTTACACATAATGTTTATATATGTGTAATGCACTGTGTTTGATTGTAAACAGAATCGTGGCCTATACACATTTGGATAAATGTTGTAATATACAAATAAGGCTATTAATTTCTTTTCCTCTATACCAAGGATATTTTCTTAGTTCTCTCATTTTGGTTAAGACAAAAATATGTCTGTTGTCTTAGCCCTATTGATGATAGCTTTTTAGCCTCATACTGGGCCAATTATGCAATCTAGTTAGAATTCCACAAGCCAGTGACTTTGGTGCCAGTCCCAAGACTGGAAAAATAGACAGGGTTGTGTCCGGAAGGGCATCCGATTTAAACTTTGCCAAATGTAAACATGCAAATCATCTGTCGTAAATTCATACCGAATCACTCGAGGCCCGCCATCGGCGCCGTTGACCTGCAGGGTGCTGACGAAAATTGGGCTACTGTTGGTCAAAGGAGGTAAGGAGGATGCGTTAATAGACAGAGAGGAGGAATGGCAAGAGTGTAGGACTAAAAATAGGGACGCTGAATGTTGGGACAGGCAAAGGTAGACAGCTGGTAAAGAGAGATATGATGGTGAAAAGGAAGGTCAATATATTGTGTGTACAGGAGAGCAGGTGGAAGGGTAGCAAGGCTTGTGGTATTGGATCGGGATTCAAGTTGTTTTATCATGGTGTGGATAGGAAAAGAAATGGGGTAGGAGTGATCCTAAAAAGGAGTTTGTGAAGAATGTTCTGGAGGTGAAAAGAGTGTCAGACAGGGTGATGAGTCTAAAGTTAGAAATTGAAGAGCTGATGGTGAATGTTGTAAGTGGTTATGCCCCACGAGTAGGTTGTGAGTTAGAAGAGAAAAAGAGGTTCTGGAGTGAGTTAGATGAGGTTAATTGTGAGTATTCCCAGAGAAGAGAGCGTAGTGATAGGCACAGACTTTAATGGACATGTTGGTGAGGGGACTGGAGGTGCTGAGGAAGTGTTGGGCATGTTTGGAGTCAGGGAAAGGAACAGTGAAGGACAGATGGTAGTAGACTTTGCTAAGAGAATGGAGATGACGGTGTTAAATATTTCTTTCCAGAAGAGAGAGGAGCATATAGTGACTTACAAGAGCAGTGGAGGAAGCACACCAGTAGACTATATCTTATGTAGACAAAGCAATCTGAAAGCGATTAGTGAGTGTAAAGTTGTGGTGGGAGAGTGTGTAGCCAGACAGCATAGAATGGTGGTGTGTAGAATGAAGATGTTGGTCTGGAAGAAGAAGAGCTCAAGAAAAAGAAGATAGCGGTCAGTCAGTGTTTTTAGATGAATGGCAAACTACAGCAGAAGTGGTCAGAGAGACAGGAAGCAAGGTGCTAGGTGTGTCATATGGAAAAAAGGAAAGAAGATAAGGAGACTTGGTGGTGGAATGAGGAAATTCAGGATAGTATACAGAGGAAGAGGTTAGCCAAGCAGTGAGACATGGAAATGACTGAGGAAGTAATACAGAAATACCAGGATTTGCAGCACAAAGTGAAAAGGGAAGTGGCTAAGGCCAAGCAGAAGGCATATGATAAGTTGCACACTAGGTTAAACACTAGAAAAGGGGAGAAGGACTTGTTACAGGTTAGCAAGGCAGAGGGATCAAGATGGGAAGGATGGCAGCAGGTTAGGGTTATTAAGGCTTGGAATGAAAAGGTGCTCACAAGTGAGAAGAGTGTACAGAGAAAATGGAAGGAGTACTTTGAAGTGTTGATGAATGAGGAAAATGAGAGGAAGAAAAGGGTAGAAGAGGTAAACAATGTGGAGCAGGAAGTTTAAAAGATTAGAATAGCTTTGAAGAGGATAAAAAGAGGAAAGCCTTTTTTAACAGATTGTTTAACAGGATTTTAGTGAGTGAGTAGAAGCCTGAGGAATGAAGAAGTGTACTGGTGCCTATCTTTAAGAACAAGGGTGATGTGCAGAGTTGCAACAACTACAAGGGCATAAAGTTGATGCCATACAGTGAAGGTATGGAAATGAGTAGTGGAAGTTAGATTAAGGAGGGTAGTAGATATTTGTGAACATTGGCTTTATGCCCAGATAGAGCGCTACAGATGCAATCTTTGTTCTGAGAATGCCGATAAAGAAGTACAGAGATGGTCGTAGGGAGCTGCATTGTGTTTTTGTAAACCTGGAGAAAGCATATGACAGGGTACAAAATGAAAAGGTGTAGTACTCTATGAGGAAGTCAGAAATAGCAGAAAAGTATGTCAGGGGGGTGCAGGTATGTCTGAGGGAAGCAGGACAGTAGTAAGGTGTGCAGTGGGTCAAACAGAGGAGTTCAAAGTGGCTGTGGGACTGCATCAGGGATCAGCTCTGAGCCCTTCTTTTTTGCCGTGGTGATGGATCGGTTGACAGAAGAGGTCGGGCAGGAATCTCCTTGGACAATGATGTTTGCAGATGACATTGTGATCTGTATTGAGAGCAGGGAGCAGGTGAAGGAAAACCTGGAGAGGTAGAGGTTTGTTCTGGAGAGAAGAGGAATGTCACTCAAAACAGAGTACACGTGTACGTAAGTACATGACTGAAAGGGAGAAAGTGGAACAATGAGCTTGCAGGGTGAAGAGGTAAAGAAGGTACAAGAGTTTAAGTACTTGAGGTCAACAGTCCAGAACTATGGAGAGTGTGTAAAAGAGATTAAAAAGTGAGTACAGCCAGGTTGTAATGGGTGGAGAAACATGACAGGAGAATATCAGCTAGAATTAAGGGGATGGTGTACAAGACAGTGGTGAGACCAGCTATGATGTGTGGTTTAGAGACAGTGGCGCTGAGGAAGAGACAGGTGGCAGCACTGGAATTAGCAGAGGTTGAACTGTTGCGGTTTTCTTTGGGAGTGACACGGTTGGACTGGTTAGGAATAAGTTCGTTAAGCGCATGTTAGATGTTTTGGGGGGAAAGCCAGATTAAGGTGGTGTGGTCATGTACAGAGGAGGAATAGTGAATATATTGGTAGGAGGATCTTAATTCAATTCAATTCAGTTTAATTTGTTTGGCGCTTTTTACAATGGTGATTGTCACAAAGCAGCTTTACAATTGAAGAAATTATGAAACAGAATTAAACATAAATCAGTTTGTCCCTGATGAGCAAGCCGGGGCGACGGTGGCAAGGAAAAACACCCTGAGATAAGATAGGAAGAAACCTTGAGAGGAACCAGACTCAACAGGGAACCCATCCTCATTTGGGTGAAAACACCCTTAGAAATATATTGGTAGGAGGATGTTAGAGATGAAGCTAACAGGCAGAAGACAAAGAGGAAGACCTAAGAGGTGGTATATTGATGCGATAAACGAGGACATGAAGTTAGTAGGTGTGAGTGAAGAGGATGAAAAGAATAGGGTTAGGGGGAGACAGATGATTTGCTGTGGCGACCCCTAAAAGGAAACAGACGAAAAGAGATGATGACTGGGCCAATTATGTAATTCTATTATTCTATTTGTTTATTATGTCATTTTATTCTTTATTTGCTCCCCTATCAACCTTCATTGACCCCACAAACACACAGACGTATTTGAAATGTATGCAAAGAACCATACATTTAGATTGTATTTGCAATTTTTTATAGTCCTCTGTATTACTCCAGTCTAACTTCCAAGTTCATGCCTTTGACACATGATGATGCTGTGGACTTTACTGAAAGAGACTTTTACCTGGTCATAGCTTTTAAAAAATTTGTCACTACAGGGTAACTTTTTAGAGTGTTAAAACAAGCTTTTCAATTACGTGCTTATTTCACACTTTATCTTTATTGTTATTGTCATTATATTTGTTGCTATTTTTGTTAATATTGTTCACCTTTCTGTTTCAGGTGTCATTATACAACCCAGACCAAGATGGAAGTGATAGCCCTAGAAGCAGCCTTAATAACAGTCTGTCTGACCAGAGCCTGGCTTCAGTCAATCTGAACAGTGTAGGCAGTGTGCACAGCTACACCCCGGTAGGACAAGGCTGTATTCCAATAACCACTTTATAATTACCCTGCACCTACACTTTTAAGGGAAAAGTTTGCAGACTTTTTTGCAATGGTTTGTCAGAACATAGCCAAAAAATGTGTAGTCTAACAGTCAGTCAGAAGTTTCTCTTGCCAATATCCCAGAATACACACAACATTATTATATCGCCGCCTACTGCTAGGGGAAAGTGGTGGCTCATGGTTAAGGTGTTGGACTACTAACCTGAAGATTGTAGGTTCAATTCCCAGCTCCACCTAGGCAGCACCGCTGGGCCCCTGAGAAAGGCCCTTACTAGTTGCTTAGTTGAATTAATAAGATAAATGTAAGTCGCTCTGGATAAGGGCGTCTGCCAAATGCTGCAAATGTAAATGTAGATTGGTTGATTTAATTTGCGTAGGGTTAGACAAATAAGCATTACTTTTTATTAGATATATAGCATAGTGAAAGATAATTAATCAGACAAACAGCCATAATATAAATATAATTTTTGTTCACTTGGTTAAAATTCCTACATCCTGAATCAACTGTTTGGCCATTTGTTGTCTATTTTCTTGATGGTTGGCATGCAATAGAGCAGCTGCTCCATTACAATGGAACGTCATGCTGAATCTACTGTTCTGTTGGTGGGTGAATCTAAGAGTGTGGTTTATTTAAGTAAGTATGTACTCTGCCATCTGAACCCTAGTGCACACGAGATTCATCTTTTCAGCGGTCTCTGTCCAAACTGGACAGGTGCAGTCCAATTGATATATGAACGCGACACGAACCAATTATATCTAATCGGACCAAAAACAGAACAGGATTTCCCAAGATGTGACGCAAATTAAATTCTGATCATGATTCTTTAATTAAAAGGACAGAATGCTTAAGCAAAGCTACCTGGTAGTAGTTTAACTCATCTCATCAAAGGACTTATGTTGCCCATTTGTCAAGAGTTGTTTGAATTGCCGTTTCCTTGTTTCTGCATACAACAGATTAAATCTTGGTGCTGTTTGTACATTTTAGGAGCTCTCCCGAAGTTATCAGCTTGTAAAAAAACAACCATATATACATACATGAGTACACTTTATCCAGTACACAGTCGTTTTAGATACCCATTGAGAAATATGCATCACAATAGGTATCTTTAGACTTGCTGTCAAAAATGCCACTTTAATGCTAAGCATACCAGGAAAAAAGGATTATTTTCCATTTTTTGGTTCAGGCCAAATAAACCGAACGAACAAGTGTGAACAAACCCTCACAAATAATTTACTAAAATAACTAAGTTTAAAAAGCCAACCTTTATCAAAACACAGTTATGATATGAGTAAGACATATATTTAAAATTTTAATTTTAAATATATCCATTTTACATCTTAGCTGACACATTTACTGAAATTCTAACTTTTGCATTTCTAACTGTCAGGCCTGGTCCACACGAACACGTGTATATGTAGTTTGGCCGTTCATACACACACGTACAATATCAGGTCACTAAAACCAAACATTTCTGAAAACTACTGCCAGGGTGAAGATTTTTAGAAACAGCGGGTTCAGTGTTGTCTTGTATAACATGTATACAGATACATGCACAGTTATTCAGTTTTTTAAGATAGTGTCAGAATGCACTAGGTCACTGCTTAAGACATTTTTAAGAATTATTTTGCCCTGGTTGGCTAACATTTCTTTTGACAGCGCTTCATTGGGTCATTTTTGTCTGGTTCCTCTCAAGGTTTCTTCCTACTTCATCTCAGGGAGTTTTTTTTTTGCCACAGTCACCACCAGCTTGCTCATTAAGGACAAACCTACACAAAGCACAAAAGCTGCTTTGAGACAATATCTGTTAATAATAGCGCTATACAAATAAAATTGAGTAAATAGAATTTTGAGTTTTCGTGGGGGTGGCCATTTTTCAAATTGTGCTTGTGTGTATGGGATTTTTGTAAAATGTCATTCTTAATAACCCTAATTCCATCATGTTTGTTGTTAAGTTTTGTTTTTTTGTTTTGCGCTTATTTTCTTGTTCATTCAATTTTGTGCACTGACGTTTGCCTGTTTGATTCTTGCTGCCTGCACTGATACTGTCTGTTATATTAAATTACGAGATAAATGCTTTCACTGTACTGTATAATATTAGAGAATAAAGTGGCATAAGGATCCCAACCTGGAAGACTCTGAATCTGGCATTGTTCAAAAAGCCATCAAAATATCAGGATGTAATTTGGGGTCCCCTGCTTTAAAGTTTAAATTGTCTAAAAAAGCAATATTTACACTGCCCTCCATAATTATTGGCACCCCTGGTTAAGATGTTAAAAGCCTTAAAATAAATTCAATTTTTATTGCAGAAGCATTCTATCACACTGAAAATTGTAGAAAAATGTAACCTTCAACTTCAACAAAAAATCCCTGACTAAGAAATTTTTTTTTTTTTTATACAATCACCTGTTCCACAATTATTGGCACCCCTAACAATTCCTAGGAAATAAATGTAATTGAATTATTTGTCATTTCTACAATCGTTTACAAAGTTGTATCTAGGAACATTTAATTAGTAATTCATCACTTCCTGTTTCCCTGGGGTATAAATATGACGTGACACAGAGGCCATTTCTCTTATCCACTCTTCAACATGGGAAAGACAAAGGAACACACAATTCAAGTAAGGCAGATGTGTGTCGACCTTCACAAGTCAGGCAATGGCTTTATTTTGCCTCCACGCACAGTGAGGAGGATGGTAAGAGAAATAAAAAGTTCTCCAAAGCTCACTGTTAAAGAATTGCAACAAATGATAGCATCTTGGGGTCACAAAGTCTCCAAAACAATCATCAGGCACTATCTACATGCCAACAAGCTGTTTGGGAGGCATGCACAGAAAAAACCTTTTCTCACTCACAATCATAAACGCAAACGTCTGGAGTTCGCTAAGCGGTACTGGGGCTTCAACTGGGACCGTGTGCTTTGGTCAGATGAGACCGAGATAGAGCTTTTTGGCAACAAACACTCTAAGTGGGTCTGGCGGAACACAAAAGATGAGTATGCAGAAAAGCACCTCATGCCCACTGAGGTGTATGGGGGAGGATTGGTGATGCTGTGGGCCTGTTTCTCTTCCAGAGGCCCTGGGAACCTTGTTAGGGTGCATGACATCATGAATGCTTTGAAATACCAGGACATTTTAAAGCAAAATCTGGTGGCCTCTGCCCGAAAGCTGAAGATGGGTCGTCACTGGGTCTTTCAGCAAGATAATGACCCGTAACGTGGCCAAATCTACACAGAAATGGTTCACCAGACACAGAATCAAGCTCCTCCCATGGCCATCTCAGTCCCCAGACCTCAACCCCATTGAAAACCTGTGGAGTGAGCTGAAGAGGAGAGGACTCGCTGGATGATTTAGAGAGAGGAATGGTCGAAGATCCCTCTTTCTGTATTCTCCTATCTTGTGAAACATTATAGGAGACGATTAGGTGCTGTTTTGTTGGCAAAAGGGGGTTGTACAAAGTATTAACATCAGGGGTGCTAATAATTCCGGCACATTTGATGTAAAAGAATTGTTTCTTAATGTGGGATTTTTTTTCCCACTGAATAAATGCACAAAGGTTGGATTTTCCTCTTTTTTCATTGTGGTCCTATATTATTTAGAACAAAACTGAATTTATTAGAAGCTAAAGAACACATCTTAACCAGGGGTGCCAATAATTATGGAGGGCAGTGTAGCATTACATTTAGCCCTGCTTATTCTCATACTCTCGGCAGTTAAATATCAACTGACTTTCATAATCTAAAGTAATGAAAGACTGTTTCATAATCTAAAGTAATGAAAGAGTGTTTCTTGACACTAAATTTGTACAGTATTTGTAGTGGTACTTTGTTGTTAGCTGTTGATTTGTACCTACTTTTCCTTTGCACAATACAAGTTTACTAATCTTTGTGACCGATTAGACTCTGTCAATTTTACTAATGATTTAGTTTGTTTGATTGTCTTACAGGTGACAAGTCACCCAGAGACAGTGTCCCAGTCCATGAGCCTGCAGCAGGCCCCCCAGCCCCAGTACAGTATCCCTGAGCGAGACAAGCAGCTCCTGTTCTCTGACTTTGAAGATCTTAGTGCCTCTTTCCGCAGCCTTTACAAGTCTGTATTTGAGCAGTCTTTCAGCCAACAGGGTGAGTGAGTGACATGGAAACTTAAGAAGACTGTGATTGGAAAAAATTGTTATACCCTAATTTTGCTATAATTATTTTGCTATAATTTTGCTATTATTTACTTATTGATTTGTTTTTAGGTTAGTGGCAACAGCCTGAACATTATATCTAGAATTTGTTAACATTTATTGTTAGAATAAGTTTAGCTGCAAATGCCTGCTTATAATGACAGGAACGCATTTCAGTTATTGCATCAAGCCCCTGTGCATACCTAATCTGATTGCATCATGTAGTAAAGCATTTAGCAAGTCACACAGGTTTCTGTCACAACCTCCATACTTCAAATCAGATGTGTTTTTTGCATGCATTAAAGACTTTTACATGTACACAGTCAAAACACACAAGTAAACTGGTGAGTAGATTTTCCACACTGAGTGGAACAGACATGAGCTAATTCCCTGAGTTTGGCAAAAAAAGAATGAGTTTGTACTGTTTTTAAAGCCTGTGCTGGCTAATTGCTTTTTGTACTTTCCCCCACTTGGATAAAATACACTCTCTGATGATGAGTTCTGCGCTTCTGTCACCTTGCTGTTGAGTGTTCTCTGGCAATTATAGAGGCACCAGCCCTTGAGCCTGCTTTAAATGCATTTCATTAGTATGCTAGCGCTGTAACGGACAGGAACCTCTTAGAACCTCTTCTGCTTGGTGTGCAGGCACACCACACCATTACCCTCTCTTTGGAATTAGGCACAATTGCAGAGTGAAAATCCCGTGGCTGTAAAAATATATTTGTGCTGCTTTAGTTTGTTATATAAAAAATGTAAAGGTCATTCTGATGTCACACTGGTACAGTTTTCAAAATATTAGACATTACATTATTGGTGATGCCCACTCATGATTCAATCTCATTTAAACTAGCTTTATTCATTAATACTTTGTTTGTGCTGGTTTGTGCCAATGAAGGTTTTGTTTGTACTGCTTCGGTTTTTAAAATATTAGTGATTAGACATTAGACCTGCTTTATACTGACCCTTGTTTATAAAGCAGACTGATGAGAAATGATAGATTGTGGGGTGACAATTTGCTACCGCGTTAAAACAATAGCAGAGAGTTTAAATCTTGCATGGGTTTGGTCTATGCTAAAACGGCAGTGTCAATCAACAATCATGGGAGCACCAATTGAAAGTGACGTTATTTGAGAAATAGTTAATGAGGTAATGAGACACTGTCAACATTTCAGTTTAAACATCTTGTAAAAGTGTAGGTCTCATCTGATGATCTGATAAACTGCAGGGTTGTCTTGTGTTGCTGCAGGTCTGATGGGGATGCCATCGGAGTCTTCCCAGCAGAGCCACACCTCTTGTTCCTACCAGCATTCCCCAAGCAGTGCCATCAACTCCCACCCACACACCAGTCAGAACAGCATCACCAACTCGCATCCCAATAGCATCTCCAACAGCAGCACACAGGTTCCCCTGTCGCACCCACCTCAATCTGCCCACAGTTCTTCCCACACACAGCATCTTTCTCAGCATGGGCCACACACTCACCCTCAACATGGCCAGCATGCACACTCAACACACACTCAACACCAGGCTCACTCCCAACACAACCCACACTCTCAACACACTCAGCACTCACAGCAGCCCCAACAGCACCCAAATCTTTCTCACCAGCCCCACACAGCCCAGCAACAGATGCCCTGCAGCACCGGTAAGTATACAGTTATTTTCCTTTATCTACCCTTTTTTCTTGTTTTTTTTCTTACAACTATTCTTAAAGTAACAAGAGTCTCCTGCTTTTTATTTTTTTCCTTGTAACATTTAGTGTTAGTAAAGCTGAAGTGAAGATGAATAATGATAAAAAATTTCATGATGGTGCTTGATGGTTTTGGCATTTAGATATATAGTAGATTTTAAAGGGGTTTTTTTTCTTTCTCAGGTCTACCCAGTGATTGGTATCCCAATCTGGATGCACTTAAGGAAAGTTGTCGTATTGCTAGCAGCTACAACTGGGCAGATGTGGACCTTTCACCTTTTCAAGGTGTTGTAATTAAGCCAAAATGTTATCATATACCTAAACAAACACATTATAAACATGAACTACCCAAATTCCTAAAAAGTTGGAACGTTTTTTCAATTTGAATAAAATGAAAACTAATAGACTGTTAAATTACATGAACCAATATTTTATTCACAATAGAATATAGATAACATAACATAAATGTTTAAACTGGAAAATTTTACACCTTTGTACACTGAGTGTATAGAAGTGTTATATTGTCAGATTTGTGACAAATTTGATATTCTTGAAAATCACACACAGTGTCCTCCGGGCTTAAAAAAAGGGAAACCTTCCAGCGTGCTTCCAAGTTTTATTCAAAACCCAATATCTCTGATGGGATTGGGGTGCATAAATGCATACAGTATGGGCAGCCTGCATGTTTTAGAAGGCACTATGAATGCTGAAAGCCTTTTAATAATAAACCCTATTAATAATCATTCGGTATCTATAGGCACTTTAACTGTGTAACTGTAAAACCACATTTCACACACTGTCCGAATATTTTTCATCATATGTACCCACGTGCAAGCAATAACAAATATCTTCTGGACCTACAAACAAACACACGTTCATGAACAAACGTTTATTCTAAACATCTGCACATTTTCATATCCATTTAACGCAAAACCAAATAAACTGAACAGCAAACTGGGATGTCTTGCATTTATACAAAAATCCAGACACCTCACTAAAGGTAATTTTGACATCTCACTAAAGTGTAGAACATCAATACAAAAAAAACAGGATTGTATTTTATTTTATTTTTATCTAAATAATACATGTACTTATAAAATGTTTAAATAAAGTAGGAGCCCCTCTTAAAATGTAGAAAAATGGTTACATTTTAGAAGAACATCTTAGTGTGAGATTCGATTGTAAATAACAGGTGATGTGAGGTTAATGCCCATCACAGGACTGAGATTGAGGCTTTACTTTACCTGTTTAATATAAACAAAACAGATAGACTTTGCAAAAGAAGGATTGAGTAGTCTTTCCTTTGAAAACTTTTTTACTTTTGCACGAGTAACTTGTACCTTTACTTGAGTACAGTACTCCACCCACCTGCTTTTGGTTTTCATTTTATAATTTGTACATGTAAAATTAGCTGCTGTTCATAAGTAGGTATAAAAAAATTAAGAAATGCATCATAATGGTTTCTCAATATGGCAAAATTGGTTTGAATGAGCTTTTCAATTAAGTATTAACACTATACATCATGGTAAAATTCATTTAGTTTTAACACATTAACAAAAAGAAATTATTTTTAAACTGGACTAACAACATCTTCAGCTTACTCATAGACTTGTCTTGTCTTTGTACATATGCAACTGAAGCTGTTTTTATTATAGAATGCTCTTGTATTGGCCCTGTAGGATTAAGAGAGAGCATGAGACAGGCTGAACTAAATAACTGGTCTCTGGAGCCTACACAGATTGTGGACCTCTGTTCCTCCATTAACCAGTTCTTTGCCCGCACTGGAGTCATTCAGCCACAAGGGGCAGTGCAGCCGCCTGTGTGCCATGGTGCCATGCATCCCACCAAGCCAAGCCAGCACATTAATACAGGTATTCATTGACCCAGTGATTATGATTTAAGGGCACAGGCTTTTTTCTGAACTTTTGTATGTACAGATTTCAAAAATAATGTACATTTGGATAAGTCATAGGAAAATTATGTGTAAAAAGCTTTGGTGTCTAAAACCTGAGTACAAGATAATCAAGACAAGCACACATCCAACTTTTGTCTAAAAGCATAATTTTTATTTCCTTATTATATTTTGAATCTGAATAGTGGGGAGTGGTGGCTCATGGTTAAGTGGTTGGACTATCAACCCAAAGATCGTGGGTTCGATCCCCAGCTCCACCAAGCCACCACTGCTGGGCCTCTGAGCAAGGCCCTTAACCCTTAATTGCTCAGTTGTATAAATGAGATAAATGTAAGTCGCTCTGAATAAGAGTATCTGCCAAATGCTGTAAATGTGTAGGGGTGTCCCAATTAGGGTTTTTGTGCCCCACTCAGATCAGAGTAATAAAAATACTTTTATTTTCTTAATGCTTGGTGTACGTTTCTAGTATATTAATGTTATTAAAGTCAATCCAATGTATATGATTTACAACTGAATGGTTCTTCAATTGGAAAAATACTGCCTGAAGCCAAGCTATTCCTTAAACTCTTTTGTTTTACATATTACAAAATAATAGTAAACTAAATATTTTTTTGTTATTTTACTTAGCCTAGTGCATTTTATCAACTTGTCTTAATTTAGTTCAGCATAGCTATTGTCTGTTATGCTGCACTGAGAAAGGAGACCCTCATGTACAACAAGCTGTAATGCAGACCATGCATGCCCATACCATCCATTGTTTTTTGTTTTTTTTAATTTCTTGCATTATTCCGCAGCGTAACATGGCCCAGTGGCTTGTCTATTATCCCCCCCTCTATTGCCTATTTTATATGCTGTATAAGACATGTGAAACTAACTATGCAATATTGCACGTTTTAATTCAAAATCAGAATTGTGTGGAGTAACGCTAAGCATCGTCACTTGGCAAAAATCCAGATGTCTGTAATAGCAATTATGCTTACACTTAATAAAAACATCTGGATAGACACTTATTTCAATTTATTTTAAAATGTAAATAAATTAATTACAGTTTATGTAATTAAAGTGAGTATGTCACAAAGTCAATGCAAAGGCACAAATAGAGGCAAATTTGCATCGGGCGACGGAAATGACGGAAATGCGCAACTCGTTTGTTAAACATTTTAACTTCAGTTGGGAAATTCGCATGATGTGTTGACATGCAAGCCAGCCAGCTAATACATTTTTGACACATCCATTGATTAGGCAATGAAGGAAAGCATTTTTGTAGATGTATGCCGACACAACTGGTGTTTTACAAATAAAAACATTTTTAGGTGAGACAAAAAACACACACTTTACTCTATAGCAAGTAAAGTGATGCGCATATGATTGCTTAACATTTTTTGTTAACATAGCATTAGTGTGCACTAGATTATTAGTTGTCTTGTCCAGAGGTACAGAGGTAGGTTTTATTAGTACTACTACAACAATTGTACAAATTCATTTTGTCTTGAATCACTCAGTTAAGTAAAGAGAAAAGTATCCATCACTCTAAAAATGTCAGTCAATCTTCAGATATTTTAATGTATCCTCAAGTGTAGTCGCCAAAAACATCAAACACCAATGAAACTGCCTCTCTTTAAAAAAGGAAAGAAAAACACTAAAGTTTCTCAGATTTTAAGTTGCAGTCATACTCCAGCATTCACTTATGAAAGGAGACTGTAAATCAGGTCTTCATGGTTGAATTGCAGCAAAGAAACAATATCTTCGGAAAAACAACAAGCAGACTCGTTTTAAATAGGTGTTATATAAGTGTTATATTAAGCTAATTATTGTTTTAAAATAATCCTGTTAATCAATTTTTTTTTTTAAATCATTACTTGCTGCTTTGATGTAATTTGCATTTAAGATTTTTTGCAGTTCTATTTAGTTGTTGACTTTACCATTAATGTAAAAAAAAAAAAATCAAAGTTTAAATCCGTATTGTGTTATAGAGAATTTATAGTTCTCATTGTCATTTGATGGATGTCCATTACTATTTTCTAGGAAATATGTACATGGACTCAAGACAGAGCTTGAACCCCATGATGGGTCCCCCAGGTTATCCCCATATCCCCCCCTTAAATAGCACAGGTAACACCATGACAGGTTAGTGTCTCTTTATCACCATGCCTATATTTAGCTTTAATGCAGCACAGTTGATAATCCTAGAATGCTCTTTATAATGGTGTAAACTGATTTTTTGCATCTTATTTTAGTTAATATAGGTTACATGCTGTGTTTGGCTAGGCTAATGATAATGTGTGTACTCTGTAGGCCATCATGCACAAATGAACCAACAGCACATGATGTCGACTGGAAACTTCCAGATGCGGCGCATCCCTGCTGACGACATACAGGACGACTTTGATTGGGATTCCATTGTCTAACCTGTCTATGTACAAGAAATTGGTCAGGCAAAATGAGTCACTTGAAAGAAACAGGATGTGTGTGTTCAAAAAAGGGTCAGTTCTAAGATTTCTGCATGCCCCAGTGTAGGCAGCAGTTTAAAACAGGGCTTACTTCTAAATGTGCAGAACTGAATAAGAGAATTGTTGTACTGGTGTTTTAGGAAAGTAATACAGATACAAACAAAAAGACAATCACATTTACTAGTAAATGTTTAAGTGATTGATTTTGTACTTGTCCAAAGGACAAAGCTTATGTTAATGTTTAATATAAAGCCCCAATTTCATCCCTTTCTCTTCGCTGCCAGAAACTTTACTCTGTGTCATAACTATTCTGTGTTATAACTAAGAGCTAGTTGGCCAAGCTCTTCCCTTAATTATATGTGTGTGGAATTGTTTTTTTAATACTTTTTTTAGAATTCGGGTTCATTTGATTGGCTCATTCTCTCTCCATCTTTTGGTGCAGGCATAAGATGCTCATTTTTCGATCCTCCACTTACTCTGCGCAGCAGCACAGGTTTTCTAGTTCTCTATAAATTTTGGTGCTCTACATACCACCTGAGCCTTTATTGTATTGTGTTCAAACTTTACTTAAGCATCTGAATCAGATTTCTTTGCTAGGAAATGATCATTTGTTGTCTATTTTATGATAGTGGCTTACAAAATCTATCTAAATTTTCCCTATTTGCATCATGAATTCATGTGTATCTTTGCTATCTGAAATGTATCATACTACTGTCATTGTTAACGGTGTAAATTTAGTGTTAAGGAGAAATGGTCTAAAAAAAGGGTGCAGATACTGCTGAAAGGCAGCAAAAATTTGCAGAGAGGTCCAACTTAATGCAACATACTAGCCTTCAAGGTTCCTTGTACAGTTAACTACTTGCTGCTCAAAGGGCCTGTACAGAGAGAGGTGGTAATTTTGTCTAGGATCAATAGTTTTAAAAAGTGATTTCCATGAAGAAAAAGATTTACTTACTCTTTTGGTAGAACTTATAAAAGTACAAGCAAACATTTTTAAGAACAGTGAGCACAAATATTAAGAGGCAAATTGAGAGACAAGTAAAATGGATCTGATGGTTAAATTGGGTTGTTACTATTAATGCCAAAAAGTGAACGCTTAAATCATCCATGAAACGTGTTAATGTCATTCCTGATAAACAGCTTCAGTGGGGTTGGTTGTTCACCTAGCTGTTTGTGTCTCTTTTAGTCTGTAACACTTTTCTTTCTGTCCTTGCATAACACATTAGTATTTGTTAATGTTTAATAAGTTATGATTCCCATAATGTAAAGACAATCATGTTTTGTATCTCAGTATTACATAATTTGAGAGAATTATACATACATACATAAAGAGAAAAAATTTGATCCCCTGCTGATTTTGTATGTTTGCTCACTGACAAAAAGAATTATCAGTCTATAATTTTAATGGTAGGTTTAGTTACGTTTATTCTGTCTCAGTGAGAGACAGAATAACAACAAACAGAAATTATTTTGCATTTTAATGAGTATAATAAGTATTTAACCCCCTCACAAAACAAGACTTAGTAAGTGGTGGCAAAACTCTTGCTGGCAATCACAGATGTGAGAAGTTTCTTGTAGTTGGTCACCAGATTTGTCACCACGCCTTTGTTGCATTGGCTGTGTGTTTTGGGTCATTGTCATACTTAAATAACCATTCACAATCCATTTTTAATTCCCTTGCTGAAAGGAAGTTCTCAACTTAAGATTTGGTAGTACGTGGTCTCATCTAATGTCCCTTCGGTGCGGTGAAGTTGTCCTGTCTTGGCAGCAAAATACCCCAAAACATAATGTTTCTGCCTCGTCTCATGTAGCTCCAGATTGAGAAGGAATAATCACACAAACTTGTGGACAGAGTCCCCTTAGGAGGCTGCTTCTAATCTCACCTCAATACCTGTATAAAAGACACCTGGGAGCCAGAAATCCTGATGATTGATGAAATACTTATTTCACTGAACTTTTTTTAAAATGCATTTTTCTGGATGTTTTTGTTCTGTCTCTCACCAATATATATATATATATATATATATATATATTATATATATATATATATATATATATATATATATATATATATATATAAATAAAATGACCACACACTGTCACAACACATACTCTTGTTTAGTCACATGTATTTACAAATATATTGAATATTTCAGAAAAGCACATTTTTTTCAGATAATTATTAATATAGATTAATATATTTATATCAAATTCATAAAATCTTTCTTGGGTAACAAAGAAAAGGGACATAGGGTTAGTTTTTTTTTCTTTTTCGGAAAATGCCAATGCAATACAAAAACGTATTGTGCAAATTTTAAAACTAAACTTTAATATACTGTTTTAACGTGTTAGCTAATAAGTGCAACAGTGTGTTACCCCTGCTCTGTCCCGTGTTCTCTCATGATCAACACTTACTTGTATTTGTGATCTTTAAAAAAGTTAAACATTTTGTAAATTCAGTTGCATATGTTGTATGTTAAAATATGCTCTAAGTAAAAATCTGAGAGATATTTGCCCTAACACGTTTGACACCACATTTAAAAATGCACTATGTGTACTGTGACCCTGTCTATGAAAATCATAGTCTTGCTTTTAATGTAAGGCAAAGGCTTAAATCTATTTTCTTCATAGTTGTAGTAAAAAAAAAAAAAAACTTGAGCTGACAGTGTTTGCGTACAACTAATTTAATAATACTAACAAAATAGTTGCTCCATTTGTCAATGTTGTATGAAAGTTGTTTAAAGAAAGATTCTCATTTTAGTGGAACTGTGCCTGCCAGAGAGATTATTATAAAAAAAAGGCCTAAAAAGGAAGCCTACTTACACTTAAGGGAGAAACTGCCAACAATGTACGGTATTTGAGGACTATTAATTGTTAATGTTGGGTATTGTGCTTAATGTAATTGTCTCTTTAAATGTCCTTTTTTCATTTGGGGTGGGAGGGAGGAGTGCTGCTTGAATTTACCTGAAAAAGCATACAGAGTATTTTGTTATTGTTCAATCCGAGGGTGATACAATATGTATATATCTATATTGTATATATGTGTGTTTTTGTGTGACACTGCCTTTTACCTGTACTATGGTTGAATAAGGTGTTTATGCTTGTATTTTAAGTGTTTTTTTGTTTGTTTGTTTTACCTGTCTGTCATTGCTTGTATTTCTCCCCCTTTGTTATTGCACGGTTTCTTACTTTGCTGTCCAGCAAAATGACACATCTACTCCTTGTATTGGTTTAGTGCTGTAACATAACTTTATGTAAAGTGTCATTAGAATTGTCAGTACAACCTGCCCCTCAGATAAATATGCATGAATGGAATTAAAAGAAATAAAGTATGTTAACTTCACTGTGTAATTGTTTGTTTCTGAGTTGTTGTTTTTTTACTGATGCCACATTGTATTCTATTACTTTGACTACTTGTGTTAAGTAAATGAATTAAATTTAAAAATACATTTTTATAAACTCAGGAACTAGCTTTTTGATCACTTACAAAATTCATAGCACACCAAGACCAAATAGGATCAACAACTTTGCCCGGTTTGGTGTACGCCACTGAAAAAGCTTTAGGAAGAGTAGCGTATTACAATTTTGGATCTCAAAAAATTAACCAGATGTACATTTACTTTGAAAGATGTGAGTGATGCTAGCTGTTGCAAAAGTTGGACCTTAGTATTACTTCTGTTACAAAGTTCTTTTTAAGTAGGCATGCATGTGAAGTCACAGCACAAGATGGCATTATAATGCCTGTAATGCAGTTCTGTTCAATTACTTAAATGTTTTCATACAGTGCCTTGAAAAAGTATTTATACCCCTTAAATTTTTCTCATTTTGTTACCTTACAACCACAAACTTAAATGTAATTTATTGAGATTTAATGTAATAGGCCAACACAAAATAGCACAATTGTGAAGTGGAATGAAAATGATGGATGGCTTTAAACATTTTGGGCAAATAAAATCTGAAGAGTGTGGTGTGCATTTGTATTCCCCTGCATCAATACTCTGTAGCGCCACCTTTTGTTTAAATTACATCTGCAAGTCTTTTGAGGTATGTCTCTACCAGCTTTGCACATCTAGAGACACAAATTTTTGCCCATTTTTCTTTGCTCAGCCAGATTGGATGGGGAGCATCTGTGAACAGCAATTTTCAAGTTTTGCCACAGATGCTCAATGGGATTTAGGTCTGGACTTTGGGCCATTCCATGAATATTCTTTGATCCACATATATCCAATATTCCATTGTAGTTCTGGCTGTATGTATAGAGTCGTTGTCCTGCTGGAAGGTGAATCACCTTCCCAGTCACAAGTCTTTTGCAGCCTCCAACAGGTTTTCTTCCACGATTGCCCTATATTTAGCTTCATCCATCTTCCCATCAACTCTGACCAGTGTTTCTGTCCCTGATGAAAAAAAAAGATCCCCACAGCATGATAATGCCAGCACAATGTTTCCTAATGGGGATGGTGTGTTCAGGGTGAAGAGTATTCTATTTTAGGTTGGTCTGTTACATAAAATCTTGAATTTTGAATGGAATTCTATGGCAGAAAAGGGCATTTTAAAATTCCGCTACCGGAATTCCGGACTTCCGATCGCTTAGAAAAGTCATAGCACACAGAGTCTCAATAGGCTTAACAAGTTTGCCAGGTTTGGTGCTCTATAAGGAGTGGTGTCTAGAAATTAATTCGCTCAGAATAATAATAACTAGATTTGTAATATTCGTAGCAGCAAACTTTGATGTTGGCTTGAAACAATGGCAGCTGGTGCCATCTTTATTGCGCCTGTAATACCCTTGATGAGCTAAGAGTTTTGATATGTTACATGGCCATATTAGTTAAACATTATGACTCCGCCTATTATGGGTGGGAGTGGCCGTGACGTCACGTGACATCACATGCCGTCATGATAATACCCATCATGCACTTCCTTATACTGTGACGAGCATTTTGATATGTAACTTAGCCATATCAGCTAAACTTTATTCTGTATTTTTTTAAAGTGTAATAGAAAATATAGACTGTTGTTTCTAGTACTTTAATAAGTTCAATTCAATTCAGTTTTATTTGTATAGCGCTTTTTACAATGGTGATTGTCACAAAGCAGCTTTACACAATTGAAGAAATTATGAGATAAAATTAAACAGATATCAGTTTGTCCCTGATGAGCGAGCCAGGGGCCACGGTGGCAAGGAAAAACTCCCTGAGATAGACATAGGAAGAAACCTTGAGAGGAACCAGACTCAACAGGGAACCCATCCTCATTTGGGTGAAAAACAAGTAGCAGGGATTATGTGGTTACATTGTGTGTGTGTGTGTGTGTGTGAGCAACATAAATCATTAGTCCTTAAAGAACAGCTGGAACGTCTTTATGGGCGAAGTGGGACGTCCTTGGTCATCCGCTGAAGCAGGTCACAGGGAAGGGTCCGACAGGGTGGAGATGAGGTCTGCATAACCGGCAGCTCCGTTGTGGCATATGTAACTCAACAGTGAGAGAGAGAGAGAGTGAGAGAGAGAGAGAGGAGGACAAAAAAGAAGGAAAACAGTTAAGTGACAATGTAATCACACGTTTTGGATTGATTAAATGAATAATGTAGAGTGCAAGGATGGACTCCATCAAGACTAACTAGGACAGCATAACTAAAAGGAGAACCTGAGGGAAACACAGACATGAGGGCGCCCTGATATGTTAAGCAACCAGCCGCTCTCATCATCAACACCATGATCAATAAGAGAGGGGAAGACAGCATCTAAACATACCAGATCACCTTAATACTCAACACCCATGAGTCCCCCAGATCTACTTCTTTATCTAAGGGGAATTAAAACAATGCTTGATTAAATAAATGTTTTTAATATGGACTTAACCACTGAGACTGTGTCTGATTCTCGAACATACATAGGGAGGCTATTCCATAGCTTTGGGGCTCTGTAAGAAAAGGCTCTGCCCCCTGCTGTAGTTTTTATAATGCTTACAGGCCTGCATCCTTTGATCGAAGCCTGCATCCTTTGATCGAAGTAGGCGTGCCGGAACGTAAGACACTAGAAGTTCACTTAAGTACTGTGGCACGAGACCATTCAGAGCTTTATAAGTTAAAAGTATTATTTTAAAATCATGGCATTATCTTACTGGGAGCCAATGCAGTGTGGATAGGACCGGCGTGATGTGCTCATATCTTTTAGTTTTAGTGACGACTCTCGCTACTGCGTTCTGGACTAACTGAAGTTTATTAATGCACCTAGTTGAACATCCAGACAGTAAAGCATTACAGTAATCCAGCATGGATGTGATAAACGCATAAACTAATGTTTTGGCATCAAATGGGCCTCAAATGAGAGATTCTTATTTCACTGAACTTTTTTTAAAATGCATTTTTCTGGATGTTTTTGTTCTGTCTCTCACCAATATAAAATCACACCCAGATCTTTTACTGTTGCACTTGGTGAAACAGAAAGACTGTCTAGGGTTAAGGTGTGATCAGGAAGCTTACTTTTAGCTACCTGTGGTCCTAGAACCAGACCCTCCGTCTTGTCAGGGTTAAGCAAGAGGAAATTGCTTAACATCCAATCCCTTATTTCCTTCACACATTGCTCAATTTTATTAAACTGGCCTTTCGCATCAGGCCCTGATGAGACATACAAGTGTGTCATCAGCGTAACAGTGGAAACTGATATCATGCTTACGAATTATGTTTCCCAGAGGCAGCATGTAAAGAGAGAAAAGAAGTGGGCCTAAAACCGAGCCCTGTGGAACACCATACTTTACAAGGGAGCACGCAGAATAATCACCATTTAAATCAACAAACTGGTAACGATCGGTTAAATAGGACCTGAGCCACGCAAGAGCCGTTCCTTTAATTCCTACTGATTTTTCTAAACTGTGAAGAAGAATATTGTGATCTATGGTGTCGAAAGCCGCACTAAGGTCAAGTAATATAAGCAACGAGACACAGCCTTGATCGGATGCCAGTAAGAGGTCATTAGCTACTTTGACCAGTGCTGTCTCTGTGCTGTGGTAAGGCCTGAATCCTGATTGATAAAGTTCGTGTATGTTATTTCTTTGTAAATATGAACATAGCTGCTGCGCTACTACCTTATCTCCTATCTGGGGGCAGGGTGGCTCAAATGGTTAAGGTGCTGAGTTGTTAATCTGGATTTTTTTCTAATTTTCTAAGTTCCGATCTGATGCTGTTAGTTGTTCATCAGAATCACTCGAAAAGTCTGGTTTTAAAGTGTGAATTTTCTGCCTAATGTTTGCAATTTTATTATCAAAAAAGTTCATGAAATCCTCAACTGCTGCACGCAGTTATGGTGCAGGTTTCTGAGGTTGTCTTATTCCTAGTTAATTTTGCGACGGTGTCAAATAGAAATCTAGGATCATTTTTATTATTTTCAATAAGGTTAGAAAGATACGTTACACGATCTAGTTACAGTAAGAGCTTTTTTATAAGCTAGAATTCCCTCTTTCCATGCTTACTGGAAAACCAACAATCTAGTTTGGCGCCATTTACGTTCTAGTTTACGGGCGCTCTGTTTTAAAGAGCGTGTGTGTTCATTATACCAAGGAGCGAGTTTCTTATCTTTAATTATTTTTCTTTTAACTGGAGCCACGTTATCTAACGTATAGCGGAATGCGGCATCTATGTATTCAGTCGTCTGCTCGAGTTCTGTTGGATCAGTCGGCGAATCCAATGACAGAAGACAATTCTGGAAGATAACTAATAAAGCTCTGAGCAGAAGTTGATGTAAGTGTACGTTTAAAGCGGTAGCATGGCGTTACGTGTGCATTATTAGTATGACTCATTTTAAATAAAAGATGGTGATCAGAAATAATTTCGCACTGAGGAATTGTTACTATATTACTTATACTTATTCCAAAAGATAATATTAAATCTAATGTGTGACCTGCTTTATAAGTGGGTCCTATTACACACTGATTTACTCCCACTAGGAGTAAGGACATAAATGCCGTTCTCAGCGGGTCATTTTCAAAATGAATAATAAAGTCTCCAGCAATTAACGCTTTATCAACGGAGACAACCAGGTTAGACAGAAAATCTGGAAATTCACTAAGAAATTCGGAGTACGGTCCTAGGGGTCTGTAAATAAGAACTAGAGAAATCGACTGACTCTGCTTATTATTTGTCTCTGCAGATGTAAGGTTACTGTAGAGCGCTTCGAATGAATTAATTAATAATGCTACATACTTATTCGGTTTAGTCCATGTTTCTGTTAAACACAAAATGTCAAACTCCAGATCTGAGATAATTTCATTAACCATAAGTGCTTTAGAAGTAAGAGATCTAATGTTTAACAATCCTAGCTTTAGATCAGAGGTGCAGGCTGTGTGTTCAGTATTCTCTGAATTGCAAATATCTATATTAATTAAATTACTAAAGCGAACTTTTGGGGTTTTTCTATATTTATATTTTTTAACTCGGGGAACAGACACAGTCTCAATATTATAAACTCTGAGTGACGACTCTGTGCAGCTAGCAGACGGTCGGATTAACCTGTTGGTCTGCTGCTTGGCCTGGGTTCTGGGTAGTCAACAATTAACTAGTCTACCAAATGCTGCAAATGTAAATGTAAATTAACTAGTCCTATTCTAAGATTATGAGCTATGTCGCAAGAAAGAAAGCGGCTCCCTCCTGAGTGGGATGGACACCGTCCCGTCCTAACAGACCAGCTTTGCCCTAAAGGTTTTCCAATTGTCAATGTAGCCCACACTGTTTTCGGAGCACCACCTGGACATCCAGCGGTTCAGTGACCATAACCTGCTGTAAGCTATGTCACCACTACAGTTGCTCTGTTACGCTCAAGAAAGATTAAAGAAAAAACTGCTAGATCTGATTACTTTTCATCTCTTCTAGAAAAGAACAAACATAATACAGTGTCTAAATTAACTAAAAACAAAGCATTAACATGTGTTGACATTTCCCAACAGCACAGCAGTACTGAATTTATAAATTACTTTAATTCCAAGATCGATACTATTAGAGATAAAATTGTGAACATGCAGCAAACAGCTGCAGAATTGCATCAGATAGTGCGCTATAGCTCCCCAGATGAACAATTCCACTCATTCTTCACTATAGGAGAGGAAGAACTTTATAAACTCATCAAATCAAACCAAAAACAAAAATGTTACCAAAACCAAACCAAAAAAAAATGTTAGACCCTATGTCGTCTAAGCTCCTGAAAGAGGTAATTCCTGAAGTCATAGGTCTGCCTCTGAATATAATAAATTCATCATTGTCATAGGGATATGTCCCAAAAACATTTAAACTGGTTGTTTTTAAGCTGCTCATTAAAAAAACCACAACTTGATCCCAAAGATCTAGCTAATTACAGACAGATCTTAACCCTACCATTTCTGTCTAAGATACTTAAAAAGATAGCATCATCACAATTAAATTTTTTCTTAGAGAAAAACGATATCTGTGAGAATTTCCAGTCAGGATTTAGATCCTATTATAGTACTGAGACTGCTCTAATTACAGTTGCAAATGACCCGCTATCAGCTAATAATGGTTGTCTCTCCCTATTAGTGTTATTGGACCTCAGTGTTATTGGACAGTGTTTGACACTGTCAACCACAACATTTTTTAAAATAGATTAGAAAGCTTTGGTGGCATCAGCGGAAGTGCGTTAGCATGGTTTAAATCTTACTTATCAGACCGCCAACCATTTGTAGCAGTCAATGAAGAGCTATTATATCGCTTGCAAGTATAGTATAGAGTATCCCAAGGCTCAGTTCTAGAACCGTTACTTTTTACACTTTACATGTTACCCCTGGGAAATATTATAAGAAAACTTGGTGTTAGCTTTCACTGCTATGCTGATGACACTCAGCCTACCCACTCAGATGACTTACCAAAATTGGTAGCGAAACTTACCAATTCGAAAAACTAACTGAATGCATAGTTGATATGAAAAACTGGATGACAAATAGTTTTGTTTATTTTCCACAATAGTACCCATCATGCACTTCTCTTTACTTTGCTTAGCATTTGAATAAGTCACATGGTTAAACTTTATGACCCTGCCAATTTTTTGGTGGCCGTGAAGTCATGTGAGGTCACATGAAGTCACTATAATACCCATCTTTCTTGTTACTGTGCTGAGCGTTTGGATATGTCACATGACGATGTTCCATCAAGTTTACTGATTCCACTGATAAGGGTAGTAAATGAGATTTATTTTTCTGAAATTTAATTGCCCTCTCTGGGAAAAAACGAAATTTCAGCCCATTAGCAAAAGCTGCCCTTCATCTGTTTTGACACCGTGACCCAACCCACTGTGTTTGAATTTCCTTAAAAAACTTATAAGTGTCCGGAATTTTGGATGGAACTCTATGGCAGAAATTTAATTGCCCCCTTTGACAAAACCGAAATTCCAACCCATTTCCAAAACTTGGCCTCTAATTAGTCTTAAAAAACCCTAAACAAACCCATTGAGTTTGGTGGAATTTCCTCAAAACCTTAGCGAGTTATATATAAGTTTAGGTAAGAAAACAGTATGTTGGCCTTTTTAAGCCAACATAATAATAATAATAATAATTTTAACTAAGAAAACTGTATGTTGGCCTTTTCAAGGCAACATAATAATAAGTTTAGCTAAGAAAACAGTAGGTTGGCCTTTTCAAGCTAACATAATAACTAGATTTGTAAAGTTCGTACCAACAAACTTTAATGCTGACTTTATACGACAAAAAGCAGGTGACATCTGTCTTGTGCCTTGTGCCTTGATATGTTACTTGGCCATATTGGTTAAACTTTATGACTCCACCCACTTAATAGGTATTATAGTCAAATGACATCACAGTATATGACTATAATACCTATCATGCACTTTTCTTTACTGTGCCAAGCCTTTTGATATGTCACATTGCCATTTATGCTCACTGCTGTCATTCATCCTTTTTTTGATCACTGGATTTATTGGGTTTTTCAAATTAAACAAAACATACAAATCCTTTAAAGACTATGGGGAAAAATACAATACAGACTTTGTCTAAAGGTCCTTCAGTTTTTTATAGTAATCTTCTTATCCTTTCGAATGTTACCTTCTGGGGGTCGCCATGGCGAATCATCTGTCTCCACCTAACCCTTTTCTCTACATCCTCTTCACTCTTCACTAACTTTATGTCCTCGTTTATTGCATCCATATACCTCCTCTTTGGTCTTCCTCTGTGCCTTCTGCCTGGTAGCTTCATTTCTAACATCCTCCTACCAATATATTCACTATACCTCTTCTGTACATGTCCAAACCACCTCAATTTGGCTTCCTTGACTTTCTCCCCAAAAATCTAACATGACCCTAATGAACTTGTTCCTAATCCTGTCCAAAACCTCGTCACTCCCAAAGAAAACCTCGACATCTTCAGCTCTGCTACTTGCAGCTCTGCCACCTGTTTCTTCCTCAGTGCCACTGTCTCTTAACCATACATCATAGCTGGTCTCACCACTGTCTTGTATACCTTCCCCTTGATTCTAGCTGATACATTGTAGAAAAAAAATCTTCGACAAATTATTAAAATTTCAAGACAATTTACTGCACAGAATTTTTAAGTTTACACAACTAAGATTTCTAAGTTTTGAAGAAAGTTGTGCCAACTTATACTTATACTGTCTCATAACTTAGCCTTCATATTCACACAAACTCAATATTTTTAGTTTTTACACAATAAGAATTCAGCTTGCTCATCAGGGACAAACTGATTTCTGTCTCATTTTTCTCTTATAATTTCTTCGATTGTATAAAGCTGCTTTGTGACAATCACCATTGTAAAAAGCGCTATACAAATAAAATTGAATTGAATTGAACTTTATGGGCCACTAATCTTTCATATAAGAAAAAAACTTCAACATTTTAGTTCAATTATCTTCTTATCTTACTTATTATAATAAAACAAACAACAACCCAGTTCACTTAGCATGTTTATTTTAACACGATAGCAAAACTGCTATAAAACTAGTGGCATTGCTTAGTCACACATTCACTTATTTTAAGCCTGAAGCTAACAGCAATGTGCAAACAATTCAGTACATGCCAACTATTAAAATGCTCCAAATCGCATAGAACTTGGATGTGTATAATATGCATACAATGAAACATCAAGAGACAAATTGCATACTGCATACTCCAACTTCATCCATATAATTAGCATGGCTACAGTTTATTATGAGATTGTAGATAAATTTTATTACAAAAAAGAATTGTCATAAGATACAGTGTACATAGGTGACTAAATGTACATGCATGATTTAGGGAAAAGCTCTCTATTCACCAGGCATGTCAGGAAAAGCTTCTTGGAATCCTCACGGAGAAATATAGAAAGACCTTCCAAAGCTGTTCTCCTTCGATGCAGTGCAATGTCAAAATTCGGGTTGGTTGGGGAGAATTTTAGTTAGCATTGTGAATAAAACATTCAACTACAGCATAGTAAGTTAGTCCACATTTGTGACTAGTGCTGGTTAATAAATGAAACATTTCTGGTGATGTTTAAAGTTTATTTTTATGTTAAGTAGCAAACAAACATAGTCCTGGACCAGGTAAACATTTATTGCAACAACTAAGATAATATCTATCTGTTAATTAAGTCTTTCCAAGAAATCTCCTATCTCTTTACAGTTTCAGGAGATGAGAGGAGTACTTCTCTAAAGCTGCTCTAAAGGTCCAAAACTCTAAAATCATAAATTATAAAGATATATCATGCCTGAGACCAGACCATCTCTCCTGAACTTCCAAGACTATAGGCCACCTCCACAATCTCCTTTCTTCACAGGGAGAATGTGATGTCCATCTTCTGTCTGTTGAGTTCCATGTCTTTCCCTTTCTTTTTATTTCATCCACCAGGATGCATCTCAGGTCTACCAGTGTGTCGTCATCAAAGTTCTCAGGATGATCTGGCACGTGATTGACCTATCCTCGTGTTGTTTTTTTCAAAGAAAACCTGCCTTTAGCATTATCATCAGCATCATCATCATCATCATCATCATCATTGGCCCTTCCTCTTTTTCTGTTGACATTAACCTCATTTCAGCTAGCCTGGCGCAGTTTTGATCTGTAGTTTTCAAGCTTGTACTTAATGCTGGTTTTCCAGCCAGCATATCCAGAGCGAGTACCTGGTTCCTTAAGGCATTGATATTTGTTAACAAGTTCAGAGGCAACAGATTCAAATTCATATTTATCAGGGTAGGCTTTCAAAGCAAATATTTCTTGTGCCAATTTATCTAGGATCTCCATTTTCATATCTCTAGTTACCTGTAGACCTTTTCCAGTTTTTGCATACATCTCATTTATTTTGCGGAGCTTTAGCTCCACATCATATGAGAACGTTGGGAGTTAAAAAGGTTTAGGCCACTGAGAGATACTACGCCAACAGGCCCGAGTAACAGAGGATAAGCTGTGGGAGGACATTGGAGAACTCATGCTAGCTGTATCAAGGGAAGAGATTGGAGACACAGAAGATGGTGCTTGGGAAAGTGGTGTTGACACTGACTCATCACTGCTCCAAAGAATGTGCAAGACAGCCTTTTCTGTAGGCAACTCTGCGATCAGGTTGCAGACTGCTTGGCCAAAATCTGGGTCTTCATATTGTAGACAGAACTCCCCTTCAAGTTCAAGCCTTTCACCCGTTCACCATACAGCTGCTCTAGAGATTCAGGGGCACTGGTCAGCCAAACCTTCTGAATGAGTTTGGGTTTATGTGAACAAGCAATAACAGAGCCTGTGAAAAACAAACAACAGTCACATCACATCTAGAATATATACATACCATTATATTTAATGCAGCAGGCACGCCGTTGGGGTCACCATTAACATTCCAGCAACTAGGTAGAGAGCCAAAGCGTGGTAAATCATTCAGAGTCTCTGGATCCAGGATTTCTAGATCTTTGTAGCAACTGTCAATAAGTTGGTAAAGACCTGTAATGTTCCATAAACCAAGATGAAAACTTTGTTGTAATGAAAAGGATTTTCTCAAGATCACATATTCACATATTGAGTCCAGATAAACATCTTTGGCAAGTGACACGCTATCCTGACCTGGATAATTTCTTTCAATTATCACCCTCAATTTTTCATCTAGAAGATGATGTTTTAACTTTGTCAATGCTGGCAATGTACAATTTTGGTTTGAACAGATTTGGGCCATCAATAAAGTATGCCATCATTTGTTGGTGTTTAGAAAAGAGTGTAAGCAGCACATTCTTGAAACACTGAACATAATGCATCACTTTTTTAAAGAAGCTGGGATTAGATTCAAATCATAGTGTCCAAAAGTCCACTAGAGGTCCAAAGCAGCGAGTGAGATGCACATAATGCTCAATGAAGTGATGTTTTGTGATGTTAATGTAAAGTCAGGAAAGGTATGTGAGCAACTTCCGATGGTCAGATATTTTAATTTTTAAGTAACACAATATATATCTTCTGATAATGAAGTAGACACAACAACCTCGACAATCTCTTTAAGGTCCATTCAAATTTTCCATGCTGGCTCGTTTTCTGGTATACTGCTCCCAATCATGAGAGGTAGTAAATGTAAAAGTGTCCAATGTTCATGTCCATTGCCACTGATTCTTCCAGTTCCAAAGCTAGCCTTTGTAATTTTCTTTGTGGCTTGTTGACCTTATCAGAAAATTTGTATGGGAACAATTTTAAAATGGCTGTTCAGTCCATTAAATGTAATGAAACCTTTTCGAATTCAATTCTTTTAAACACAAACATAACTCTATTGGAATAACACCTTCAAGAAATCATGTAAAACATCTGGGGGAAGAAAGACCCAGTAACTGGGTGGAAGAAAGACAGGTCACTCAATACACAGGCTGATTTAACACCATTTACAGGGTGGCAGGGTGGCTCAAATGGTTAAGGTGCTGAGTTGTTAATCTGAAGACCAGAAACACCTGGGTTCAAGCCCCACCTCCGGCAAGTCAACCACTGTTGGGCAAGACCCTTAACCCCTCCTGCTCCAGGGGCGCTGCATCATAGCTGACCCTGCGCTCTGACCCCAACTTACTAAGATGGGATATGCGAAAAATGCAATTCATTGTTACCTTGCACAATGAATTGAATGTACTTACTTACGCTTTCTTTACCACTAGACTTGAGCTCTTCCACAAATTGAACACCAGTTCAAACATGCAAGCTTACATTTGGATCAAAAAAATCTGAACGTCTCAATAACTTGGATAACTGAAACATTAACAAATGTTTATGTTTCCCAACAAAAGACAGACTTATGGGTCGTTCTATATGTGTATTCAGTTGGCTCAACTACAGAGCAGTGCTCCTTAAAATAGAGATTTCTTCTGTAATCAGTGCAGTGAACCTTTCCCTTCAGTTGTTAAAATAAGTGGATTAGATTTAAACACTGCATCATTAATCTCTCTACATTATCATCTATCATCTAAATAAATACAATATAAATAAATAAAATAGCTAGCACCTCTTTGATTTTTTCATGCGAATGATACTTAGAAAAGTGGAGGATATCATTTAATCTTTCAACTAATGTCTGTAAAGAACTTTTAGAAACATGCAATTCAGTTTGCATAGACAGAAAGAGAGATGCAATTTTGTGTTCAACGTCTACACACTCATCTGTTTCTGTGTCATTTGAATTTTGACTTAAGCCACTTTGTAACAATTATCTAATGGTTGGTCGGTTGCATGACTCTGAATGACTAAAGATTTATTTCCAGAGTGTACTCTCAGACATGTTTTAATTTCATTTTTATTGTTGTGCTTCCTACTTCTGTGTGAACTAAAGGTTTTTAAATTGTTAGTTTTAAATTTACATCTAGGGAAGAGGCAACTTACAGTCTCTTGATTTTTTAAATGATGTCCAAGATAAGTGAAAAATGCTGGGTACAAATTTCTCTAAAATCACACAAGTCACAATGTGACCGATTCAGGTGTGACTTTAAAGCACCAGGTGTTTTGAAGATACACACACAGTCACTGTAGACGATGATGCCTCAGCAGCCTCTTGATTGGAGCTGGCAAAACTGCAGAAGCTGGACTTCATGCAAAAGCTACAAGAAGAATGAGAGGAGTGTGTATACATGGGGATAGCCACCAAAAGAACAACAGATCAAAACATTTTTACAAGTTACTGCACTGTAGACTAGACACTACTAATGTTAACTGAAGACTGGGGATACTTTCAGAAATTATAATTAATGAAGGATTTATAACAATGAACAATCTTTTGGCTAATGTTGCACTTTTGGTGCATTTTCGCTCACGAGGAGTTTTCAAACCTATTAGCTATACGTTATGTTTGCCAGTTACAGCGATCTCCAACCTTTTTTGCGCCACAGGTCAGTTTTCAAAATAAAACATCGTTCAGACTTATAATAAATGAAATGGAAAATGTTACCAAATGACCATTGGGGACCCCTGAGTTACAGCTCTGACATGTGCTGCCTATCAAGCTAACCTTGGTCGGGTAATGTTCATGTAGCTTAACTAGCGTTACAAGCACGTTTTAAGTTGCTAACTGTATCCTATGAAGCATGGCCACTAAATCACAAGTTTCGTCATTAACACTACACAACCAAAACACGGTATATATAAACTTATAAAACAGCCTTATAGAACTTATAAACCTTTCGGATGTGAACTTGCACTTGGAGATAACTGATCACACGCCACCGTCAGTTTTCAATCTTTACCAAAGTGGAAAACCCCTGTAAGGAATGCTAAGTAGACTGCGTACAACCAAAATTCGATATGAGCATGCGCAAAATAGTTGACCTTTCCTCAACTAGGGTTAACTACAGGTTCTCAATTGGGACAATTTAGATACTGCATTCAGGTCAACTTTTTACACAAAACTTTCAAAACTTAGTTGAAGTAATATTCTTACCCTAATTTACATTGTAACTAACTATTTTTTTGTCACTGCATGCAAAAATCCTTGTGAGGCAGACAATTTTAAGTTCTAGTTTTTACAGTGTATTTTCCTACCACACATCACTCCTGACCCGTTTCTTCTCCCATTCCAGTTAAGTTTTATAGTAATATTGTATTTAGTAATATTTTACATCTTTTATTTATTTTATTTTATATTGTATTAACCATATTACCTGTTGATGCAAAAGTTAATCACACACCATGTGTGCTTGTGTTTTTTAGCGGCTGTGAGGTTTAACCGACATCTAATTTGATTACATCAATAAAAGATGGCTATATCCAGACAAAGATGGTAGCAGAAAAGCAAGGATGAAAAACAGTGCGTGAGAAAATGGATGTTCAGAAGCTCTGTTCAGAGTACAACTTTTTCATTGACAGAATCGTGAATGTTTCAGTGTTAATTAAAGAATGCTAACTGTTCCTGACCAGAAACATGGACACTCAAGCATAACATTTAATGTAAAACTTTATGAACAAATGCATGGCATTAAACTTTTTGTTGTTGTTGTGTATTTTTGTTGCAGAACTGACTGGAATGTCAGTTTTATGCTTCTGGAAATATGATCTAATTTCACTCATCTCTTCTGTAAAAAAAAAAAAGATTGAAAATCTGTCAATACCATGCATTATTAAAACTACATCAGGGTCCAGAGCTTTTTTTTTTACAAAGCTCCAAAGTTTTGGAGTAGCCTCCCAATTAATGTTTGAGAATCAGACACAGTCTAAAAGGCTAAAAACTAAAAACCCTATTTATTTAACCAAGCATTTTGTAAATAGATTTGCCTTAGACAAAGGAGCATGTTGAGTGTTCTAGTGATCTGGTATATTAAGACGCTCTCTTCCCCACTTTTATGGATCACTTTCTTGATGATGAGAGCGGCTGGTTGCTTTACATATCAGGGAACCCTCATGTCTGTGTTTCTCTCTGGTTCTCCTTTTAGTTATGCTGTCATAGTTAGTCTTGCTTACACTCTACATAAGGTATACAATCATTCTATACACTTTAACTACGACTATACTTAACTGTTTTCCTTTCTCTCTCTCTTTTTTTCTTTCTCTCTTCCTCTTTCTCTCTCTCTCTCTGCTGAGCTACATATGCCATTACTAAGCTGCCAGTGATCCAATCTCCATCTTCACTCCAGACCTGTCTGACCCTTTCTTGTGACCCACCTCCAATTGATGATCAGCACATCACCATTCCACTTTGCCATGAAGATGCTCCAGCTGTAACTGCATAATTCCTGCTACCTGTTTTTCACCCAAATAAGGCTGGGTTCTCTGTTGAGTATGGTTCCTCTCAAGGTTTCTTCCTATTACGTCTCAGGAATAGAAAGAATTCCGTCGCCCTCTGCTTGCTCATCAGGGACAATCAGGCACAAACTGATTTCTGTTTCATTCGCATTTTATAATTTTTTTGATTGTGTACAGCTGGTTTGAGACAACGACCATTATAAAAAGCGCTATACAAATAAAATTGAATTGATCTGAACCAATTTTGTTTATATCAATGTATCATTCATAAATTCAGTTTTATTCAGTTTACAAATTGCTTATTAAAACAAAGTGATAGTGTCATAAGGAATGTAAGTAAAAAAGCGTTAACCGTAAACCATATAGTTAAAAACTGTTTTTTGTGTTTTTAACTTATTTTCCAGAGGTCTTTTTGGAATGAAATGTGACTTCATTTTATTCTAACATAAAAATAATAAATAGATTCCATGCACACTATTGACCATATAATTGTCACTTTGTTGACATGTATGTGTGTTAGCTTTTTTCCCTCTGTATATATTCCCTGTTCCTTCTTTCACATGGCCAACTGCTAATGATAATTATTTTGCTTACATTTTTTTAGATCAAGCAGCAAACCAAGAAAAGGACAGGCACCAAAAAGGAAGACAAATCGATCACTGGTATGATACACTATATAGGTCTTAATCTTAGCTCATTTAAACTACTATTTGTAAGCGTTATATTGTGATAATTATATGTATGGTTAGGTATGACATCTAAAGTACATTAATGATCTCATGAACATACAAAAAAGATTTTCTCCATAGAAGATTGTTTGTTTTTCTTCCTCTAAGTTATATTGATATTGAAAGGCGAAACCTTTTAAAGATGACATAGCATTAAACCGTTATGTAATAATTAATCCTTTGTTTAATTCTTTATAAAGCATTGAAGCAAATATCCCTATGACCCTCAGACATGTCATAAAATCTACAGTCAAAAAAAAGTAATAGAAAAATGTCTTACTTGTTATGATACATCGCAATAAACCACATTCAATTGCTATGCATTTAATATGTAGCAGCTGACTGTGATTACATAGTCTAAATGTCTTATTGACATGTTGGTACAGCGAAATTTAAGTAAATGACATAAAGGATAAAGCTTATTTAATGGGGTGAAGGGGAATAATTGACAATTTGTATTATTTATTATTTTTCCCCAGGTGCCCCAAGGATCCAGCTAATTACTGGAGGAAGACTGTTCTTTATCTGTTATGCATCTGCACTGTCATCTTTGGTACAGATTAATGAAATATTTGGGCTTTGTTCTGAATTTTATTTGTTTATACACTGTATAGTTAGGATATTTGAATTACAACCCAAATTTCGGAATTGGGATGTTTTTTTAAATTTGATGACATAAATGTTCAAACTGAGAAATTTTACACTTTTATACACAAATGTGTATTTTTCAGTTTAAACATCTATGTTATCAATGTTCTGTTCTGAATAAAATATTGGCTAATATGATTTGAAAGTGTTTTAGTTTTCATTTTATTCAAATAAAAAAAAACCTTTTCGGAATTCAGGTTGTGAAATGGAAAACAAATGGCCCTCTTAGATTAACAGCATAATTTTTGGTTTTAAATGTGAAATCATAATTATAGTACATTTAGCAGGTTTTAATTCTTCCGTGTACTGTACTCTGTTCAGGAACAATTGGTTGACCGTGTAAATGTATGTAAAGTCTACATATTCTATCATTGAATTTTTATATTTATCGGCTATCAAGTCATGAAAATCAAAATTCATATGTGGAATAACTATTTTCATCAAGTATGGCAGAGTAAAGGGGCAGTGGTGGCTCAAATGGTTAAGGTTGCTGATCTGAAGACCAGAAACACCTGGGTTCAAGCCCCACCACCAGCAAGCCAGCCACTGTTGGGTCCTTGAGCAAGACCCTTAACCCTTCCTGCTCCAGGGGCGCTGTACCAAGCTTCCCCAACTTACTAAGATGGGATATGCGGGAAAAAAAGCATTTCATTGGCTCTGTACATGTACCTTGCACAATGAATTGAATATTATTATTATTATTAAACAATTTCACCCTTTGGTTGATAGCTGCGAGCCTCGGGTAAGCCAATGAGGTGAGAAAGACGTCTAGGTATGATTATATCTTGCGGAGTGTTTAATTGTATGAAGGACTTTACGACTCGTGTAAGTGATATCGGCGTTTGCTTGAGTGGCTGTGCCATTGGGAGAGCAAATGACGGCCGGTAGACTGAGCTGCGACACCTGATGTGAATGGCCATACAGCTTCATCTTGAGGTTTGTTCCACCCATGTAAATTGTGCGTTTTCTTCTTTTTAATATTTAGCTGTATTTCCCTGGTCTGCGTCTTAATTATTTTATATTTTATTGTCTTTGGCAATGGTTGTGTTTTTTCTGTTATTAAATTGTTAATTTTTGGATTTAATTGAGTTGTATTGTTTGGTTCTGATTAAATTTTTATTTTTGAGGTTTTACCCCTTCTGAGCAATTTGTCTGTTTTTCTTTTCTTATTTTAAGTGCGAAATGTTTATTGTTATGGTAATTTTTTTTTTTTTTTAATTTATATCTTTGGTTTTTTTTCTAGGAGCCGTTGTGGTGTGGAACCGGGACGGCCAGCCACAAGCACTAACACATTGTGTTATGTATGTTCTGGCATGTCTTCCAAATGTGTTTTCTACACGGGTTTGACAAAAAGGATGTATTTTTCATGAGAAAACTATAAATATTTTTAGTCATTTTTTAGTCAAACACTTTCCTGACGTACGGTGACAAGAGGGGACATTTACTTAGTTTTGTCCTGGCCACATGTTGTTGACTCATGGGAATGCTTTGTCATCGACAATTCTCTGGCTTTAATGAAGTACTTCAATTTATTATTGATTATTAAACGGTCCAACTGCGGTTAAAGCAGATGCGCTTCGAGAAACTTAGTAGCCACACTAATAACCAGGTGGCTGGGCTTTTACATACATATCGGTAACAGTACTGAACGTGGAAAAAGAGCATTCTTACAGGTCCGATAATGTACGGTATTTACATAAATATAAAAGTCACTTTTAAAATTTTTCACATTGTGATGAATATAATAGAAAATGAACAGACAGATGTTTCGAGACAAATAAACAATGTTTGCTTTGTGGAATTTTATTAATCGCCATATAATTGCATCATGAACTGATTTAAAATCATTAAAAAGCATTTTAAGCCAACTCGGATCAGTTAACTCACTTTCAACGTCAACATAATATAAATACAAAAATCTTATGAAATCATTAATTTACAGCCCGCAAACTGTCGACGTAAACTTAAGACTGCGCTTTAAGTGCCTTTCACTTATAATGTACCGGTGTTTTAGGACGCACCATGTCTTAATATTACATTCCAAATTCAAAGTAAAATGTTATTTAATCAATCAGATTAATTTTAAGAATTTAAGTTACAGATTTATTTAAAGCAATCAAGTAAACTTAATTTAATGTTTTATCAATGAGAACCTTGATTTTAAGTATTAAGTGAATTTTATAAAATACTACTTAGATTTTACTTTTATTTTATAAGATTTTTACCGACTTTTTACTCTTACTTGGTTATTATTATTTAACTTTTTATAATTATGTAAGCATGGCTAATTCTTTTTTATAAATAAAGTGGATTAATGATAGCATAATTGATGTCTAATAAACAAGTCTAATGATAGCATAATCATAATCATAATCTTTTTACTTCAATATCTCACATTTAATTCAATAAGTTACTAAGTGTTGTATTTTACCGTTAAACGTTACCCACGTACCGTAAGTCTAATCTACAGTAAAGTTTAATGCACAACTTTACTTTAAGATCAACATTAAGATCAACTTTACTTTAATTTATTCGAAATAAATCGTTATCTGAATTACAAACTAAAGATTCCTATTCAAAAATTGGACATGTACATCCTAGGTAGTCATTTTACCCCGAGATCTGTGGTCCATTAACTTTATACACGATGAAGAGAAGCTGCTAAACCTCCATTAATCCACATCAACACACTGTTCTGTCTTATCGATAAAATCAATAAACATTCGATTCATATTATTAAAGTTAAACAGAGATGACCCTCCCTACTGAACCTGTACAGGGGAAAGTGGTAGTGCAGTGGTTTAAGTTGTTGGACTACCACCCTAAGGACCTGGGTTCGAATCCCAGCCCCACCAAGCCACCATTGCTGGGCCCCTGAGCAAGGCCCTTAACCCCCAATTGCTCAGTTGTATAACAAGGAATATTGTAAGTCGCTCTCTATAAGGGTGTCTGCCAAATGTACAAAATAATACACTTTCTCATACTGTGGTATCAGGTAGACTCATCTGATCTTGCCAACATTCATTGTTGATTTTATTTGAATGCATTTGTTAAAAGAACTGGTCAAATTCAAAATCAATAAGTACAGTATACTTATTCAAACTAAGTAAAATAAAATCTATTTCTGACATTAATAACATATTTTCCACAGATTGCAGACACCATTCAAGCTCATGCAAGGTGAGTTGGCAATACATCTTAAACAACACTAATGAGTGTTGTTTAAGATGTAACCTTGCAGTATAACACAGATTTGTATAGATACACATTCATTTACACATACAACCACATACATGTATACTTCTTAAGATGTAAACACTGGTCCAGCAGCACTTCTGGTTGCATATTTTTTTTTTATTTGGTAAATTATTGGTATATTATTTGGTATAATTTAATTGTATGGTTATTTGTGAAAAATTTAATTACAAATAATACAAAAAATCTTCTGGACGAGTGCTGATCTTCTGAAATGGTTTGGGTATGTGTGTGTGGTTGGCAAAAAAGTGTTTATTTAACTATATTGTACACGTGTTACATTTTATTTTCATTGTCTTAGATAAAGAATAAGTTCAGAAGGATATTACAATTTTTTAATTACAATTTAAATATTTTTTTTTTCAAGATGGCGCTGCAGGAGCAGCAGATAGTTACGGCAGCTCTTCCTTTTCTTTTCCTATTTCTTTTCTTTTCTATTGTTTTTGGCCCGTCTTACGGGTTTTCTTTAATGTGGTCGTTTCCTGTTGCAAGTCTGCACACAGGGAACCACTTTTATTACTTTTCTTTTTTGTTTTTTATTGTTTTTTAACTTTTTTGGGAGTGCTTCGGCGAATCCCCTCAGCTTCTCACATGGCTCCATTGTTTACACCAGAGACCAGCTATTAGCCCTGCACAGACCTGCACCTCTCTACACTGAAAGACCCGAGGTTCCACGTGAAATACGGAGGAAACGGTGAGGCTGCAGAGCGGGGCGAAAGCTCCAGGAGAGAGCTTTCCATCATTATGGGAAATGTCCGTTCCCTCTCCAACAAGATGGACGAGTTGACGCCACTGACCCGGCTACAGCAGGAGTACAGGGAGTGTAGCCTCATGTGTTTTACTGAGACGTTGCTGAATGAATCGACAACGGACTCTGTGGTCGACCTGGATGGATTTAAACTGGTTTGGGCGGACAGGAGTTTAGGAGAGAGTGGTAACAAGAAAGGAGGAGGACTGGCGGTGTTTATTAACAAGAGATGGTGCAACCCGGTGCACGTCTCTGTTAAGGAGTTTCTCGCTGTGGGCATTCGGCTGTATTACATCCCGAGGGAGTTATCTCATGTTATTCTGTTTAATGTGTATATCCCTCCATCGGTGAGCAGCTCCTTCAGTAGCAGACTGTTACACCCTCCGTGTAGGAAGGAGCAGTTCCGCAGGTTTTTCATACCCACAGCTGTTAGACTGTACAACTCAACAGTCTAACTACAGATGCACATAACTGTTTGTTTCCATTGCCTAACTTATCTTATAGGTTAGTTGATGCCTAGTTTTTATTATTATTAACACATTATGTATAGAACAATACTTGTAGATTTATGAAAATGTTTTTTATCATGAATTGTTTTTATTTCACACATTTTGCACATTTCTATTGCACATGTTTTTCTATTTTCCTACTTTACACATAATTGTTTTTGTATCTGAGCCACTGTAACAATTTAATTTCCCCACTGTGGGATCAATAAAGATTATCTTATCTTATCTTATTCCCCTGGAGCTAACCTTTCTGCAAAACTGGACCTCTGCACTTCAAAGCTCCTGGATTTGTGTAAAATGAAGAGTGGGGATGCAGGCATGAGAATTAGAAGTGTGCTAGATTCACTCAGTCAGGTACATGTATATATTACACAACTGATATCCTTCTGCTTTCTGAATTATTAGATATGTAGTTGTATGTTAATTGAGGTGTACACAATTAATGTTCGCTGCAATTTACTTTTGTTTTTAACAGCATGTTGAAGATAAGCGAAATGCTGTGATCCGCTGCCTGCTTTCCTACCTGGGAGAATCATCTGAGAAGCACATCGAAGTCTACCAGGTACATTAATAAATAATTTAAAATTTAGTTTTGACTTTGGATATGTACAGTATTGCAAAATTTAAGGCAGATCAGTATTTTCATTTTTTGTTGTATATGAAATATTTTGTTGTATATGAAATATTAGTTTACATTCCTAAACATTAATTTTGCCATTATTTTTGGTATTATTTGTGATAATCTAGTGAAATGTTTAAAAAAAAAATTTGCAAACAACTGTTGCAATGTAAATGTGTGCCTTATGCTCATCGGCTTTATTTACTCCCTGAACCTATGTTATTCCTTAAAGCTGAGAAACACATTTGAAGTCTTCCAGTAAATCTTTTTTTGGGTTGGATGCTTTAAAATTTGCTCATTTTTTTAGCAATTTCTAAAATGTTTTAAAAAGCTTTGTTAATGTAAATAAAAGCAAGGTTTGTACTACACTTTACTGTTAACAAAAAGATTTTTTTATTACAGTGATCTATGTATATAATCTGTTTATTCAAGTGTTTAATTTAAATAAAAGTACTTAAGGAAAATGTCTGTTAGTGTTTTTTTTTATTGAAAACGTATAGTGATACACTACAAATTATATTAAATAATGTTTAAATAATATTTAAAGTAAAGGTTACTCGGGATAAATAAAAAAAGATAACTAGGACTTTTATGTAAAAAGAATGCAATAAATCATAATATATTTTCAAGCATTTCTTAAGTAAAATTGACAAACACGTCAATTAAATTCACTCAAAATTTCTAGGTTAACGTAACTTAAAAATTCCTAATTTAGGATACTAATAATTATGTTCATTCTTTTACAAATCTAGGTTAATTTACTAGCCTTTTTTGAGTGAAAATTGTTTCCAATCTTTTTTAAGTAAATCCCACTCCAGATTTTTTTCAGTGTATATCTTTCACAAATTCAAATACATTTAAACAGGTTTATTTAACCAACCTTAACAAAAGTTACCTAATAAAATCCACAGGACAATCTTAACACATTCGGTAGAACATTTGGGATTACCTATTAAAACATTATGGGTTAAAACATAGAAGTTACAGCAGAACTGTTCCATTTCCATCATATTTACCTCAGTTAATGCACTTGAAGTGCACCTGTCTAAGATTCACCCAAAAGCCCACAGTACACAACTGTGTGAAACTGGCCAAATAACTTAACTGTGAATGATTTTTTTGTACCCTGTACAGGAGGGGATTTGTTTGCTTACCTGCGCAATACACATTTGAAAGTTAGCCACAGAGTCAAGTGTCCAATATAAAAAAATGTGACATGATGTTTTGGAATGACAAGAGGGTTGTAAATAAATAAATTACAATGCTAATTTTTGGATGGACTAACTCTTTTAAAGTGTTACTAAAGCTGTCAAGACATTACAAAGCTTTTTGTTTAACATTATTTATGGTTATTTAATGAGAAATCTTATTTATGTGCTCTGTTGGTAGGACTCTGGTGATTAGCCATCTGCAGAATGCAAACCCCAAAGGATTTCCTAAATTTCACCAACATGTGGACTTTATGACGAGAGGGGAAAACACGCTGGATCTTGTTTACACAAACATCCCTGGCGCTTACCGAGCGGAGCCCCACCACCATCTCGGATACTCAGACCACATCCTTGTTATGCTAATGCCAGCATACAGACCGCTTGTCAGACGCTCTAACCGGTTTTAAAGAAGGTGAGAACATGGCCAACAGGAGCTACTTCTGCTCTTCAGGACTGTTTTGAGTGCACTGACTGGCAAATGTTTAGAGAGGCTGCAACCAATGGCGAATCTGTTAACACGACATCAGTGATCAGCTATATTGGCAAGTGCATTTATGACGTGACTGTCTCCAAAACCATCACAACACACCAAGAACCAGAAACGTGGATGACCATAGAGGTGTGTGCTCCGCCTTCAGGGCAAAGGACAAGTCTGCCCTAAAAACAGCCAAGCCTTTGATGTCTAGAGCTATCAAAGAGGCAAAGCGAGCGCACAACGAGAAAATTCACGGCCACTTTCAGGACAGCGAGACACTCGGTGCATGTAGCAGGGCATCCGGACAATCACTAACTACAAGACACTCCACCTGCTTGTAACAGTGATGCCTGGTTTGAGGTGCAGAACAATGTGGCAGCAAGGAAGACCACCCCTCCTCCCAATGACCAGGTGCACTGTATAACGACGGCTGATGTGAGGAGAACTTTAAGCGAAGTTAACCCACAGAAGTCTGCTGGACCGGACAACATCCTCAGCAGAGTACTCAGGGACTGTGCAACACAACCAGCAGATGTCTTCAACGACATCTTCAACACTTCCCTGTGCACCGCTGTCATTCCCACGTGCCTCAAAACCGCTTCCATCATCCCTGTGCCGAAAAAGTCATCAGTCTCCTGCCTCAATCACTACCGTCCGGTTGCACTCACACCCATTGTAATGAAATGCTTCAATAGACTCAGCATGTGGCACTTTATCACACATTATTAGCACACACCCTGCTGCCCCCCACACTGGACCCATTACAGTTTGCGCACCGTCCGAACCATTTCACGGACAACGTTATTGCCACAACCCTCTATCTGGCCCTCACACACCTGGACAATAAGAACACATACGTACGAATGCTGTTCATAGACTTTAGTTCAGCATTTAACACAATCATCCCTCAGCATCTGATCGAGAAGCCTGAGCCTGCTGGGCCTGAACACCTCCATCTGCAACTGGATCATGGACTTTCTGACAGGAAGACCTCAGTCAGTCCAGAGAACCTCACCTGGTCACTCAATACCAACTCTGTTAGTAAAAAAGCCCAGCAGCGCCTCTACTTCCTGCAAAGACTGAGGAAAGCCCACCTTCCACTTTCCATCCTGACCATGTTCTACAAAGGGGCCATCGAGAGCATTCTGAGCAGCTGCAGTACTGCCTGGTTTGGGAACTGCACCGTCTCGGATCGCAAGACCCTGCAGAGGACAGTGAGAACAGCTGAGAAGATCATTGGAGTCTCTCTTCCCTCCATAACGGACATCTACACCAGACGCTGCATCCGCAAAGCCAACAGCATTGTGGAAGACTCCACACGCCCCTCACACTCACTCTTCACACTCCTGCCGTCTGGAAAAAGTTACCATAGCATTTAGGCCCTCACAACCGGAATGTGTAACAGTTACTTCCCTCAAGCCATCAGGCTGCTCAACACACTGATCTGAACTACCTCAACCTACAAATATGCACACACACTCAACCCTCAAGCCATCAGGCTGCTTAACAAAACTGAACTACATACACACACACACACACATTCAACACAAGTAGACTAAAAACCAAAAAAACCCACCAAAAAAATCAAAATATTTTTGTTAAGCACAGTCACTTTACAATGCTATTTGCACAATATTGTTGTTAATTTGCACATTCCATGTTTTTACCTCATTTTACAATATGGTTGGCGCTATTGAATGTTCTGTCCAGCGTTATGTTCTGTTCTCTATTGTCTTCTTTGCACTGTCTTTGTAATGTTTGTATTGTTTATTGCACTGCCTGTTCTGCACTGGCTGCACTAGGTTGAACACATGCACTTTATGTCTATTCTGTTCAGTGGCTCTTTGTTGTTTTGTGAAATTCTGTGTTTTCTCGTTTTCTGTGTTAACGTTTCTCCAGCACCCATCTCATTGCACTGTTTATTTCATCTGGCTGAAATGACAATAAAACTCCTTGAACTTGAACTTAAACTAGTTCCGCCCCTTTCTTAACCAATGAATTTCCATTATTTCCAGATTTACCCAGATTTCTCCAATTGTGATGTAGTTAACATTATTTTGCAATCTCCTTATTGAGATGTATGTTACCCTTATTTCAGAACGACGTAATTGTACATTGTGATGTAATTTTCTAATTGTGAGATCATTTCCAATTAAAGTCGTTTGACTTCCTGTTTGTTAAAAAAAGAAGTCATCAATATGAAAGCCTTTCTCTTCCTGATTTTTTCACACTTGGCTTGCCTGCAACCCGAAACTCTTTTGCTGTGGATTTTTGAATCTTCACACTTAAAACATTTATCTGCTGACAAGGCAGAAGTTTAATTTTACTTACGCTCCTTTTTTATAGAGGTTTTATATATATTTTTTTGTTGTGGCTTAAACTACTTCTCGGTTATATTTTAAATCACTTATATAGTCTTGTCATTTAATGATTTGTCAGTTCACTCTAGAATCACCTATTCATTTTTTAAATAATTCTTTTAATTTAGCACTCAGTTAAATGTTAAAACAGTGGACACACAGTTTATGATTACGTATCTACTTTTAAAACTGTATTGCATGAAAATCATGAAGAGTGGGTACTTATTTTAAACGCTTATTTCTCTCTTTCTCTCTCTAGATTGTTTAATTGCTACCTGTGCATCTAATTTTTCCTTCCCGAACCTGCAATGTCCCAAACACTGTGGTCCTTCCAGATACCACTGAAACAGATAGTTTTAAAATTTTTTATGAAAAGTGCATTTGTCCCATTCAGTCAAGTAAAAAACACCTTTGGAAGACATGCCAGAACTGTTTAACTATACGGATGCATAAAAAAACACTTTCCTGACGTCCTGGAGAGCTGAGACTTACAGAAACTTTCAGTTTACAAGAATCACTTTGCAGTACACATACAAAACACATGAAAACACAATTAGTGCTTATATCATGAAAAATGTTAAATGTTTATGATAGAATATGAAAAATCTTAATTTTCAAATTTTTTGATTAAATACAATTTGACTTTTATGACTTGATATCAGAAAATATAATTTGTTTAATGAAAAAAATATGAAAAATCATAATTTTCATATTTTTTCATGAAATGACTGGAAAAATATTTATTTTGGGTTTTTTCATGAAAAAGGCACTTGATATCAGAAAATATAAATTTTTTATGAAAAAATATGAAAATTGTGATTTTTCATATTGTTTCATAAAATGACTGTAAAAATATTAATGTTGGGTTTTTTCATTAAAAAGGCACTTGAAATCAGAAAATATGATTTTTTAATGAAAAAAATGAAAAAATCATAATTTCATATTTTTTCATGAAATGACTGTAAAAAATATTTATTTGGGTTTTTTTTCATTAAAAAGGCACTTGAAATCAGAAAAATATGATTTTTTTTAATGAAAAAATATGAAAAACTCATAATTTTCATATTTTTTCATGAAATGACTGTAAAAATATTTATTTTGGGTTTTTTTTTTCATGAAAAAGGCCACTTGAAATCAGAAAATATGATTTTTTTTATGAACAAATATAAAAAATCATAATTTTTCATATTTTTCCATAAAATGACTGTAAAAATATTAATTTTGGGTTTTGTCATTAAAAATGCAGGTGTCCCATCATCTTGCAATCGAAAGCATCTGAAAACCCCTTTGAGGGCAGCCCAGAGCAAGTTTTAAACATACGCATGCATTAAAAACCAACTTTCCTGACGTCCTAGAGAGCTGAGACTTGCGGAAACGCTTAGTTTAGACCAAAAGCAGCACTTTGCTACAAGACACATAGAGAACGCATGAAAACACAAAGTAAAGTGCTTATATGATGAAAATAGTCATTCCACACATGAATATCGACATTTTATGACTTGATATCAGAAAATATAAATTTTTATGAAAAAATATGAAAATTGTGATTTTTCATATTTTTTCATAAAATGACTGTAAAAATATTAATTTTGGGGTTTTTTCATTAAAAATGGCTTTGTCCCATCATCTTGCGTCGAAAGCATGTGAAAACCCCTTTTGAGGGCATCCCAGAGCAGTTAAAAATACGCATGCTGGAAAACCATTTTTCCTGAGTCCTAGAGAGCTGAGAGTTGTGGAAACGCTTAGTTAGAGACCAAAAGCAGCACTTGCTGCAGGCACATAGGAACGCAAGGAAAACACAAAGTATAAGTGCTTGTATGATGACAATACACATGATCGACTTAACTTGACTTATATCTTGGAATGATATGAATTTTTATAAAAATATGAAAATTATTATTTTTCATATTTTTTGTATAAAATGACTGTAATAATTTAATTTTAGGTTTTTCTCATGAAAAATGCATGTGTCCCATCATCTGCGTAGAAGAAAGGAAGAAGAAAGCATGTGAAAACCTTTGAGGCATCCCAGAGCATTTTTAACATACGCAGCATGAAAAACCACTTTCCTGACGTCCTAGAGAGCTGAGGATGGCGGAACGCTAGTTTAGACCAAAACACAACTTTGCTACAGACAACATAGAGAAACGCATGAAAACACAAAGTATAAGTGCTTATATGATGAAAATAGTCATTCCACACATGAATATCGACTTTTATGACTTGATATCAGAAATATAAAATTTTTTATGAAAAAATATGAAAATTGTGATTTTTCATATTTTCATAAAATGACTGTAAAAATATTAATTTTGGTTTTTTCATTAAAAGCGTGCCCATCATCTTGCGTCGAAAGCATGTGAAAACCCCGTGAGGCTCCCAGATCATTTAAACATACGCATGCATGAAAACCATGTTCCTGATTCCTAGAGAGCTGAGATTGTGGAAACGCTTAGTTAGACCAAAGCAGCACTTTGTGGGCACATAAGAACAAAAAACCAAGTATAAGTGCTGTATGATGACAAGAGTCATTCACACTTATATCGACTTTATACTTGTATCATAAAATATGAATTTTTTATAAAAATATAAAATTATTTTTTCATATTTTTATAAATGACTGTAAGAATATTATTTTCGGTTTTTCATGAAAAATGCATGTGTCCATCATCTTGCGTAGAAAGCATGTGAAAACCCTTTGAGGGCATCCCAAGCATTTGAAACATCGCATGCATGAAAACACTTTCCTTACGCGTCCTAGACGAGACTTGCGAAACGCTTAGTTTAGACAAAGCAGACTTTGCTACAGACACATGAGAACGCATGAACACAAGTATAATGCTTATTATATGATGAAATGTCATTCCCACAGAATATCGACTTTATGACTGATTCAAAAATCTAAAATTTTTATGAAAAAATATGAAAATTGTGATTTTTCATATTTTTTCATAAATGACTGAAAAAGATTACTTTTGGTTTTTCATTAAAATGCGTGTCCCATCTCTTGCGGCGAAGCAGTGAAAACCCCTTTTGAGGGCATCCAGAGCAGTTAAACATAGCATGCTGAAACCATTTGCCGAGTCTAGAAGCTAGAGTTGTGGAAACGGCTTAGTTTAGACCAAAAGCAGCACTTTGCTGCAGGCACATGAGAACGCAAGAAAACACAAAGTATAATGCTTGTATGATGACAATATCATTCCACCATGATATCGACTTTAGACTTGATATCAGAAATATGAATTTTTTATAAAAATATGAAAATTATTATTTTTATATTTTTTTATAAAAGATGTAAAATATTATTTGAGGTTTTTCATGAAAAATCAGTGTCCCATCATCTTGCGTAGAAAGCATGTGAAAACCCTTTGAGGGCATCCACAGAGCAGTTAAAAACACATACGCATGCATGAAAAACCACTTCCTGACGGCCTAGAGACTGAGGTGCGGAAACCTTATGAGACAAAGCGCGCTTGCACAGGCACCTAGATAACGCATGAAAACAAGTATAAGTGCTCAATGAGAAAATAGTCATTCCACACATGATTCGACTTTTATGACTTGAATATCAGAAAATATGAATTTTTTATAAAAAATATTAAAATTATGAATTTTTCATATTTTTTCATAAAATTACTGTAAAATTTCATTTGGTTTTTTCAATGAAAAAATGCATGTGTGCCCCATCATTTTTTTGGCTCAAAACATGTGACCATCCCTTTGGAGTGCATCCCAGCGCAGTTTAAACATTACTCATAGCATGAAAACCCACTTCCGACGTCTAGAGAGCTGAGAGTGCGAAACGCTTCGTTATACCAAAAGCGCACTTTGCTGCAGGCAACATAGAGCACACATGAAAACACAAGTACTGAGCGCGTATAATGAAAAAAACAACAAAAAAATACAACAAAAAAAACCCCGTACTGCTATTCATAGTTTTTTGTTTGCTTGTACTTCGCTCTGGACAACGCTCCTGTAATGCTGCAAATGTAATGTAAATGTAAATATGATGAAATATCAATCCATACAAGATTTGACTTTTATGATTTGATATCAGAAATATACATTTTTTAGGAAAAAATAGAAAATTTGATTTTTTATATTTTTTCAAAAACGACTGTTAAAATGTTCATTTGGGTTTTTTTTTCATGTAACAATGCATAGTGTCCCCATCATCTTGCGTCGAAAGGCATGTGAAAACCCCCTTTTGAGGGCAATCCCCGAGCAGTTTAACATACTCATCATGAAACCACTGCCTGACGTCCTCAGAGGCTGAGAGTTTGCGGAAACGCTAGTTTTCGCCCCAAAAGCAGCCTTTGCTGCAGGCACATAGAGAACGCATGAAAACCAAGTATAAGTGCGTATATGATGAAAATAGTCATTCCATAGCATGAATCGACTTTTATGATTTGATCTCAGAAATATGATTTTGTTAGAAAAAAATGAAATTATTATTTTTCATATTTTTTGTTTTTTTTTTTTCATAGAAAAGTACTGTAAAATTAATTTTGGTTTTTTTTCATTAAAAAGTCATGTGTACATCAACGTGTGTCGAAAACAGTGAAACCCCTTGATGGCAGCCATAGCAGTTTTTAACATACGCATCCTGAAAAACCAGTTTCCTGAATTCCTATAGAGCTGAGAGTTGCGAACGCTTAGATTGGCTCAGAAACGCGCTTGCAGAAAAGCAACATAGAAAACAACAAAGTTAGTGCTCATATGAAGGAAAATAGTCATTCCACACTGAATACGACTTTTATGACTTGAGATCAGATAATATGAAAAATATGAAATCATAATTTTCATATTTTTTCATAAAATGAACTGTAAAAATATTAATTTGGGTTTTTTTCATTAAAAATGCATGTGTGACTCAATGTGGTCGAAATCATTGAAAACCCCCTTTGAGGTCCAAGCCAAGAAGCAGTTTTATTAACATACCATGCATGAAAAACCACTTTCCTGACGTCCTAAGAGCTTAGTTGGCTCATGAAACCGCGTTACCGAAGCCATAGAAAACACAGTTGAAACACAAAGTATAATTTGCTCATATGATGAAAATAGTCCTTCCCCACATGATATCGACTTTATGACTTGATATCAGAAATTATGATTTTTAGAAAAATATGAAAATCATATTGTTCACATTTTCATAAAATGTCCTGTAAAAATCTTATTGTGGGTTTTTTTTCATTAAGAATGCATTGTCCCCTCAACTTGTTTCGAACAAGTGAAACCCCCTTTGAGGCACGCCAGAGCAGTTTTAAACATCGCATGCACTGAAAAACACTTTCTGACGTCCCAGAGAGCTGATAGTTGCGGAAACGTCTAGTTGGCTCATGAACCGCGCTTCGAAAGCACATAAATCTCACATGAAACACAAAGAAAGTGCTCATAGGATGAAAATAGTCTTTCCACACATAATCGACTTATATGACTTGAATCAAAAATTTGCTTTTTTTTATGAACAAATATAAAAATCCTAATTTTCATATTTTTTCAATATAAATCCTGTAAAAATATTAATTTTGTTTTTTTTTTCATCAAATGCACTTAATAAATAGGAAAAGATGATTTTTATGAAAAATAACATGAAAAAATCATAATTTTCAAATATTTTTTCATAACAGGACGGTTTAACAATAGTGATTTTTGGTTTTTTTTTTCATTAACAATGCATGTGTCCCATCAACTTGTTTCGAAAACAATGTGAACCCCTTTGAGGCAAGCCATAGCATTAACATACTCATGCATGAAAACCACTTTCCTGAACGTCCTAGAGAGCTGAGAGTTTGCGGAAACGTCTATTGGCTCATGAAACGCGCTTTGGCAGAAAGCACATAGACACACATGAAAACACAAAATATAATGCTCATATATGAAAATAGTCTTCCACACATGAATATCGACTTTTTGACTTGATTCAGAAAATATGATTTTTTATGAAAAAATATGAAAAATCTTAATTTTTGGATATTTTTTTTCATAAAATGACTAAAAATATTCACATTTTGGGTTTTTTTTCATTAAAAATGCATGTGTGACATCACTTGTGTCGAAAACATGTGACAACCCCCGTTGATGGCAGCCAGAGGCAGTTTTAACAGACGCATGCATGAAAAACCACTTTCCTTCCTGACCGTCCTAGAGAGCTAGTTGGCTCCTGAAACGCGCTTTGCGAAGCCCAAGAAAACACCTTAAACACAAAGTAATAAGGTGCTCATAGATGAAAATTAGTCATTCCCACACATGAATAATCGACTTTTTGACTATATCAGAAATATCGATTTTTATGAAAAATATGAAAAATCTAATTTCATATTTTTTCATAAATGACTTTAAAGATTAATTTTGTTTTTTTCATCACAATGCACTTGAAATCGGAAAATATGATTTTTTATTATGAAAAATATGAAAAATCATAATTTTCATATTTTTTATAAAATGACTGTAAAATATTGATTTTGGGTTTTTTCATTAAAAATGCAATGTGTCCCCTCATCTGTTTCGAAACATTGAAAAACCCACACCCTTTGAGGGCAAGCCAAGCAGTTTTAACATACGCTGATGAAAAAACACTTTCCTGAACTTCCTAGAGAGCTGAGAGTTGCGGAAACGTCTAGTTGGCTCATGAAACGCGCTTTTGCCGAAAGCACATAGAACACACACTAAAGCACAAAGTATAAGTGCTCATATGATGAAAATAGTCATTCCACACTGAATAATGCACTTTTAAGCCCTTTATATCAGAAAAATATGATTTTTTATTAAACATATGAAAATCATAATTTTCATATTTTTCAATGAAATACTGTTAAAAATATTAATTTTTGGTTTTTTTCATTAAAATGCATGTGTGCCATCAACTTGTGTCGAAATCATGTTGAAACCCCCTTGTGAGGGCAGCCAGAGCCTTTTAACATACGCATGCATGAAAAACCACTTTCCTTCCTGACGTCCTAGAGAGCTGAGATTTGCGGAAACGCTTAGTTGGCTCTGAAAACGCGCTTTGCAAAAGCACATAGAAAAAACATAAACCACAAAGTATAAGTTGTCTCATATGATGAAAATAGTCATTCACAATTAATATCACTTTTATGACTTTATCAAATTCACAAATGATTTTTTAATGAAAAAATATGAAAAATCATAATTTTTCATATTTTTTCATAAAATGACGAGTAAAATATTAATTTTGTTTTTTTCAATCAAAATCATTGAATAGGAAAATATGATTTTTATGAGAAAATAATTAAAATCAATAATTTCATATTTTTTTTCAATAAAATGACTGTAAAAATATTGATTTTGGTTTTTTCATAAAATGCATGTGGTCCCTCATCGTTTCGAAAACATGTGAAAACCCCCTTTGAGGGTCAAGCCAAGCAGTTTTTAAACATACGCATGCATGAAACCACTTTCCTGACGTCCCTTAAGACTGAGAGTTGCGGAAACGTCTAGTTTGGCTCATGAACGCGCTTTGCAGAACACATAGAACACACATGAAATCACAAAGTATAAGTGCTCATATGATGAAAATAGTCTTCCACACAGAATATCGACTTTTAAGACTTGATTCGAAATATGATTTTTTATGAAACATATGAAAAATCAATAATTTTCATATTTTTTCATGAAATGACTGTAAAAATATTAGTTTTTGGTTTTTTCATAAAAATGCATGGTGCCCATCAACTTGTGTCGAAAATGTGAAAACCCCCTTTGAGGGCAAGCCAGAGCAGTTTTATTAACATAGCATTCAGGAAAAACCACTTTCCTGACGTCCTGAGAGCCTTGAGATTTTGGCGGAAACTCTTGTTGGCTCATGAAACGAACGCGCTTTGCAAAAGCAATAGAAAACACTGAAAACACAAAGTATAAGTGCTCATCGATTAAATAGTCATTCCACATGAATATCGACTTTTATGACTTGATATCAGAAAATATGATATGAAATCTCTAATTTTCATATTTTTTTCATGAAATGACTGTAAAATATTTGATTTTGGGATTTTGCATAAAATGCAGTGTCCATCAGCTGTTCGAAACAGGAAACCCCCTTTGAGGGCAAGCCAGAGCAGTTTTTGACATACGCAGCATGAAAACCACTTCCTGACGTCCTAGAGAGCTGAGTTGCGGAAACCTTTGTTGGTCTCATGACAACCGCTTGGCAGAAGGCACAGAGAGAACACAACATATATGCTCATATGATGAAAATAGCATTCCACAATTTCGCTTTTATGACTTGATATCAGATACTTGATGTTTTTAGAAAATTATCATTTTTCATATTTTTCATAAAATCATGTAAAAT
>VCAZ01000003.1:12544345-12626190 GCA_005784505.1 Bagarius yarrelli
TTAAACATACGCATGCATGAAAAACCACTTTCCTGACGTCCTAGAGTGCTGAGAGTTGGGGAAACGCTTAGTTGGCTCATGAAAAGCGCTTTTTAGAAAGCACATAGAAAACACATGAAAACACAAAGTATAAGTGCTCATATGATGAAAATAGTCATTCCACACATGAATTTCTTTTCTACTTTTATGACTTGATGTCAGAAAATATGAATTTTTTCATTAAAAAAATATGAAAAATCATAATTTTCATATTTTGGAAGACATGCCAGAGCAGTTTAAATATACGCATGCATGGAAAACCACTTTCCTGACGTCCTGAGAATTGCCGAAACGCTTAGTCAGATCACAATAAACATTTTGCAGCACAAACATAGAGAACCAAAGAAAACACAAAGTGTAAGTTCTCATATTTTAAAAAATAGTTATTCCACACATGAATTTCGACTTTTATAACTTGATATCAGAAAATATGATTTTTTTCCGATCAAATATGAAAAATCATAATTTTTTTTCTTTTTTCATAAAATGACTGTAAAAATATTAATTTTGTTTTTTTTAATGAAAAATGCATGTGTCCTATTATTGGGACTTATGCACATGCCCAAAATCATAATTCTCATATTTCTTCATAAATTTACTTTTAAAATATTAATTGTGAGTTTTTTTCATGAAAAATGCATGTGACAGATACAAATTTGAAATTTACACCAAATAGAATAAATTGTATTAATAAAACATTGAGCATTAATCGACACTATTTTCATGTTGTGGTGTCATTTGACAATGTGAGTTGCTTCATTAGATTAGAATTACTTTCCATCCATGAGAAGAGACTCTTTCTTTCTGCTCATAAGTTGCACATTACATATACACTCTTGAATTGAACAAAATAGGGGGGGAACTTGCTGAACTTGCCAATCCTTGCTAGTCCTATATAGAACAGACTTTTTTGTAACAGCTGTGAATTACTTAGTCTGTGCAATTGTGCTTGTTTGTGAACACCCACCCACCTCTAATTGGAAAATGATAATTTACTCTACCTAACACAATCATCATCAGTTATGTCACACCTCACACAAAAGAAAAAATGGTTATGGGTAGTATAAAATTCGGATGTACTACAGCGTCACAACATCGCAAATTAAATAAACTTGAATAATGTTTCACTTTAATGATGTTAAATTTAACGACAATGAACAATATTTTTTGTTTGGGCACTTAAAATGTTGCGTTGCGACTTTCTGCCTCTTCCTTTCTATATTTCTTTTAGGATAGTAATTTGTGCATTGTATGCATACTTTAAAATCCAGGTGGAGGTAGTAGATCATCTATGAACGTTTTGCGTGCTGTATTTTGCATTCTAAGAATTCAGACATAATACCTGCCTTGCATACTCAGTTGTTGTTGTAGTATTTAGTAGTTATTTTTCCTATGTTATCTTTATATGCCAACAGTACAGTTTTCTTTTCATTATTTTTTTTCTGTACTTTTAAAAAACGTTATTATATTGTAACCGATTTGTGTATTTTTACAGGTTGTACTTTATGGATGTTGATTCTGTCTAATTACAAAGCTGCCAGTGTACCTGTGCGGTATGATAGTGAAAGCAGCTGAGCTGGCTGAGATTTAAACTTAAGTACATCATTGCTCCTTGCGCATGTTAACTTTAGGATGGATCTTTATTGCTTAATGCAAAGAAATGTTCCTAAACAGCAATGTTTGCCAGATGATTACTTTGGACCATAAGCATTTCCTCTCCTCTTACTATATTTAAGAATCATCTTCTAGAACTAAGGTTGTTTTAAACTTGCGTCTTTATGTAAACCCCTCAGTATTTACAATCCTAATGCCATCTCTTGAATGTTGACTTTTACAACGATAGTTGGTTCTTCTTAGATCCTTCTGATCAAATGTTGTTAAAGTGGTTTTTATCTTCAATGATATCATTTTGTTCAATTTAGTTGTATTGTTTTGTCTTCAAGATCTTTTGGTAAGCTTCCTTTTTAAGCATGCACTAACTTTCTTTCTGATGGTAAATTTGTTAGAAAACAATAAAAAAACAGGGGATTAAACTACTCATTTATTTAAACTTTACAGATAAAAATAGCTGTAATTCTTAAATGGTCAATGCAGAATTTTTATTAAAAAAATAAAAATCACTGTGGTAGAAGTAGAAACAGCCAATATTTAAATACTTATGGAACTGACTTTATATGCTACTTAATTATTTTGCACACATTTCCATTTAGCTGACATTGGCTCTTTTGTGATGTCTGAAGCACGGCAGCAGAATAGTGAAATCCGGTTGGCTGTTGCTAGAATGATAGACAAAGTTGACTACTTGGCTTCCATGGTACAGCATAATTCCTTTGTTTCTGGTGACTGTACATTAAAGTAAATCAAGTACATTAATGTTTCATGTGAAAAAAACATCACACATGCTACAGTCAGTTATGCTATTTGAGTGTCTTTCGAGTAAGTCTTCTGTTAATTAGAACAACATAACTAATCTTTAAATGCACAACATAAAGTGGTAGCTCAATGGTTAATGTGTTGGATTGCTGTTTGGAAGATCAAGGAATCAATTCCTATTCACCACCAAGCTGCCACTGCATGGACCCTGGAGCAATGCCCTTAACCCTCAGTTCTGAGTTGGAATAAGAGATATTGACATTAAGGGGATTTCTTTCATTTATAGTTGGATAAATTACACAATCCAGGCATTGTCTCTGCCCATTAGATTTGTGGAATCAACCAAGTTCCTGCACAACATACACCGAGATGGTTATTGAGTGGCCAGGCAATAACCATCTCAGCACTGAGCGGAGCCCACTGAACAGAGACAAATCCTATTTTACTCACAAATATCACTTTACTCTTTATCCATCTTAATTCAATCAGCATCCTGGTCAGCAAAATTATGTTTATTAATTATGAAATGGAAAGTTTTTTTTAAAGGCTTTTTAAAGCCATCGTGTGTTGCATTGTGTGCTACGTAAGTGTGTGCATGATTTAGATGTATTAAGAAAATCAGTTTGCTTTTGAAAAGGACAAACAATGCTCTTTAGAGCAGCAGTCATGATGCCAGACTTCTCCACACTGAACAGGAGAAGGTGTGTGTGTGTGTGTGTGTGTGTGTGTGTGTGCATGTAGTTAAAATCTAGCCCTAGCAGGTCCTGCACTCTGTGCCAGTCTGGTGTCAGCCTATGATCACAAACAAAATATACACAGCAAAACAGTCATGAATACATTCAGATTATAAGTTGAAAAAATATCATTGTTTGTGCAAACACTGATTCCTGATCCTTCCATTTTATTATCAAATCCTCAGACACTTGGGTAAATGCACTGTAGGTGCAGTAGGTTAAGAAATGTTCATATGTTTTTTGAACTACATTACATTAATGCATTTGGCAGATGCCTTTATTCAGAGCAAATTGTATCTCTCTGAGCAAGTGCGGGTTAAGGGCCCAACAGTGGTACTTTAGTGGTGCTGGGAATTGAACCCTGATCTTACAACTAGCAATCCAACACCTTAACCACTGCACTACCACTATATTTATATAGGGATTTATCTTTTTGGTAATGACATCATAATCAATAGTATAATAGTATAGTATGATAGAGTAATCAGATGCTGGTCAGTAAACACCTGTAAGTCCACAAAGTATCTACTGACCAGCATCTAACACCTGTGGACTGGGTTTTTTCTGATCTTTGCTTTCTTCATGGTTTCATGGTATGGATTTCAAGCAAAATATATTTCTAACTTTAGACAACTTTTGACAACTTATTTAATCATTTTACCACAACAACAAATATCTAAATTTAAAACAAATAATCTCTGTTTTTGTTCTTGAAACCAAGTTTAACTTACATTTTAAGTTAAAGGCATAAAATATGATTTTTTTTTGTTCTGCTGGTTGAAAATAGAGGTGGATTGATTTTATCGTGGTTTTAAAAAGCTCATAGTGCACTATTTTCATCACAGTAAAATTGCAATACAGTGAATTATTAAAATATGGCACAGGATTGAGACAGATGTTTAATTACGCTTCTACTTTATTTAAAAGCGTATAAGCTATGGTCCAGTTTTTTTGCCCTCTCAGGTATGTTTGGCTGAGGAGTTGGACATGTCCTCTTTTCGTGTGTGTAAGCTGCAGCAGGAGACAGATGCTCTGCGACAGAAGGTGACAGAGCTGCAAGCCGAGATCAGTGCCGTCCTACAGAAAAGCCAAAGTTGCTGTGCTCTGATCACTTCTCTGGAGTTTAAAGTGGAAGGTACAGGACAACTGTCGGAACTCAGAGCCCTCCTCTGAGCAGACACATTCGTAGGGGTGTCACAAGTTGAGCCAATTTCCACTATGTCCAAATTAAACTATCAAAGAAAATAATAAACTTGCAAAAGGAATAAAAAGTCTTGAGTTCAAGGTGAGAAAAGCAAAAATCTCCAATTTATTGCAGTCAGAAAGCATTCAGAGGATCCAACAGAAGGCAGTCTTTCCAACAATAAATGGCACAAGCAAAAAGCAAAACCTAAACCCTCCCCTGCCCTAATTTTACATCAGGCTTAGCTTCATTTCATTCTTCCTTCTAGTGCTACTCCTAATATGTATATATATATTATCGCCAGTTCATGACTTATTGCTCTATTATACTTATCTGTTGCTCGCGCCACCCTTATTTTTAGCATAATAAAAGCATTTGAGACTTTCTTGGTTCAACAAGATTAGTTGTCTAGGTGTTTTATTAAGGCTAATATCTTGAGTAGACTTTAATCTGTGTGACATCCTAAATGATCTGAGCCTTACTAATCTACACTGATTAAAAAAAAATCCTTCATTAATTCATTTTTTTTATACAAATAACTTCTTAATCCAATTAAACCACATAATGCATGTGTTTGTTTCAGAAAGTTTCAGTTTAAGATTTATTGTAAGTATTTTTAATGAATAGAGTTTGAACAAGAGGATGTACAGTCTTTGGCAGCAGTGCAGAGATTAGAAACGGAAACAGAAAAAGATTTAGAATGGAAAATAACGAATATGGTGGAGGAGATTCAAGAGCTAAGGGCAGAAAATGTGTTTGCAAGGGGAGGAAGGGGAGAGAGGAAGGGAAGAAGGCTAGTGGGAAGTGGTGGCTTATGATTAAGCTGTTTGACTATCAACCCAAAGATCATGGGTTCAATTCCAGGCTCCACCAAGCCATTACTGCTGGGCCCCTGAGCATGATGCAGGTTGACATGCCTGAACCAGTGTGGCATTTATAAATTATTTATTTAAATACATTTCTTGGGTCCAGAGTCCAGCTCAGACTATAAACGTATCCAATTATATTAATAATAAAATACACTATTATACCGTAGTTGATGCCTGTTGATGCCATTTAATTTAAATGATAACGTAAAGCAGGCACACGTATTAATATGAAGTAATCAGATAAAAGTGATTAAATGATTAGAGAGTTTAAGCAGCCCCATGTTTGGCTCTGTGTGTTTTAGTCAGCTGGATTGGCAGGAGGCGTGTAATTTAGCACTGAATGAGCAGAAATTCAAACTAAAAGAAAAGATTACACAGCTAAAAAAATCAGGTACCATGTAAGGTAGTCACTTATGGGCAAATGTTTACCTTTAAATTTATTTTTTCTTTATGCTTTGTAGAATGCAAAATTACAGAAAGAACTGGAAAAATACGGACAGCGCAGCTCTCTGTACAGGTTAGGCATAGTTACAGTTGAAGAGTCCTAATTCTGCATTCAGTAATGTTATGACTTTAGTAATAAAAAACAGGCATGTTTGGGGGGGCGCTTAAACAGTGTGCAAAACTCTGTCTATTATGAAAACGATAAACGGTAAGTGAAATAGGAAGAATGTCAAAACAACAAATTGTGTGAAAAATGTAGCAGCTAAAAAATGCATTTAACCCCCTTTAAATCTAGACATGATTATAATGTAGTGTACACAACGCAATATATAGGTGTACACAAGGCACCAGACTACCTGGCCAGGCCTTCACTTCCCACATGCAGTAATGAACCCATCACCCTTTCCACTGTAGACTGGGAACACACCACCAGAGCTGCACTTTTGATAGATGCTCTGACCCAGTCGTCCAACTATCACAATTTACGCTAACCTATTTTTTCTGCTTCGAACACATCAACTTTGGGGACAATGGTCAACTGGCTTGTGAGTATCACTGAATCAGTGATACTCACAAGCTATAAAGGTGTGCACTGTTACTTTCTTTTCCTCCTGCATCCATACGCAGAGCTACTGAGCTGTACTAATATTATAAAACATTTTCTTTATAGACAAATGTGTGCATCTTATTTGATTCACTAAAGGTATAGATGTGTGTAATGTCCTGTTTCAGGAGAAATAGGTTGTAGATGGAGGAAATGATGAATAGGCTGTTCCACTTTCTGAGGGCTCGGTTTGATCTGCAGCAGACTTATTCTGGGAATTCTGTCTTGAACACAGTCCTCAGTACCATCAACGTAGTAAATGTACAGATATTTAGATATGACTGTGCACTTAAACCTAATTTACACCTACAACTACCCCATTTTTTTGTGCTGAGGCTACACTACTCCTGTGATAACACATGGCTTTTCATTCTGGACTACATTTTATATTGTATTGGTTCACTGATATGAACAGATTTAAATGTCTTTTTTTTTTTTTTTTTTTACATTTTTTATCTTGAATATAAAATATTTTCATGTAATCAAAAAGCAGCTATAACAAGACTAAGCAAGAATGTAATATAAATTTTATGTTAAATAAAAGATTTTATTAAGATTTGACATGAATGTACATACTGTAAGAAGTTTTTCTTTTACATGTTCATGACATTACTAATGGAGTGGCTGCATAAGCTTGATCAGCTTACTTGCAGTCTTATAGAGAACAGTATGTCTTACAGGAATTTCCTAACTGCAATGTTCTGAGGTTATTGAGTAATACAAGTGTAAGAATCCCTGAGTAGCATAAAGCTCTGGGTATTATCACTGCTGTAAAATAAATAAATGACAGGAGTCATCATCAGAATATGTTTGAGAAAGAAAAGTTTTATTTATAATAGACATGAAATGGTCACAATAACGGTTTAGTCCTAAACTGCCTGAAAAATGCAACATTCCATGCTTTCTCTACTACTAATCATTTAAAATAATTAGTAATGTGGTAATAACGTGACCTTTGGTAAAATGGTACATTCGCTTTAACTTTTTTCCTGTTCACTGATCCACACAAAGAAATTCTACTTGTCTGAAATATCTGAGCTTGATAATGACACTTTACAGACACTGGGTGTCCTCAAAAGACAGACAAAAATTTGAACAAGCGCTTCAAGTTTCCTTGTTCTGGGCTTCTGTTACACCTCGTCTGTAATCTAAAGTGTTTTAAGAAAGTGTGATAAGTTAAAGATTTGTTGGTTATAAAGCCACCACAAGCACACCAAAATGTCTTGTTACATGTACTGTAGCAATGTTAAGTTACATTTATTTGAACACTAAAATATTATACACACATTTTTGTCTAATTTAATTTACTTATATTTACACAGTACATCATAATGTAAAATTCTTCTGTTTTATCATATGAATAGTTTGACATGCTAAATCAGACATTTTTATACATGCATGGTTATAAGTGCACTTATGTGAATATAGGGGGGCAAATTTGGAATAGCTCTATATACCTTCAACAACTAAATTACTGACTAAAGTCAAGGAAAAACACAATACGCCTCTCAAATACTATCAACACAGATTAACAGTGAATTAATGATTTCTTAGAGAAAGACAAATTATCATATAGCTCACTCGGGAGATGCCTAGAGGGAGGCTGGCCAATTAAAACTAACATTTCCAACAGCTGCTGTTCTGAATATACTACAATAACGAACACCATAAAACATGACAAAAGGAGCAGGTTTGTATCCTGGATCATAGCGCTAGAATAAGGCAGTGTTCACAAAGGTTGAGTTAAGCACAAACATCTGTTACCATGTGTAATTCATGCAGTGTATGTACCAGTTACAGTATTTTCCTTCACAAAAAATCTCAAGGAGAAAAAGGTGACAATTTTTCCACAAACGAGACTGATCTTAAAGCACATGTCAAAATTTCAATTGTGAAAAGTCAAGAAATATACATTCATTAGCCACTTTAATAGGAACAGTTGTATTCCTGGTCTAAGAGAAAGTGTAATGTAATTTAGACACTTTTTATAAATGTAAGAGTAGAAAGCATAGAAGAACATCACTGTTCTCATTCAAGAACTCAGAGAATTGTGTGCACAGGGTGAGAAAAACTGGATGATTAGGTGAATTTATTATATTAGGGTTTATTATCAGTGGAGACAAAGCTGTAGTGTAGAGTGGCTGTTTGAGTTGTAATAGTCTTTCAACTTTAGTCAGCACAGTTGTTCTCTTTTACCTCTTTTATCAGGGCAATTCTACCTGCACTGCTGTCACACTCTGGAGGTCAGTGTAAATTCTGTAAAACTGTAATGCAGGAAAATCTCTGACGAGCTGCAGCTTCAGACTGTCTAAATCTAATGACCAGGTCATGGTCTGTCATTATAATCGGTGATTAATGTGAACATTAACTCATGACGTTTAGCCACATGATTTCATGTCACTGAAACGCGGTCACTGACTGGACAATTGCATACAGTTGTGCATAAAGTGGCTGCGGAGTGTATATGTCTAACTACACTGATGAACAGAGCATGACACTTCAATATCTCAGTCAGACATAAGCTGATACTTATATGATTATTATTAGATGCGGAACAGCTTATTACCCCATTCTGTGTTTAGCTCAGCTTAATCAGATTTTTTACATTTTAATTTGTGTCTCTCATACAAACATTTTCTTAAGTTTTAATCTTGACTGTTTAATGTTAGCAGTGAGAATTAGACAAACACATTGCTCAGCTTGTTTCTTACAGCACTGGATGTAGATCTTGAGCATATCATATTGTAATGAAGCCACTCTGCTAATTCTTATTCACCACCATTAAACAGAGCTAGAATTAATCACAAGCAAACAACCCGTTAGTATGTGTATAAAAAGGCAAAAATGCTGCTAGTTAAAGTTTTGTTTATATTCAAGTGTGAAAAGGCAGTTAAGCAGAAAAGATGTCACTTAGGGACTGCAGCTGAAGATAAGTTACAGTAATTCTACTTGTTTAATGTCGTAAATCTGATTTTACCAATACCAAACAGTGGAAAACTTTTATAATAAGATGACGTAAGTAAGGATAACCAGTAGAGAGATTAGTGTTAGAGGGATGTTAATAAATGTAATGTGGTAACAGTCAGAATTTTAGGGAAAGCACACAAAAGGCACACACAAAAGTGCACGAGTGCTAAGACCCGATCCTGAAGCAGTTCAGCCAAGGTAAAGGCGGATACGCTGAGAGATGTGACTGCGGCACAATGGACAAGACTGCAAAGCGTCACTGCAGAGCTGGCAGCAGCATACATGACCACATGACAAAAAGACCACCAGGGCCTAAAAAAAGACAAAAGCAAAAAAAAGACATTAAAGTTAGTCTATACTTTGAAAAGATCCTTCTTTTAAATAGCTTCATTTATATACAGCCCATCTATAATCAGACTGAATACAAAGCTTTGGTATCTACACCCCAAACAAACTGATGTTCTAATTAATAGACCTTTTCTGTAAATAAAAGAATAACTTTTAAACATAAGAACTTTTATCTTTTTATCTTTATCTTTATATTGCTTCTGTTATTGCAAACACTGGTGCAGCCACCAAAATCTTCCTCTGTTAATCACTAATGCTAATCAGGGTTGTGCAATATGACAAAAATGTAATTTTTCATATTAGTTGATAATATATATTGCGAATAAATTGTTAATGCTTCCAGTTTTAAAGAGTATCCCAACAATGACTGAAGTCACAACTAAAGTAGAGTTTAATAATAAAAAACAGATTAAACATTTGGCCTTAAAATGAAGACAACTCACTAAAAACAACACAATATTACCACCTGTGCTAAAAGCTGTCTGTTTTGTTTAATGAACTTTTTTTAAAAACAGCAAGTGCAGCGGCCATTTTGTTGTTTTGTATAGCGTTTACCTAGTGTCATCACTGACATCATTATTCATGACTCCCAATCTGAGCTCAGTTATCGACATAAACATGTCTGGACTTCATGTTTCTTTACAGACATGATGTTTGTTTACAGTTTTGTGAATGCATGTTTGGCTCTTGGAGGTCCAACACCTGCTGTGTTTACTGTATCTTTAAAAGGTTTGCATCATTCAATCACAAGAATCTCACCTGTAACAACCTTTTTTTATTTAAGATGCTGTACGGCACTTAAAGAATATCACTCAAGAAACGCTATGTTTGGGAATACTCTGGGTGCTTACCCTTTCCTCCATGCAGACCACACACTCGTTTGTACTGGGTGTGTCTAGTAGGCTGGGGGCTGTAGGGGTCAGGGGAGTGCTAGGGGTCAGGGGCAGGGTCAGCTGCTGCTGCAGTGGAACCATAGGAATAGATGGACCATGTTCTAGTTCCCCCTGAAACTTCTCAGGAAAATTCTGAAGAGCATCTGCAATGGGAGAAATTTGAAGGTCTAAATAATTTCCACTGTAAATAACAAACAAAAGATTTCTTGAGAAATGCATCTGTGGCCTTACTCTGCTGTTCTCTGGCCCAGAGCAGGAGAGACTTCTGCACTCCTACGTCACTGATCCCCAACTAAAATAGCCGGAAGCACAGAGGGGTTTAATTGATATTTAAGATTGAACACACTGGTGTGTGGAAAGCCAATCATAGTGGAAATAAAAATAATAATAAATTAAATCTATTTTACTCTGTACATCAAACGGTCTTAAGAGCAGTATAAGGCTTATCCCAGTTTCAAAATACAATTTAACAGTTTATACATTATGAAAATAATACTTAAAATCTAATGCAGTTAAACAGAATAAACATTTACCATTTAACAATGTGTTTACACAAAAGAGCAAGATGCATCAACATATTTAAATCCGACATTTGGATGTAATGAAAAAGTATATTGTTTAAATGGAATCGCATTTTTGCAGCCTAATGTTAATAACACTTAAAATGGCGGACCTTGCAGAGGTCTTTGGTGGTCATGTGACGCAGAGCTTCTGCTGTGATTCGATGATGAGCTATGACAGGCAGGTAATGCTGAGCAGAAAGTTTACACAGCAGGTTCACCAGCTCCTTATTCACTCCGGCTTCCTGTAGAAGAATAAAACAAAGCAGTAACTACCCATAGGAAACATATTTTAACATCTGTATGTTATTCGTTCATAAATGGAGGTCTACAATAAATTAACCTGCATGCGTAGAGACAGAGGTTTGGTATCCAGCAGCCTTTGATACTGGATCATCCAGTAGTTTTGCTGAGTGGAGTCACTTTTTAGTTCAATTTCCATCTAAAGAGAACATCCAAAAGTTTACCCTTAACAGTGTAGCTTTATGATCAAGTTCATTAAACATCAAAATAGGAAATACAATTGAATTTAGTGACCAAAACTAAGAAATTGACCAGGACACATATCTCCACTTTTCTTAAGTCCAGTTTGGATGAACTTCTGCTCTGTCACTGAGGGCAATTAAACCCAGTGTGATACTCTGCAGCTACTTTAACCATATGTCTTAATGTTTGGCATGACATTCTAAGATGTTTTACCGATAACCACAGTTATAAAGAGTGTTAGTTTGAGTTATTTTAAGTAGATTTCCAACAAGACTAAAAACCCCTTTTCCACAACATTTATTACCCATTTATACATTTATAACATTTATTAGTTATTACACATTAACACTAACTTTAAACATCCCAAAAGTTCAAAAGATCAGTAATTTACAAAATTAAAAGGTCAGTGAGCATATGTGCATAAATATCACGGAAGTTGCTGACTTGTACCATCCATGACTAGTTTCAGGAAGTCTTACCAAAATTTCTTTGAGTTTTACCTCCCTCTGGTCCTTCTGTTTTAGCAGCAGCTGGAGCATATCTGACAAAGCTGCCCTCTGCTCTGCCAATGCCTCCTAAAAAAACCACACACATGGTGTTTCATTCAGTGTAATAGAGACTCAGAGAATACTGAACACACAGCCTGCACCTCTGATCTGAGGCTAGGTTTGTTAAACATTAGATCTCTTACTTCTAAAGCACTTATGGTTAATGAAATGATATCAGATCTGGAGTTTGACATTTTGTGTTTAACAGAAACATGGACTAAACCGAATGGGTATGTAGCATTAAATGAAGCTAGTCCTCCAGCTTTCAGCTACATACATCAGCCTCGTCCAAAAGGTAGAGGAGGAGGCGTCGCAGTTATTTATAATAATAATTACTATCGTACAGAAACATGGACAAAATTTTAATTCATTCGAAGCTCTCTACAGTAACCTTACATCTGCAGAGACAAATAATAAGCAGAGTCAGTCGATTTCTCTAGTTCTTATTTACAGACCCCCAGGACCGTACTCCGAATTTCTTAGTGAATTTGCAGATTTTATGTCCTTACTCGACTCAGTGGGAGTAAATCAGTGTGTAATAGGACCCACTCATAAAGCAGGTCACACATTAGATTTAATATTATTTTTCGAAATAAGTAATATAGTAACAATTTCTCTGTGCGAAATTATTTCTGATCACCATCTTATATCATTTAAAATGCGTCATACTAATAATGCACACGTAACGCAGCGCTACCGCTTTAAACATACACTTACATCAACTTCTGCTCAGAGCTTTATTAGTTATCTTCCAGAATTGTCTTCTGTCATTGGATCGCCGTCTGATCCAACAGAACTCGAGCAGGCGACTGAATACATAGATGCCGCATTCCGCTGTACATTAGATTACGTGGCTCCAGTTAAAAAAAAAAAAAAAAATTAAAGATAAGAAACTCGCTCCTTGGTATAATGAACACACACGCTCTTTAAAACAGAGCGCCCGTAAACTAGAATGTAAATGGCGCCAAACTAGATTGTTGGTTTTCTAGGCAGCATGGAAAGAGGGAATTCTAGCTTATAAAAAAGCTCTTAGTTTAACTAGATCAATGTATCTTTCTAACCTTATTGAAATTAATAAAAATAATCCTAGATTTCTATTTGACAGCATCGCAAAATTAACAAGGAATAAGACAACCTCAGAAACCTGCACCATAACTGCGTGCAGCAGTGAGGATTTCATGAACTTTTAATAAAATAATAATAAAATGATTATAACTGATAATAAAATTTCACATTAGGCAGAAAATTCACGCTTTAAAACCAGACCTTTCGAATGATTCTGATGAACTAACCGCATCAGATCAGAACTTTTTACCAATTTTACTCCTCTGGAAAAGAACAACCTAATCACACTCATCTCTTCCACCAAATCGTCAACTTGTGTATTAGATCCTATACCAACACACTTTCTTAAGTAGATAGTACCGGCAGTGTCAGAACCCCTGTTAAAAAAATAGTTAACTCCTCACTCAGCAGTGGGTATGTTCCGTTATCTTTTAAATTAGCAGTTATTAAACCTTTAATTAAGAAACCAGAATGAGCTGTCGAACTACAGGCCGATATCTAACCTTCCGTTTATCTCCAAAATCCTAGAGAAGGTAGTAGTGCAGCAGCTATGTTCATATTTACAAAGAAATAACATACATGAACTTTATCAATCAGGATTCAGGCCTCACCATAGCACAGAGACAGCACTGGTCAAAGTAGCTAATGACCTCTTACTGGCATCTGATCAAGGCTGTGTCTCGTTGCTTATATTACTTGACCTTAATGCGGCTTTCGACACCATAGATCACAATATTCTTCACAGATTAGAAAAATAAGTAGGAATTAAAAGAACGGCTCTTGCGTGGCTTAGGTCCTATTTAACCGATCGTTACCAATTTGTTAATTTTAAATAGTGATTATTCTGCGTGCTCCCTTGTAAAGTATGGTGTTTCACAGGGCTCGGTTTTAGGCCCACTTCTTTTCTCTCTTTACATGCTGCCTCTGGGAAACATAATTCGTAATGGGTGTTGAGTATTATGGTGATCTCGTATGTTTAGATGCTGTCTTCCCCTCTCTTATTGATCACGGTGTTGATGATGAGAGCGGCTGGTTGCTTAACATATCATCAATCCAAACCATGTGATTACATTGTCACTTAACTGTTTTCCTTCTTTTTTGTCTTTCTTTCCCTCTCTCTCTCTCTCTCTCTCTCTCTCTCACACTGTTGAGTTACATATGCCACAACGGAGCTGCCGGTTATCCAGACCCCATCTCCACCCCGGACCTGTTGGACCCTTCCCTGTGACCTGCCCCAGTGGATGATACATCACCAGGGTGACCAAGGACGTCCCACTTCACCATAAAGACGTTCCAGCTGTTCTTTAAGGACTAATGATTTAAGTTGTTCACACACACACACACACAATGTAACCACATAATCCCTGCTACTTGTTTTTCACCCAAATGAGGATGGGTTCTCTGTTGAGTCTGGTACCTCCCAAGGTTTCTTCCTATCTCATCTCAGGGAGTTTTTCCTTGCCACCATCGCCCCCGGCCTGCTCATCAGGGACAAACTGATTTCTGTTTTATTTTATCTCATAATTTCTTCAATTGTGTAAAGCTGCTTTGTGACAATCACCATTGTAAAAAGCGCTATACAAATAAAACTGAATTGAATTGTATTACAGCAACAAACTAGGGCTGGATGTTATAGCAAAGATTTAATCTCGAGAATTTTTTATAATTTTTATTTTTTTTGATATCTACTGCATATATTTCTATATAATTCATTAGCTATGTTTTAAAGTATAGTTAATTCATAAAACAGATTCAATATTTGGCCTTAAAAACTAAAAGAACTTGCTAAAATAAACTAAGCACAATATTACCACCTGTTTTAATAGCTGTGTGTTTGGTTTAATGAATCTGTACTTTTATCTTGAAAACATCATCAAAATGCTGTTTGAAAGGGTATGTAACACAAGAGTCAAGTGCAGCAGCCATTTTCATATTTCATTTCATATTTCACTACATTGAAATATGATTGTCTTCTTTACAGAGTTGCCACATGATATTTGTTAAATATATCAATGGCTTTATAGGTGAGGGTTTTTTTTTAACAGGTTTTGTGGATGTATATTTGGTTGTTAGTAGTATAACAGACGCTGACTGTACCCATTGTTTAATGTATCTTTTCTAATTGAATCACAATTTAATAACAAGAACCTCAGTTTTTCAAAAATATGTAACGTTTTGCTTTTTTTCTACTCAGAGTGCTGTATGACATGGAACACAATGTTCCACTAGGAGGAATGTTATCAGGTTTCATTCTATATTGAGTAAAAATGTGTGCTGCATTTCAATATGATGTCGTTTATGGCCCAGCCCTATCACAGTGACGGAAAATAAATAAATAAATGAAATATCATGGACACATAAAACAAAACAAGCGATAAGCAAACCCACTAAATACAGTATTTTATCAACACTACATTATACTAGTTATTTTAGGATTTTGCATCCTCTACCAAACAAAACAGTTTTCTACTTTATACACAGAAATGCCACTACTGCTCCTGCAACCACACCACTTACCTGCAAAGTTTCAGCATCCAGATCCTTTTTTTTAACCTCCAGCTTTGTCAGCTGCATTAACTCTGCCTCAATTAGTCTTATCTAGAGATATGGAGACAAAAAAAACAAACAATAAAAAGCCTTAAAGTGCCCCTGAACCTTTATATGTTTAATATACAATTCAAATATACAGCACATGTTAATGTTCCAGAAACACAAACAACTAATATACCGCAGCTCAACATGACCAAATTTGGCATTCTATTTGGCATTTACGCTAACAAATTATCGAAGATTTACATAACAGTAATCAAATATGTTCAAAACAAACAAATGAATATGAATGGCTGCTCCCAGAATTAAACAGTGTTCTGTTTTAAACTGAATTACTAGAGTATTTCTGACTGCAGGGGTACTTTGAACACTGCATCAGATGAAACTGCTTGAAGTACGCGAACAGAAAAGGTCGACAGCAATATTGTGACAAATGTAGTAAGCAAAAAAAAAAAAAAATGCGTTTTTTGCATCCATGCAAAAAAAATCATTTTGCATAGCAAGCATTTTGAAAGTTTTTTTTGACAATTCAGAGCCATTGTACAGGAGTTGAGGAGAATGTCATGTGACATGATCTGATGGTTTTAATTAAATATTAACCCAAACTTAAAATCAGTTTAAAACGTTATTTAAATATATATCAGTACAAGAGGTTAGAATATTGACACACTATTGTAAAAAATGTATATTATGATAGTTAACTGTATTGTGATAGATGTACACAGCCCTACCAATTACTGATTTTAATTTAACATTTCTGCAATAGTTTTGACAACTAACAAATTAATTAATGTAGCTTGATAAATAAGGCCCACTACTGGGCCCTTCAGAATTTTAATTATTCATTTAGAATTTATTGCCAAATCAGCTTCAATGGCTATTTCATGGCAAGAACAGATAAAATTAAAAAACATAAAATGACATTTCTAATGCGTAGCTTCATAACAATAAAAATATATTATTAACAATATACTTTAAAATACTTTATAAACTTTAAAAAAAATAAATCTTTCAAAGTGTCTTCAGATAAAAAGCGTGGTCTCATTACATTAAAAATTTGACATTGTAAAAGTATGTATTTTACATGAAGGATGGTATTGCAGTATTGGCATTTTGGAGCAAATTTTCTTTAAGTAAATTTTCATAAGTGATTTTAGTTTGGCCGATTCGACATCTTGTATAAATAACGTCATTGTGTCAAGCTCAAAGTAAAAAATATATTTTTTGGCTACTATAGGATGGATTTCAAGTTTATTAATTGGGCACGGATCCCATTCTACTTGCCATTTATTTATAAAGTAGCTGTTAATTTATGGTTTCAAATCTGACTATGGGACATTTTAATTCTTCTTGCACGAGATGTTTTGGTGACTTTGCTTGTTTTTCAAGAAAGCCAACATGTCCTGGGATCCATCAGAAAACGATATTGTAACAGTATATCTGTAGTTCATTCGCTTTGATCAAAATTTCAGTAATAAGGAGATGTTCCAGTTTACAAAACTTTAATACTTGTAGACAAGATATATAGATTTACAAGAATTTTAAGAGTAATTTTTTTAAAAAAAATGTAAATTTTTTGTTTCTTTAAACATTTGTTTCTTAGGGCTTTTAGGTGTGGGATGAAAGATAATTTGTTGTCAAAGATAAATACAAAAAATTTATTTTCTTTTCAATTCCAATGGATTCTCAATAAAGAGCTCTGGGTCTTGACGTAAAGATTGCAGGAGACGGCAGTAAATAAATACAGTTTTGGTTCTAGAAAATTTGAAACCATTTCTAGTTGACCAGGTGTTTAATTAGTTAATGCAAAACTGTATCTGCCTTTTAATTACATCTATATTATTCTTTCTGTAGCATATACAAATTTCCTTGTTTATCGCATCCAAATACCTCCCCTTTGGTCTTCTTCTTTGCCTTTTGCCTGGCAGCTTCATTTATAACATCCTTCGACCAATATATTCACTATTACTTCTCTGTACAAACCACCTCAATCTGGCTTCCCTGACTTTCATCTAACATGTGCCATCCCCCTGATAAACTCGTTTCTAATCCTGTCCAACCTCGTCACTCTCAAAGAAAACCTCAAAATTTTAAGCTCTGTTACTTCCAGCTCTGCCACCTGTCCTTCCTCACCTTCCTCAGCGCCACTGTCTTTTAACCATACATCATAGCTAGTCTTACCACAGTCTTGTACACCTTCCCTTTGTTTCTAGCTGATTTTCACCTGTCAAACATTACTCCTGACATGTTTTTCAACACGCTCCAACCTGCTTGCACTCACTTCTTTACCTCTTTTACACACTCTCTATTGCCCTGGACCCTTGACACCAAGTACTTAAACTCCTGTACATTCTTAAACTTTTCACCCTGTAATCTCACTGTTTCACTTCCCTCTCTTTCATTTAAACACATGTACTCTGTGTTGCTCTAACTGACTTTTATTCCTCCTCTCTCCAAAATAAACCTCCACCTCTCCAGGTTTCCCCTACCTGCTTTCTGCTCATTACAATGTCATCTGCAAACATCATTGCCCAAGGATATTCCTGTCTGACCTTGTCTGTCAACATATCCATCACCAACGCAAACAAAAAGGGTCTCAGAGCTGATCCCTGATGCAGTCCCTCCTCCACTTTGATCTTCTTTGTCTGATGTGTATAATCCAATTAAATTCGTTAATCTGTTTAAAAAATACTATAAATGTTTATCATAAATAGAGTGACTGAAAGGATACAGCCTTGAGGAACTCCTTGCTATTATATATATAGGTCTGACATAGTTGAACATCGAAAGATCTATTTGAAAAGAATTTTGAAATAAAGACGGGTAAATTTTCCCTAAGTCCCATTTTATACAAATCTCTTACAATACGATTTTCCAAGTAGTGTTGTACACCTTTTCCGAGTTAAATAATAATACTATTATTATTACAAAATTCATTTTGTATATAGGACTAAATATGGAGATCACTTATCTGGTTATTAAACTCAAGATTCCAGACAAGACGTTTATTTACCATCCTCTTCATAGTTTTACACAAGCAGATAGTCAAGGCTATAGGCTATAAGCCTGATTATTTGGGTCTGATAATGTTCTTTAGAAAAAAAAACGATATAAAAAAGCTGATTGTACAGTCAAAAAAAAAAAATATCTTGGTCCCTTTTCTACACTTGCCCACTAACAAAGGAATTATCAGTCTATAATTTCAATAGTAGGTTTATTCTTACAGTAAGAGACAAAAAACAAGAAACAACAACCAGAAAAGTGCATTTTAAAAAAGATTATAAATTGATTTGCATTTTAATGTTTGAAATAATAACTCACAGAGGTTAGACAGTGGTTGGCCGCCAGGTTTACACACATCTCAATATGGACTGTGTCCCATCATCCCTTTGCAGATCCTATTTCAAATCATTAAGGTTGCAGGGCTGACATTTGGCAACCTAAACCTTCAAGCTCCACAGATTTTCTATGGAATTTAGATCTGGAGACTGGCTAGGCCACTCCAGGATCTTAAAGTGCCTCCTGAGCCAGTCCTTTTATTGCCTTAGCTGTCCGTTTTGGTAACTGTTATGCTGGAATACAGATCCACAACCTATTTTCAATGCCCTGGATATTAGAAGGAGGTTCTCACACAATATTTGACGGTACATGGCCATTGCAGGATTTCAGACATTCACGACATAGTGTTTTATCAATTGTGTTATTGGTAACTATAGGCTTGCATGGAGCCCCACACCAAGGGAGAAAGTCAGTTATTTTGTTTCTTCTATCTGCAAATAATCGAACCAACTGTTACCACCTTCTTACCAAGCTGCCTGGCGATGGTCTTGTAGCCCATTCCAGTCTTGTGTAGATCTACAATTCTATCCCTGACATCCTTGGACAACTCAGTCTTAGGGGAAAGTTTTAAATCTGATTGCTTATGTGGACAGGAGTCTTTGACATTTACATCTTTTACAGGTAAGAAGCTGAGATTAAGGGCCCCCCCTTTAGAAGGGTCCCTTCAAGTAAATGCTCCTAATTTCAGCTTCTTACCTGTATAAAAGACACCAGGGAGCCAGAAACCTTGCTAATTGATAGGGGATCAAATGCTTATTTAAAAAAGTTTTAAATTGATTTGATTTTAATGAGTGAAATGTGTTTTTCTGGATATTTTTGTTGTTATTCTCTTACTGTTAAAAGCTACTATAAAATTATAGACCGATCATTTCTTTGACAGTGGACAAATGTAGAAAATCAGCATAGGATCACATATTTATTGTCAGACTAGATACAAATTAATTTCAGCTCTGCCTCTTTGCGTCCCTTATGTACCTTTGTGCCTCTGCTTTATAAATCTTCAATCTGATAAGGTTTTCTGATGTTGATTGTTTCTGAAAAGGTCTTACTGCTTATTTTTTGTTTTTAATAAGTGCTCAACACTTCTGATCAAATCGTGGATTTCATTATTTGTTTTGTTGACATTTTCGGAATTGATTCATCTGCTATTTTATATATATTTTCTATGAACTAATTAAATAAACCCTCATCCTAATTTTTTATCTCTCATAAGTCTCTCAAAGATTCTGAAGAAATACTTATTTGCTGTTTGGGGCTTATTTGCTTATTTGCTTATTTGTTCCAATTTTGGGGTCTTTGTTGTGTATCTGCTGTTGTACAGGTTATAATCAAAGTGAAGTGATTATATGATTAACAGTCATCACAGACACACCATTATAAATAGTTTATAGCTTACCTCTTTTTCCCTCTCCGCAATTAACACAAGTCTGTTTTTGCAACCAGCAGATCCATGTCCAAACGTTTGACAACTAAAACACCTGACTTATGTATGGTTATGTATGACAATGTCAGCAGTGACACTTAAGCATCTAATTCTGGCGGTAAAGGTCTACTGAAAGTTAAAATATAGATTCTTCTTTTAATAAGATGATCCTCTTTTTAATTGTAATAATTTTTATATTTATTACATGTTGAGACATTATTTCTACAGTATAAACAATTTCTTCCATGTCTTTTAGCTCTCTGGTACGGAATACTCCATTGCTATAATTTAAAGTTGGTGGATGGTGGAAAGTTTTCATAACAAAACCAGCAAGCACATTTGCATGCAATACATACATACAAAAGTACATGCATTACTTAACTGCCCTTAGCCAAAGCCTTTTAAAAGTTTGCTATATATTTAGGGAATTTCTAGACAAGCCAATTGATTAGACCAGGCCCCTTCAACCATCCATCAAAGTAAAATAGGAGCCAACGTATCGTGTTGGATCTGCAACAGCCACAACATGATACATTCCTTAAATACCACTGTCTCTTTTTCTCATTAGTTAATTCTTATGGTCGGCAAGAGGGTGCTTGGACCAATTCTACCCCAGATTTGTTTTTTAATAGCTGCTAGATACTGGATAGTACAGTAAGCCAAATAAATATGCAGATGGAAAAGAAAACAAACTATTTTATCTACCTGGTTGCGAATGTATCTATGAATACTGTCCCTTTGGAGCTGCAAGGCCTCAAATGCTGCTTTCTGCATCTCCTCCTGCAAGAGAAACCCAATTTACATTTATAGTTTTACTAAAAATAAAATATAATAGGTCTAGACAAATAGGAAACCTAATCTTGTTGCAACTCAGAGTTAGCTAGAAATGAATATTTTACCTCCTGAAGGATCTGGCTGATAGCTTTGCTTTTATCAAGCTGCTGCAGGGCCAAAACCTGATCAAAGTTTCTGTCCAAAGTCTCCATACTTAAAAGAAACAAATTAAGACTTGAATGCGTAAACAAAAACGTCTATAGTGTAAACATCTAATTAAAACATGCTTGTACCTCTTGCAGGCTTCAGAGACCATATTCTGTCTTCTGGTCTCACTGGCCTCTTGTAGTAAACTTAGTAAGTAGCTCTCTGATAACATGGTCTGCATAGCAACTATAAAGAATTAATAACCAAATATGTAAACTTAAAAGTAACCTTGGTGCCAAATGGCACAACAGAAAATCATGCACCCTAACATAATTAGCAGAGATGAACCGATAATAGGTTTACATGTTTTCTCTGACAAGAAAACTAAATCGTTATGATTTATTTGTATACTTATTTAGTAGTATACTAAAACTATACTAGTAACATATGAACAAATTAAGCACTACACCACATTATTAATTGTTCAACTGGGATACTATGCCACGCTAAAAGACTAAGGCTTTTTAAATGGTTTGGAAGGTTTTTTTTTTAAATTTGTTAAAATTGTGGAACACCAACTAGTTTTTACAATCTGCAAGCTGGTGTCTTTGGCCACAATTATAAGGATAACTTGAAAAAATCTTTAATCTTTAAAATATTTAACCTACACTATAGAAGATTAGTCTGCAGTTTAACTTACTTGCAATATCTCTCTCTCTTAAAGAGCTGGCTTCTTCCTGTGTGATTGCAGTAAGGTGCTCCATACGGATTCTACAGACAGGCAGAACACTTATAACACAGTATATACAGAAATTATTAATTAGTTCTTTGCAACATGCCTACACACCTAAAATTTGTAACTACTAAGTAAGATCCTAAATGACTTCTGAAAGATAAATCAATCACTTCAATCACTTTTTTTTTTAAACGTGTCTAAAACTTTAGATTTGTAAAACCAGAAAACGTAGATGAATAAATGAACTGTATTTATGAACCAAACAAAGAAGAATTGATTAAATGTGTACTTTCTTTATAAGTTTGACATCTTGCAGTGTTTGATTTAAAGTGAATAAATGGTTTAGTCTATTCTACATCTGTCCCAAATTTGATGTTCCAACAGAAAAATGAATAGACTTCACTTACCGATCTTCCTCTAATGCCTGCAGAAATTCAGCACTTTTTGCTTGGCTGTAGAGACAAGAATTCTCAGAGTAAGAATTTCTTTGCATAAATGCCAACTGAAAATGGGTCAGACTATTTCTTAGCAACCCTTCAAACTCGCACCGTTTGTTTTCCAGCAGCAGAGTAGCGATACGGGTGGATATGCTGGATTCAGCTTGCCGAACCTTTTCTAGAAGCTTCTGCCTTTCGGCGTCCTGGATCTTTTGCTGGTAACAGACACCCTGCTCTACACGTTCCTGCTCCTAAAATACCCAAACAAAGAGAAGTTAGAAGAAAGGTTATATGCATTCTTCCTGTCTTTCGGCTGTACCCTCTTAGGGGTAGCCACAGCGAATCATCTGTTTCCACCTAATCCTATTCTCAGCATCCTTTTCACTCACACCGATTAACTTCATGTCCTCGTTTATCGCATCCAAATACCTCCTCTTTGGTCTTCCTTTTTGCCTTTTGCCTGGTAGCTTCATTTCTAACATCCTTCTACCAATATATTCGTTATCCCTCTTCTGTACATGTCCAAACCACCTTAACCTGGCTTCCCTGACTTTTTCCTTAAAACCTCTAACATGAGCCGTCCCCCTGATGAACTTGTTCCTAATCTTGTCCAACCTTGTCACTTCCAAAGAAAACCTTAACATCTTCAGCTCTGCTTCTTTTGGTCTGCCACCTGTCTCTTCCTCAGCGCCACTGTCAAACGATCCATCACCACAGCAAACAAGATGGGGCTCAGAGCTGATTCCTGATGCAGTCCCACCTCCACTTTGAACTCCTCTGTCTGACCTACTGCACACCTCACCACTGTCCTGCTCCTCTCATACATATCCTGCACCACCCTGATATACTGCTGTTCACAAATACCTACTTCCCTACCTAACCTAGCTTCCACTACTCTTTCCCACACCTTTATTGTGTGACTCATCAACTTTATGCCTCTGTAGTTATTGCAACTTTGCACATCACCCTTGTTCTTGAAGATAGGCACTATTACACTACTGCATTCCGCAGGCATCTTCTTACTCACTAAAATCCCATTAAACAATCTAGTAAGAAATTTAAAAATTCTCCTCATTCATCAACAAAGTACTCCCTCCATCTTCTTTGTACACTCTCCTCACTTGTGATCACCTTTCCATCTCGATCCATAATAACCCTAACCTGGTGCACATCCTTCCCATCTCGATTCCTCTGCCTTGCTAACCTGTACAGGTCCTTTACTCCTTCTCTAGTGTCTAACTTAGTGTACAGCTCATCATATGCCTTCTGCTTGGCCTTAGCCACTTCCCTCTTCACTCTGTGCCGCAAATTCTTGTATTCCTGCCTACACCCAGCACCTTTCTTCCTGTCTTCTTGATCACTTCTGCTGCCATTCATCTAAAAACACTAGCTGACCGCCCAGAGTCTGTTTCAACTCCTGTCTAAATTCTTTACGGTATTCTTCCTTTTTCAGCTTCCACTAGCTTTCTTCTCTACCTTTGATCTCTTCTTCTTCCAGACCAACATTTTCATTATACACACCACCATTCTATGCTGTCTGGCTACACTCTCTCCCACCACAACTTTACAGTCACTAATCTTTTTCAGATTGCTTCGTCTACATAAGATATATACCTGTGTGCTCCTTCCTCCGCTCTTATAAGTCACTAAATGCTCCTCTCTCTTCTGGAAAAAGGTATTTACTACAGCCATCTCCATCCTCTTAGCAAAGTCTACTAACATCTGTTCTTCGCTGTTCTTTTCCCTGACTCCATACCTGCCCAATACTTCCTCATCACCTCTGTTCTCCTCACCAACATGTCCATTAAAGTCTGCGCCTGCTCTCTCTCCTCTGGGAATACTCACATTACCACATCTAACTCACGCCAGAACCTCTCTTTCTTTTCTAACTCACAATCTACTTGTGGGCCACTTACAACACTCACCATCAGCCCTTAAATTTCTAACTTCAGACTCATCACTCTGTCTGCCACTCTTTTCACCTCCGGAACATTCTTCACAAACTCCTCTTTCAGGATCACTCCTACGCCATTTCTCTTTCTATCCACACCATGATGAAAAACTTAAATCCCGATCCAATACTACGAGCCTTGCTACCCTTCCACCTGGTCTCCTGTACACATAATATAGCCACCTTCCTTCTCTCCATCATATCCACCAGCTCTCTACCTTTCCCTGTCATTGTCCCAACAGTCAGTGTCCCTATTTTCAGTCCTACCCTCTTTATATAGGACTTTCCTCTTCTCTGTCCTCCTCCTCTCCTCCTTTGACCCAATTTTCTGGTGGTCGTTGTCAACCCTCGACCGATCCGGTATGAAATTCTGACAGACGATTTGCATATTTAGATTTGGCAAATTTTTACATCGGATGCCTTTCCCGACACAACCCTCTCTATTTATCCAGGCTTGGGACTGGCACCGAAGTCAATGGCTTGTGACCCCTGTGGCTAAATTAAAGGTTATATGCATTAACAAGAACTATTTGCAAACTCATTTTTAATTGAGTATGTGCCTGTAAAATCTGGTAACTTTAAGCTAAAACTAATTAACTCAATCTATAAAAGGAGTACATGTTTACAGTGAACACTAATACAGTGAGGGAAAAAATTTGTTTCTCTGTTAATTTTGTATGTTTGCCAACTGACAAAGAAATTTTCAGTCTACAATTTTAATGGTAGGTTTAAAACAGTGAGAGACAGGATAACAACAAAAAACATATTTCAAAAAAGTTATTTGATTTGCTGCCAGGACTCTGTTCAGCTTGCCTGGTGCTTTGCCCTGCCGTGCCACCAGAGGGCATTGTTTATGTTCTATTCCCTGTGCGCAGTGTTTGTCTTGTCATGTGTTTCCCTTTGTCCGTGTGTCATGTCCTCATTGGTCTGTTTTAGTCATGTCAGGTCAGGTCTGTTTGTGTTAAGTTTAGTTGAAAACTGCATTTGCATCCAGCCGCAACCCTTTAACTCATGACAGACTTGTGAAAAATTTTTGTTCTCTTATCTTGCCAAGTCTAAAATATCACAGAATATGTCACAGAAGTGAGTACACCCCTTACATTTCTTGTAAATATTTATTATATCTTTTTATGTGAAAACACTTAAGAAATGAAACTCTGCTACAATGTAAAGTAGTGAATGTACAGCTTGTGTAACAGTGTAAATTTGCTGTCCCATCAAAAAAAACTCAACACACAGCCATTAATATCCAAACCCATGGCAACAAAAGTGAGTACACCCCTAAAAGGAAATGTCCAAATCGGGTCCAAGTAGCCATTTTCCCTGCCTGTTGTCATGAAAGTCATTAGTGTTACAAGGTCTCAGGTGTGAACGGGTAGCAGTTGTTTTAAATTTGGTGTTATTGCTCTCACTCTCTCATACTGGTCAATGGAAGTTCAGCATGGCACCTCATGGCAAAGAACTCTCTGAGGATCTGAAAAAAAGAATTGTTGCGCTATATAAAGATGGCCTAGGCTACAAGAAGATTTCCAAGACCCTGAAACTGACCTGTAGCACAGTGGCCAAGGCCAGCAATTTAACAGGACAGGTTGCACTCAGAATAGACCTTGCCATGGTCGGCCAAAGAATTTGAGTGCACTTGCTCAGCATCATATCCAGAAGTTTTTTTTTTTTGGAAAATAGACGTATGAGTGCTGCCAGCATTGCTGAAGAGGTTGAAGGGGTGGGGGGTCAGTCTGTGCTCAGACCATACGCCGCACACTGCATCAAATTGGTCTGCATGGCTGTCGTCCCAGAAGGAAGGCTCTTCTAAAGATGCTGCACAAGAAAGCCCGCAAACAGTTTCCTGAAGACAAGCAGCCTAAGGACAAAGATTACTGGGAGCATGTCCTGTGGTCTGATGAGACCAAGATAAACTTGTCTGTTTCATATGGTGTCAAGCGTGTGTGGCGGAAACCAGGTGAGGAGTACAAAGGCAAGTGTGTCTTGCCTACGGTCAAGCATAGTGGTGGGAGTGTCATGGTCTGGGGCTGCATGAGTGCTGCCAGCACTGGGGAGCTACACTTCATTGAGGGAACCATGAATGCCAACATGTACTGTGATATACTGAAGCAGAACATGATCCCCTCCCTTCAGAGACCGGGCCGCAGGGCAGTATTCCAACATGATAACGAACCCGAACACACCTGCAAGATGACCACTGCCTTGCTTAAAAAAGCTGAGGGTAAAGGTGATGGACTGGCCAAGCATGTCTCCAGACCTAAACCCTTTTGAGCATCTGTGGGGCATCCTCAAACGGAAAGTGGAGGAAAGCAAGGTCTCCAACATCCACCAGCTCCGTGATGTCGTCATGGAGGAGTGGAAGAGGATTCCAGTGTCAACCTGTGAAGCTCTGGTGAACTCCATGTCCAAGAGGGTTAAGGCAGTGCTGGAAAATAATGGTGGCCATACAAAATATTGACATTTTGGACCCAATTTGGACATTTCCTCTTAGGGCTGTACTCACTTTTGTTGCCAGGGGTTTAGACATTAGTGGCTGTGTGTTGAGTTTTTTTTTGATGGGACAGCAAATTTACACTGTTACACAAGCTGTACATTCACTACTTTACATTATAGCAGAGTTTCATTTCTTTAGTGTTTTCACCTAAAAAAGATATAATAAATATTTACAAGAAATGTAAGGGGTGTACTCACTTCTGTGACATACTGTATATCAAGTAAAAGAAACAGTTTGTATCTGTTATTTGCGAACAATTGCACCAACTGTTGTCATCTTCTCACCAAGCTGCTTTGCAATGATCTTGTAGCCCATTCCAACCTTGTGTAGGTCTACAATCTTGTCCCCGAAATTTTTGGACAGCTCAGCTCTTTGGTCTTGGCCATGGTAAATAGTTAAAGGATCCATTATATGACTGTTAATATTTAAATCAACTGGAACTGAAAAAATTTTTAATAACACACAATGTACTTGTTACACCATAAGTAGAATGGCATCTGCTCTAATATGTTTTTTCTTATTCCGAAGTCACTTTACCAGCAGACCCAGTCTGTACTTAGCCCAGATGGTGGAACAGCACTTAGAAATGACAAGCATTAGAGAGACATCCCCAGTGAAGACCTAGTCTTCTAGATGGCTATCTGGACAAGACTATGGGAAACAGAATCTGCACTAATCTAATCTTTGTCTGGTCAGACGCGAACCTGTCGCCAGACTGAGTTTGGATCCTCCCAAAGTTTTTTACTCCAGTTTGTCACCAATGGAGTTTTGATTCATTGCCGCTGTCGCCTCTGGCTTACTTAGTTGGGGACTCTTAATGTACAAATATTAGTGAAATGGAACTAAATGTTTTAGTGCGTGTTTACTTTTGTCCTTAAATTAACACACTACTCTACTTTATTTTTTTAATGCCGTTTAGACATAATCTCTATTGTTAAAAGCGCTATATAAATAAAGGTTATCTGACCTGAAAGGTGTCTTTTCTATGGGTAACAAACTAAAAACAAGACCAATCTCAGCTCGTTAGCTGTATACAAGCCTCCTGGAAGACAGAAATCTTGCTGACTGATAGGAGATCTTATTTCACTCATTATAAAGCAAATCAATTTACAACTTTTGTCACATCAACCATCAGATACTGTGATGGCAGAGCCTGTAATCTAGATTTAAATACTCCTCGCATTAATGTCACTTAGATGATAAACACATGGCGCAATATCAGCAGCCCACTGTTTTCAGTGAGGCTAAGCTAAATTGTGTCAAAGGACCAACAGCCGTGGTGCATCAGCATGGTGCAGAAAAGTCCTCACCATCAGTAGGAGAGAATAACATAGAGAATACGTGGCTCAGCACAGCCAGACATGTATCTGTAAAATTACAAGTTCAAGTTCATTACAGAGTGTAATGAAACATGGTTTCTCCAGGACTATGGTGCTACACAAAACAACACAGAATTATACAAACCAATGAAGAGCCACATAACAGAAAACAACACAGAGCTAAAAACTAGAGAGTAAAATAAGTCTTAGCAAAATAAAATGCATATATGCAACCTGGTGCGAACTTTGCCAAACAGCAAATAAACAATACAGACATTACTTTAGAAAGTGCAAAAACAGACAATACAGAACAAACCAAAACACTGTACAGTACAATAAATTACATAGCGCTGACCAGATTATAAAAAAATTGTCCAGGGAAACAAAGAAATCGGCAAGAAAGCAGCAAGATTATTGTGCAAACAGAATTTAAAGTATCCATGCTTTCCGATTCACGTGGTGCTGTAAACACCGATTTGTGTTGAATGAGTGTGTGTGTCAGTTCAGTTTATTTCAGAGTGTTAAGGAGCCTGATGGGCTTGAGAAAAGAAACTGTTACACATTCGGGTTGCTACAATACCTTTTTCCAGATGGCAGGAGTGTGAAAAGCGTGAGAGGGGTGTGTGGGGTTGTCCACAATGTTCTTGGCGCCAGTATGTGGTGTAAATGTCTGTTAGAGAGACTCTGATGATCTTCTCAGTTGTTCTCACTGTCCTCTCACTGCAGGGTCTTGCGGTCCGAAATGGTTCAGTTCCCAAACTAAGCAGTGATGCAGTTGCTCAGAATGCTCTCAATGGCCAGGATAGGTGGTGGAAGATGGGCTTTCTTCAGCCTTTGCAGAAAGTAGAGGCGCTGCTGGCCTTTTTTGCTGATGTAGCTGGTGTTGAATGACCAGATTTCTCTGCCAGGTGAACACCAAGGTCTCGTTGACGTCCAGAGACAGGCTGTTGGCTCTACACCAGGCTGTTATCTGTTGCACCTCCTCTCTGTATGCTGACTCATTGTTCTTGCTAATGAGAGCCACCACGGTGATTTGAGCTGTGCATTGCTACACTCATGACCCAGCATTGTAAACGGCAGTGGTCTGACCACACAGTCCTTCTCGCTGCCACGTTGTTCTGCCTTTTTGATGGCTCTGGACAGTATAACTCTTTCTGTTTTGAGGGCCGTCTTGTCCTTTGTCCCCGGACTTCAGCGGCGCATACACCTCTGTGGTCATCCATGGTTTCTGATTGGAGCGTGATGGTTTTGGAAACAGTCTTGTCCTTTGTCCCCGGACGTCAGCAGCGCATGCACCTCTGTGATCACCCATGGTTTCTAATTGAAGCGTAATGGTTTAGGAAACAGTCATGTTTCCACGCACCTCTGATGAAGTGCTTTGAAAGGCTTGTCATGGGGCACATTAGGACCCTGCTGCCCGATTACAGTTTGCGTATTGTACAAACCACTCCACAGAGTTGGAGTCAGTTCAGCATTCAACACAATCATCCCTTAGCACCTGATCGAGAAGCTGTGCCTGCTGGGCCTGAACATCTACCTCTGCAACCGGATTCTGAACTTTCTGACTGGAAGACCTCAATCAGTCTGGATCAGGTACATTAATGCACTTGCCAATGTAGCTGATTAATCATCTTGTGTACTCCAGGTTAACAGACTTGCTGTTGGTTGCAGTCTCCCTAAACATCTACCATTCAGTGCATTAAAAACAGCTTTGAAGAGCAGAAGTTGCTCCTGTTGGCCAGGTTTTCACCTGCTTCAAAACCAGTTTGGAGCATCTAACGAGATGCTGCTAAAATTAGCATAACAGAGCTGTGGTCTAAGTACGATCAGTACGCACCAGGGATGTTTGTGTAAACAAGATCCAGCTAGTTATCCCATTCCCTAAGATTTGCATAGTTGAAATCTCTGGTGATGATAAACAGTGCGTCAGGGTGTGAATTCTGCATCGATAATAGCCCTGCAGAGTACATAAAACACCTCCTTAGCACCAGCTCTGGATGGAATGTACACTCTGACAATGAAAACAGTTATGAATCCTCATGGTAATAAAATGTCCTGCATCTAACAGTCACAAACTCCACTAACGGTGAACAGTAAGTAGAAACAATCACAAAGTTCTTGCACCATTCCGAGTTGATGTAAACACACGCCACCACCAGGAGCCTTACCGCACAAAGCTGCATTTCTGTCGACACGAACCAAGGTTAGGCTATCTAGCTGAATGGCAATGTCCAGAACTCTGTCCAGGTTTCCCTGAAAACAAAGATGCAGCAGTCTCTAAATTCAGCGACGGCTGAGGGCCTGGTCCTCATAACAAGAAGTTTGTCACATACATCATTATGCAGATAGGTTGCTCATGATTATCGTACATAAACAGCGCTGTTAGTGGGTGTGAATAAAGAGGATGTAGAGAATAGAGTTAGGTGGAGACAGACGATTCGCTGTGGCGACCCCTAAAATATATTATATATATATAAAAACTATTTAAAACTAATTGAGAATGTATCCTGGTTTTGATGCCAGCCTTAAATAATAAATAAGCACATCTTGCCCCCAGTCCGTCTTTGCTTTGCCCTTTGCAGGCTGAGTTGCTATGGTAATTACAAAAATTATTTGTGATAAAATAGTAATGCTTTAAGCTTTAATTCTAGACACTTTTTTAAAACAGTAACTGCAGTGTGTTATAAACTCATTTGCTTTAGCTACCAGGAATGTGAGGGACTACAAACTGAAGATAAGTGTTTGTGTAAATATGCCAACCAGTTTGACTGATAGCAGCATGCCCTCCTTGCGGGAGTTGTTTAAAAGAATGAGCTGTGTTTGCTCTCTCTGTTTCTCCTCCAACTCCTTCTCAAAGTTCAGCTTTTCAAGCTGCTTCTGCTCCTGATTGAATCAGACAGAAAGATAAGAGTAAGAGAGATGTGTAATGGAACACACTACCCAATTACACTTTAATAAACCAGAAAGGACCAATCCAACATACCTTTCTTTTCTCATAGTCCATAAATTTGCTCTGTCAGATAAAAAAGGGGTAAAAAAAATAATAAATAAATCACAGGTCATATGGAATAAAACACATTCAGTGCAAAAACTGTTAATGGTCTTTTTTTCACCTCTTACAAATTGCTGCAGTTTTCATTAAATGGAGTTATGGCATAGCATGTTTCATGTTATTTCTTATCTAGTTTTATCTAGTGCCTAAACTTTGGAATAATTTACCCTGCACTGTTCGGGAGGCAGACACACTCTGCCAGTTTAAAACCAGATTAGGCCTACACATATTACACACATGTTTATTATTCCAATCCGTTAAAAGGATTGTTAGGCTGCAATAGTCAGGTTAACTGGAACGGATACGTCTGATTCTTTGTTTTTCCGAGCTCACCGTCTCCACCATCACTTGTAGATGATAAGGCAGTTTCTCAGTGATATTTTGTCTTCTAGATGATTATCCGAACAAGACCACGGAAAGTTTGCTGCAGCATGGGCAACCTACTGGTTTTTCTCGACTGAGCCTGGTTTCTTCCAAGGTTTTTTTTTTTTTGCATTTTGTCACCGATGGAGTTTTATTTCCTTGCCGCTGTCGCCTCTGGCTTGCTTAGTTGGGGACTCAAAATTTATAGATATCAATCAAATTAAATGTTTTAATGAGTGTTTAATGACGTCTTTTCTGATGTAATTCTGTAAAGCTGCTTTGAAACAATCCCAATTGTTAAAAGTGCTATATAAATAAAGGTGACATGACTTGACTTGCAGGGGTTTGCACACTGCAGGGGTTGGATTAAGGAAGTATTTATTGAACTTCATTTATACAGTGCCTTGAAAAAAGTATTTATACCCCTTAAACTTTTTCCTTTTTTGTCACCTTACAAGCACAAAGTTAAATGCTTTTTAATTGAAATTTTATGTAAAAGACCTACACAAAGTAGCGAAGCGAATTGTGAAGTGCAACAAATATAATACATGGTTTTCAAAATTTTAGGCAAATAAAAATCTGTGTGGTGTGCATTTGTATTTAGCTCCCCCTTCGTCAATACATTGTAGAGCCACCTTTACAGTCTTTTGGGGTATGTCTCTACCAGCTTTTTACATCAAGGAGACTAAAATTTTTGCCAATTCTTCTTTGCAAAATAGCTCAAGCTCAGCCCGATTGAATAGTGAACGTCTGTGAACAGCAATTTTTAAGCCACAGATGCTCAATGGAATTTAGGTCTGGACTTTGACCGGATCATTCTTACACATTAAAATTCTTTGATCAAAACCATTCTATTGTAGCTTTGGCTGTATGTTTAGGGTCATTGTCTGGGAGGTGAATCTCCTTCCCAGTCTCAAGTCAGCCTCCAACAGGATTTCCCTGTATATAGCTCCATCCATATTACTATCAACTCTGACCAGCTTCCCTGTCCCTGCTGAAGAAAGCATCTCCACAGCATGATGCTGCCATAACCATGTTTCACAGTGGGGATGGTGTGTTCAGGGTGATGAGCAGTGTTACATTTCTGCCACATATAGCGCTTTGCATTTAGGCCAGAAAGTTCAATTTTGGTCTCATCTTAACAGAGCACCTTCTTCAACATGTTTGCTGTGTTTCCGACATGGCTTGTGGCAAACTCCAAACGGGACTTCTTATGTCTTTCCTAAGTGCTCTCCTTGCTCAGTCTGTCAGTTTAGGTGGACGGCCATGTCTTGGTAGGTTTGCAGTTGTGGCATACTATTTTCAATTTTGGACGATGGACTAAACAGTGCTCCCTAAGATGTTCAAAGCTTGGGATATTTTTTATAACCTAACCCTGCTTTAAACCTCTCCTTTAAACTTGTTTCCTGATCACCATTTCACCTGTCACCATTTCACCTTCACCTGTCTGGTGAGTTCCTTGGTCTTCATGATGCTGCTTTTTCACTAGTGTTCTCTAACAAACCACTGAGGCCTTTAGATAACATGTGTAATTATAGGTGGACTCTTAATTAATTAGGTGATTTTTTAAGGCAATTGATTGCACTATATTTTATTTAGGGGTATCAGAGTACAGGGGGTAAGAATGCTTTTTTATGGGGTATTAATACTTTTTTAAGGCACTGATGCTGTGTGGTAGTTCCAAAGCCTGCTAGATGAAACTGTGCTTATTACATTTTTTTCCTGAGTTTTTTTAAATTTGATACATATTTTGTTATTTTAATTAGATTTTTTTATTTTTACATTTTTAACATGTTCTAGTAGGGTGCATTAACTACGGTATTCCTATATGAATACATTTTTAAATTAAAAACAATTAAATAATAATACAGTTTTCATTTAAACATTTTTGAATAACTTTTTTTCTCTCAATATTTAGTAATATATTCATGTTTATATATTTATTAACTTAAGGACACAAGTGATTAATCTTTTTTTTGGCACGTACAGTACAGCCTAGCGATTGGTGACAGTAAAATCCAGTCTTATTCACAAAATTTTGGTTAAATGTTATATCTTATAAGGTTATTACTCATAATAAACAGAAAACATTTTGTAACAATTCCTTTAACACCTCAGGCTTGTGCCCTAGACAGTTAGTCGCATGCAACAGGTGTAATCTAACAGGTCTGTCAAACTCTCACCTGCCAGGCTATATCCTCGTCATCCACACAGTCCAGCTTCGGCCTTCTGCTATCGTTCTCCAACACAGGCAGCAGGTACTGTGAGGGGGGACAGTACTCCAGGCCCAGCTCTGCAAAACACACCTCCAATTAAACAAAGCCATTAAAAAACATTTACAGTTTAACCTGATTTCTGTTCTCTTCTTTTACCTAAACAGAGAAATCGCTGGATTTCTTCTGTGCCTGCTGTGCAGACTGAGGCAGGCGGGTAGCTCATACAGCTTCCATTAAGCGTTAAGACCTATACACACACACACACACACACACACACACACACAACTGTAATATAATATCTAACTTTCAACTTTATTGTCATTGTGCAAGGTACATGTACAGAGACAATGAAATGCAGTGTTTCTGGCATATCCCATAGGGTCAGCCATGATACAGCGCCCCTGGACACCTGTAGTGAACACCTGTAGCATGCGACTAACTGTCTAGGGCACAAGCCTGATGTGTTAAAGGAATTTTTACAAAATGTTTTCTGTTTATTATGAATAATAACCTTATAAGACATAACATTTAAACAAAATTTTGTAAATAAGACTGGATTTTACTGTCACCAATCGCTAGGCTGGACTGTACCTGCCAAAAAAAAGATTAATCACTTGTGCTGAAATAAAATGAGTATTAAACCATGAAAATGTTCTTAAGTTAATAAATATATAAACATGAATATATTACTAAATATTGCAAGAAAAAATGTTATTTCAAATTGTATTTAAAATGTAAAATTTCAAAATGTTTAAATGAAAACTGTATTATTATTTAACTGTTTTTAATTTAAAAATGTATTCATAAAGGAATACCGTAGTTAATGCAACCTACTAGAACGTGTTAAAAAGGTCAAGTAAGGGTCTTGCTCAAGGACCCAACAGTGGTTGGCTTGCCGGTGGTGGGGCTTGAACCCAGATGTTTCTGGTCTTTAGATCAGAAACTCAGCAACTTAACCATTTGAGCCACCACTGCCCCAAATGATCTGACACACACACAACTGTAATGATCTGACTAGTGAAAGAGATGTTGACCTTGAACATTTACAAATAATGTTTAAAATAAACATCGTATGGTCCATTAGTCACTCAGGGGCACAGTATTATTTACTTTAATACTGCTTAAGGAGTGCAGTTGCTCTGAACCAAATATTGGAAAATCATCAGCTGTAATTTGACCATAAGCACACAGATTAAGGTGTAAAATGCCCAATTACCATTCTGGTACGACTAAATTAAATTAATCTCAAATATATAGCCGTATTGTGTTACCTGAATGAAAGCTACCTGGTGTTCCTCAGAAAGAAATACACAGGGACTTGCATACTCATTGCTTTTCCAGCATCTGCTGCATAGTAGACCTCTTTGCTAGCCCTATAATTGCTATTATTTGTAAGATTGCTTATATTATTACCACTTGCTCCCAAATTATATAAAACCCTGTTTGTGGAAATTCAAATATTATTGTGTCTATTGAATTAATGTGTTCTGTGAAACACCTTATTCAGGGCAGCATTAACTACATTTCTTTATTATTACAAATATTTTGAACATTCTACATAACCATTAACATAACTATAAAATACACCAGTATAATTAATTTCACTCTCACCTCCAGAGTTCGAACATTAGCCAGCTCTTTAGGCAGCTCCCTGATGCTGTTCTCACTCAGGTCCAGTGTGCGCAGACTGCTCATGCGTCCCATGGATGAGGGCAGCTCATGGAGGCAGTTTCCTTTTAACAAGAAAATCACACTTCATTATATTATAAAAAAAGAATACATTTTTCCTCAGACAGACAGATTTGTAAACTCTATTTTTGACCTAAACGTAAAGCTACACCTTTCATGTTGAGCGTCTGCAGATTCTGAAGATCCCCTATAGATTCTGGAAGTGCCTTGATCTGGTTATTTTCTGCATTTAATACCTACAACACAGCATCAGCCTCAGTATAGATACAACAGCAGCTGTAACACAAAACACAAGTAGAAAACCATACATTAAAAATAGTACAGTGTTACCTGGAGGGAGGATAGCTGTCCAATATCATGTGGGAGTGATATCAGCCTGTTTTCATGCAGGTCCAATACCTTAGACATAGAAAAATTTGAATGAATAAAACATTTTATTATTTCTAATTATAAATTAATAAAATTTGGATATATTTTAGAGTAGTCAATGTACAGCTTGTTTAACAGTATAAGTTTACTTTCCCCTAAAAATAACTTAACATACAGCCATTATTGTCAAAATAGCTGCCAACAAATGTGAGAACACCCTAAGCGCTAACAGCTTTACATCATTTAACCATACAAAGTCACATGTCCTATTCATTATGTTCATGTGCTTGTCAGCTTAATAGGACCATATAAATTTGTGTTTCTTATATTAAAGCGTTTAAAATTGGATGATTAACATGGAACTTTATGGCACTCTCAGAGAACTTAAGAAATAGTGATGTTACTCTTCTTGTTACTACAAGAAGATTGAGAACACCCTGAAACTGAGTTACAGTACAGTGGCCAGGGTCATACAGATAAATACAAGAAATATTTCAATCAATGGCTATTCTTGTTTTAATTTATCTTTGGAAAAGAAAGTGGCTTAATTGCAGATAAACAACAAAAATTAACATGTTTTTACTCATTAAACATTAAACTTGTGTAGTCTCTTTCTGATTGTAGAGTCATGCACTTTCACATCGACAGTAGCAAGAGCCTGCTGTAGGTCCTGTGATGACACTTTAAGCATCTTGCAGTCTGCTCTCAGGGTGAACTTGCTTGGACGGTCAGACCTGGGCATGTAGTCAGTTGTTTTTAATTGTCCTCCACTTGTAGACTATTTTGCAGACAGTGGAATGATTTCAAAATCTTTTGAGATCTTTTTAAATTCTTTTCCAGACGCGCAAGATGCTACAATCTTCTTTCTGAAAGCCTTAGTAAACTGTTTCAATCTCACCATGGTGTTCACTATCATTTTATAACAGTCAAGAGCACACCAAACTAAATGTCTGAGGTTTAAATATGGTCAAAAAGCTGAGTAACAATGTTCTAATCATGTATACTTGATGTGATACACCTGTGTGTGGTTTTAGCCATTATATATATAATGTCTACCTTTATAGTTGCTAAAGCGCTTGTGGCACAGCCTTTGGGCACCAGGTACTTGAGCTCATTTCCACAGAGGATGAGCACCTGTAATAAAAAAAAAAAAAAAATGTTTTAACAATGATTTATAGTTTCTACTCTAGCTAGAGCTTTGTGAGTGGTTTTACAAAAATCCCACCTTTTTCTGGAGCACCTTGCAGATGGAGAAGATGCTGGATGGAATCTATAAGTAACACATATTGTAAACAAGCTTTAAAAATGTGAGGCTCATCCATCAATAGCAGTGTGTTACTGTACAGTTAGGATGAGGTTGTACACATCAAATGTGTATTTGCTGACCCAGACTCATAAAAGCAGACTTACAGCACAGTGCCATGTTCCAGGATAAGACATTATCCTGGAACATTGATTTTGATGCTAAACTTTTTAAACTGGCAGTATAGACTGATCGAGATTTGTCAGTTTTTGTCTAAAACACTGTATATAGCACTGAAGTATTAAAGAATATTTCATTTGTGTGTTTATATCCAAACCACTAGAGTGTGGGAACATTCCACAAAACTACAGTAAAAATATGCTGTCAAGTTTTTTTCTTTTTTTTGTTAAAACAAGGGATCTGACCAAAGTGTTGTGGATGTTTGACCAGCTCTGCAATTGGTACGTTAATAACGTATATAGATTGCTTTATAGCACTGGTTCGTAACCTGGTGTTTAGTCAAGGTGAAAGTTTCAAGGGCTGCCTTAACATTACACCACCAGTACAAACCAACTAGATTTATATTATTGTATTAGCAGACATCATAAATATTTTGATATCTAGAGAATAACATTTACTTAAATCACTTCATTTACCTATAATAGGAAACTGGAGGTAATCGGGACTGGTCATGAATCCTTAATAATGCTATGATCCCAATTTTTTCATATAACCACGGTGGTTGTATCCAACCGCAAATTTTGCACCCTTTTCTGATGTATTACCTGTGGCACTCCACTCCCAACCAAAGTGTGTAAGCAGTGTGAAGTCGAGTGGATGCAGAGGATAGGCTAAAGCCCCAAAACATTCAATAAATCATCATAATCGCAATTATCTACTGGACAATTAATCTTTACCCAAATTTTATTTTAATGAAGTTGCCACTGTAAATTGTAGTCTGTAAGACTTGCATGGAAAAAGTGCAGAATGTTTGTTAATCTAAATATTGAACTTCACTACAGACCAAGCAAAAAGGCTGTCCATCTTACTCAATAACACCAAACTCTATTATTTCAGCACACCCATACCTTCATTACTGATGCAACTAGTTTTTCTGTTTGTATGTGTTTCTTTGTTGGTATTTCCCACATTTCCCCTCCCCCTTTAATAAAAAAAATGTCAATTCGACTGAACTAATGGCTGCTGATAACAGCACACCTGTACATGTTTGTTAAAAGCATAATTATGTAATTATTAAAAAAGCACCTACCCACTACAGCTCAAAAGTATATCTAGATAAACTTCAAAACTAAACTAATTAAAAAATTAGCAGTAATTTTTTTAATGGTGTTTGGTGTGGTGGGCCGTATTTGGATTTGTGACAGGTAAATGTTAAGAACTACAGGCTTTAAATTGTAACAGTTTAAATTTAAAAACACCAGGTCTGTGTGACTTTCCGTTAGAATTCAGCTTTTCAGCCAGTGTGGAACCGGCTGAGATATTTTTATCTAAATAAAAAGAATAACAACAAACTTCTTTGACCTTTTTAGAAGTTAAAGTGAGTCCCTGTGTTTCATTAATTAGTTAGAATAAGTTAGTTACAATTAAGTATTCTTAAAAATGGCAAAAGCTGAATAATTACCCACAGCCTAATTAGTGAAACAAAGACATTAGAAAAAAACCCTTGTTTGATTTATCAGTTACTACGAATGTAATCTAATCAATGACCGAAGATTATAATATTGCAGCATAATCAGTAATCGATTCTTAAAATGAACATTTGTTGCAGTCTTAATCCAAATTTGCAAACCATGTCATCCAGGCTGATGTTAATTCACACTATTACACAGATGCTGGGATGTATTACAGTGTGAATTACAGCTTGTAACTCTGGAAGAGTGAACAATATGTGGTGATGTGGAGTTGATTCTAAAAACTGGACTCCAACAGCTTAATAAATACTGAATTTCTGTGTAGTGGAATAATCCATATTTAAGTGCAGGATAAAGTGCTGTTCTGTTGCTCACCTCTGAAAGCTCACAGTTTGAAATGTCTAGGATGTCATCAGCACCGGCTTCTTTTGACTTTCAGAGAAACAGAAGATAATAACATACATGTTATCATGTAACTACATGAACACTGGGATAAAAATTACAAATTGATTTACAAAGCCATGTAAATACAAAGCAATTTTACATTAAAAGCTGAAACAGGCACATACTAACCAGACACAACTGATTATCCAGGCGTTTCTTGGCTTCCTCACTCGGCTTCTTCTTCTTGTAAAACAGAGGCATGCTGAAGACACACACTTACTGTGTTCAGGTGTTTATTTCATACGGAGCTATGTTTTTATCGTGCTGCAGTAAAAAAAAAGCCTTTCCTCTCTGACAGGTTTTACCCTAGTTCAGTGTCTAACAGTCGCTGCCATACGAGACACTTCCTCGATTACTTTTTCTTTTAACAGTCCTGGTCGTATTGTCGTTAAGAAAAAAAACAAGCAAACTAACCAGATACATTAAACAACATCCTAGCAAGACTATCTACACCGACGGGAAATAATTTCTTCTTCTTTTTCCTCTGACGTCGGCATTCAACGTTAAGGTGCATTGCCGCCACCTACTACACCGGAGTGTGAGTCTGAGTTAATTCCCTAGAAAGCGATACTTCTTCTTTTTCCTCTTCTGTGGCTATAGTTTTTTTTTTTAAATTAAATAATTATTTATGTACAAACAACATGGTAATATCAGTTCAACGTTTTACATTATACAATCAGATTCAAGAAGGAAAGAAAAAAAGTATACCTATTTTTTAAATTATTATATATTTTTATAAGATCATTTAAAGAACATAAAATAAAGGACTAGGCAAAGGGGCTAATTTTTCCTTTTTTTCCTGTACACCATATTCTTCTATATCAGACAAATTTATTGCATTTTCCCCGATAATTTAGGAGCCTTTGCATAACAAAAAACTGATTAAAATGCACTAAACATTGGTTTCACATTAATGTACTTACACTGCAAGCTTTTTCAAATATACTTTTTCTCTCCATCCTATTTACTGAGACTAAAGTATAAATCGTACAATCAAACAAGGTGAATAACACATTCAAGCAAAACTTACCCAGACTTGGTTGAGCATAAAAAATAATAAAACTACAATTACAGCTTCAGATCTGTCCAGGGTGTATCCCTCCTGCCTTTCGCCCTTTCAGAAACGGCTAGGAATAAACTGAAATTACCCGGAAGATAAATCTAAATATCTATATAACTAAACAAACAAACAAACAAGTAAATAGATAAATAAATAAGATGCTTCTAAACAGAATGTATTTAGATTAATTTATACAGCTCCAATCGGAAAGTCAGTTTAAGGAGTTTTCTACTGTGACGTCACTGGAGGGGGGTTAGTCTGGCGGAAATGTCGCAATAGTTCCTGGCACTATATTAGACCGCGTCGCGATTTTTTCTTTCCTTTTCCATTTTACTAGGTGGTGTAGGTGCAGCAGTAATCGGTCGTCCCGAATTCGGGTTCATCCGACACCCTCACCAATTCAAGCCGAACCGAGCTCAGCGACAGCATGCCTCCTAAATTCGATCCCAGCGAGATTAAAATCGGTACGTTTCACACAAAAATGGCGGTAGCATTAAAGTGGACGCTTTTCCCCCTGCAGGCCTCGACTCTGCGTGACCCCGTGTATCCATTTTACTCGGGTTTGGATTGTGATTCGATAAATGTTACTTAAACTATGGATGTTCTGTGTAACATAGGAAGCTGTAGGAATTGGATAGGGTTAGGGTACATTTGTACATTTCTGGTCAGTGCTAAGGCGTTAGCTAGGCTGCTAGCTAGCATTGTAGCTAAGATCATGGCTTCTGTGTTTTTCACCCGTGGTTTGTTGGATTAAATAACTCAATCGGTAGTCTCTGTGACGCTTCTTTTAACACTTGATTGTTGCGCTGTTTCTATCTAATATTTACGACGTTGAGGAAGGTTACCGTAAAGCACGTGGTAGCAGGAATAGCGGCATGGCGCTGCCGTGTAAACGGAACACCAGTTAATCTGTACCAGCGCATCGAATAGGTAATGTTCGTTCATAAACTTTTAAATTAAAAAAAGAATTAATTATATTAGTCAGCTGTGATGTCAATTCTTGGGATAAAATCATCTTAAGTGCTTTTAGGCAATGTAAAAATCTAAAGTCCACCAACTTTGTAATTACAAATTACCCTTTTCTGTATTTTTAAAGACCGTCAGTGCTGTTAATTTTACACACCTAATGTTTATATTCTTGTCAGGTCAACCCTCCCTCTTCGATATAGTACATAAGTGTATTGTCTTATGCAGTCCTGGATTGATTTAGGAGTTCAGCAGATTCTAGACTAAAGCTGCATTTACAGATCTACAGATCTTGATGCCCAATTCTGTTTCTTTTTTTTTGGCTGACCTGCTAACATTTTTAAAACTGATCTGTATGTGATATCTGCATTTACAATATATGTGGCAAAATGGTCTGTTGATGGACATGCTAATCAGAAAATGAAGGAAAAACGATATCTATGGGCCATGATAAAATGATCAATATTTTACTTCTGCGTCTTGTGCCACATTGGAAGAAAAAAAAAATCTAAATTGGGTTACTTGATGCATGCAGCGTAAATGCGTCCTAAATCATCTGAATTGACATGGTTATGAACCAACAAAATGCCCAAAACTCTGAGGATTAATAACTCCATTAATGTTACCCACAGAACATGATTTCTTACAGTGCCAACTAAGATGTATACCAGTAATGACCTTTTGAACCAAAATGCATGTACAGTTGATTTTAAATGGTTTCTTTTTAATCCTGACGCAGTTGATGCTGACTTATTAATAGTTGCAGTGTGTAGAACATTTTACACCCCATGAACTAAATGGTGTGCAATAAGTAGTGAAGCTCAGACTGCACCATATTTATCCTATTTCTGAATAAATCTGGCTTTTTGATTAGCTACTTGGTGGTAAGTAAGTGCTTTGGAGTAATGCTGATAAATTGTGTGTACAATAAGTTTAGTGAATTGAGCACACAAGGCTTTATACAAGTTAAGAATTAACTACTGCAGCAGTTATTGTATGTTCTGAATAGTGTTTGTGTAGACACTTGTGTATGGCACTGGCTTATTTTAACAATGTGGCCTTTTATTCACCCTGTTCTGTTCAAGTAAAACAAATGCGATACGAGTACAAATCAACTTTTGAATAATGCAGATGACTTGGTCAACATGGTGGTGCTGGGAATCAAACCCTGATCTTCCAATTAGCAGTCCAACACCTTAACCACTGCGCTATGACATTCATTAATTACAAACATTAGTTACAGATGTTTACTCGGATCAGCCTCCTGCCACTGTGCCAGCCTGTGTGAGTGACTTGGTATAATCCAGTGGAGGCTGAGAGTAGCTCCAACTCTAGGACGCAGAGCTGCTCAGTCTGATGAGTAACTCTGTGCCAAAAGACCTGGAACACACTGAATACAGGCTTTATAGTGTAGGCCAGACTGCACTAATAATCTCCTGCTTGTTTTTTTCCCCCCTCCTAGTGTACATGAGGTGCACAGGTGGAGAGGTTGGAGCCACTTCTTCTCTGGCCCCCAAAATCGGTCCTCTTGGTCTGGTAAGTGACAACTGTGTGTACTTTTTATATCCCATAGTTCTGTGTTGTATGGCCTCCTGCCACTATGCTAGTCTGTGTGTGACTTGGTATAATCCAGTGGTGGCCGACACAATCTCCAGCTCTAGGAAACAGAGCTGCTCAGTCTGATGAGTAACTCTGTGCCGAAAGACCTGGAACAAATAAAACCTCTAACTGAAGTATTTAATCATTGGTAAATACTTTTTAAAATAGCTTGGCAAAACTAGCTTTCCAATACTTCTGATGAGTTTCTCTCTTTCCCCCAAGTCCCCCAAGAAAGTAGGTGATGACATTGCTAAAGCCACCGGTGACTGGAAGGGTCTTAGGATTACAGTCAAGCTGACCATCCAAAACAGACAGGCAGCGGTAAGGTTTTGTCCATTTATTTACCATGTCACATTACATAAGCTAATAAAGGCAAAATTAATTTTCGAAGGTAGTTATTTATTAATAATTGTCATTAAAAAGTTAACTGACCTTTAAGTTCTAAGAATTTTTAAATCTTTCTGTAGTGATGTTCACCAGAGTGTTGGTCGTTGTGAATTCGAACCTTGTAATTACATGCAAGTAAAGTTAAAAGCAAAATGGGGGGGGACTGGTTCCTTAAAATTAAATACACTTGGCTTGAGTCAACCTATCCAGAGAGCCAACCTAAGCCAGAGTGTGCTGTAATGCTTGAATACTGGCATCTGCTTAGTTTTTGTAATGCTCATAGAATTCTGTCTGTTCTTACAGATTGAAGTTGTGCCCTCTGCCTCTGCCCTCATCATCAAGGCCCTGAAGGAGCCACCACGTGACAGGAAGAAGGTCAAGAACAGTGAGTAGCCCTAAACAGTTACCACTGTTAGTTACTGCTTTAGTTGTTCTAACTAGGCTTGTGCACTGAATGTCTCTTCACAGACTTATTTAATGTACAATGGGCTACATGCACACATTCTTTCGCATTCAAAATCAGCCAACTTGCTAACTTCCTGTGCTTGTAGTGTCTAGAAATTGATGCTTTTCACTGTGTTGCCTTACGATTGTGGTCAGTGATGTGGATCGACTGATCCAATCACAGCTAATGTTAACAACCAAGAAAGGGGCTCCAAACTATTCATTTTAAGCTACATCCACAATTTTCCTCCACACAAATTTGTCTCCGTCTGTCCACTATTGTCAATTGCATACAAATTTCACACAACGCCATAAGTGAAAGTTTTCCTGCCAATTTAAAGTAGGCTGGTTTATAGGATGGGTTCTGTTTTTCCAGATAAAGTTTCTGTGAATAATTGTGTGATCCTTGAAAATTTAAACACACATTTAATTTCATATGCTGTAAATAACTGTTGTAAAAATTTGTAGGCTACAGATGGGGGATTCCCAAACTGTATTGTTTTCTCTTATTTACACACGTTTCATGTCCGTTATGGAGATGAGTACAGTAAGAGCTATACTTTTGCAATTTCACAAATTTAGTTTTTTGTTTATTTGCCTACAGTACAGTTATCATTCCTCTTGTACATTTTTGAATAAAAAAAACCCTGCAGTTTTATGCTGTAACAGATTTGTTAATTTTACAGGGATGATTGTGTATCTACAAAGATGCCAGTGTACCTGTGCGGTATGATGGCAAAGAAGACTAAACTGGCTGAGATTTTAGCATAAGTACGGAATCTCACTGTGTGCATGTAGTCTATTGTTTAATCTCCTGTTATTGAGATGAATAAAGTGAGAGAATAAATGATTTTAGCTCCCACAAATTCAATAGTCCCCCCCCATGTTATCTCTTATATGCCGACAGTACAGTTTCATTTTAGCTGTATTCATGCATTCTTTTAAAAACACCCGCAGCTTTAATATATTGCAACAAAGGTAAATTATTGCTTTAGTCCGTTGTCATTAGACGGCAGGAAAAAATGAGCATTATACAGCGCTCGTCCTGTTCTGTGCACATCAGCCTCCCGCCACTATGCTAGTCTGTGTCAGTGACTTGGTATAATCCAGTGGTGGCTGAGAGAATCTCCAGCTCTAGGAAGCAGAGCTGCTCAGTCTGATGAGTAACTCTGTGCCAAAAGACCTGGAACAAATTTCCTGTGAAGTTGACATTAGATTAATGCACATTAATGTCTTGTCATGTAATTAGGTGTGAATGGTAAATGTAGATGTGGGGTATCTCTAACTGTAAAACTCTTCCTGTAGTTAAGCACTCTGGCAGCGTTCCTTTCGATGAGATTGTCAACATTGCCCGGATCATGAGGCCACGCTCTATTGCCAGAGAACTCTCTGGTGCGTATGTATTTGTAGTTATTCTCGCCCCCGTGCTTGCATTCTCTTTATTAAATGGTAAATTACATCATTGATTTCAAATAAAATAAAAAAACTCCATGCCATTCCTGTCTGCCGCCGCCACTATGCAAGTCTGCGTGAGTGACTTGGTATAATCCAGTGGTGGCTGAGAGAAATTCCAGCTTTAGGAAGCAGGACTGCTCAGTCTGATGAGTAACTCTGTGCCAAAAGACCTGGAACACTTTTCTGAATGTCTCATACTGACTGTTGGAAAGTGTTCAGAAATGACGGGTGAGATTAAAGTTTGGCCTGTCTCCTCAGGAACCATTAAGGAGATTCTGGGCACCGCACAGTCTGTTGGTTGCACCATTGATGGCCGCCCACCCCATGATGTCATTGATGACATCAACAGCGGCAAACAGGAGTGCCCATCTGTAAGTACTGGACATGTGTTCTATTATAGTCTGTGCACTTTAAGTACTAAACTTTTTTTTTTTTAATGTTTAGGATTAAATGGCTGACACGGAGGCATAATAAAATTTGTTAGTGAATAAATCACTGTGGTGGTGTGGGTGTTTTTTTTATGTTTCGTGGAAAGTTAAAATGTACTGTTTAGTCAGGTTCTTTTAGTTTCTAGTAAAGAATTTCATTACTAGTTAGTAAATTTTCAACTTTATCTTAAATTATGATGGTAGTAACTTAGGAAAATTTATAGGAATTATTTTTTTATATAAATTGTTTGGTAATATGACATGCAAGCAAACTACTACACATTAAAAGTGACATTATGGCTGTATATTTAGGAGGAATGCCCAGTGCATGCAAAGGTGTTCTCAATAGCCCTGTAGTGCTGAGTGCATGTAGAAAGAGGACTAGAAATCCCCCCCCCCAAACATTAGACTGTTTATAATTGCATTTGTTTGCCTGTGAATCTTGTTTATTAACGGTAAAGATTAGACTTTTGATTAACATTACTATCATAGACAAAACCTTACCTTTTTAAAGCACTAATTCCTGCAAGCCCTTTTTATTAGACCAAGTCAAGACTTGTCACCCTACAACCACAAACTTAAATGTATTTGAGATTTTACATAATAAAGCAGCAGCAAGTAGCACATAATTATGAAGGGAAATGAAGAATACGGTTTTCAAAATTTAAAGCAAATAAAATTCTGAAGTGTGGAGTGCATTTGTATTCAGCCCTGTGTACTCCGATAAAATGCAGTGCAATCAAGTGCCTTCAGAAGTCACTTGCGTCCACCTGTGTAATTGAGTATATGCTCACTGGCCACTTTTATTAGGTAAACCTTTTCAATTGCTTGGTAACACAAACTGCTAATTAGCCAATCACATGGCAGCAACTCAATACATATTTAGGTATCTAGATCTGGTAAAGACAAGTTGCTAAAGTTCAACCCAAGCATTAGAAAAGGGAGGAAAGGGTATTAATTGATCTACTGGGATTTTGCCTGGTCTGATGAATACTGTGTGGGTATTTTCTTGGCACGCTTTGGGCCCCTTGCTACCAATCAAGCATCGTTTAAACGCCACAGTATTGTTGCTGACCGTGTCCAGTCTTTTATGACTACAGTTTACCCATCTTCTGATGACTACTTTCAGCAGGATGATGCACAATGTCTCAGCTCAGATCATCTCAGACTGGTTTCTTTAACATGACTGAGTTTTCTTTAGTCCAATGGCTTTCAGTTACCAGAGCTTGATCAATAGAGCACCATTGGGCTGTGGTTAAACAGTAGATTTGCATCATGAATGTGCAACCGACAAATCTTCAGCAACTGTGTAATGCTATAATGCCAAAATCTGTTAGGTAAGGTAACTTAAATACCCAATCCACCTAAAATGACAGACCAAGCAAGAAGAGCACTGGTCAGAGAAATAGCCAAGAGGCCCATGGTCACTCTGGAGGAGCTGCAGAAAGCCATAGCTCAGGTGGGATAAGCTGTCAACAAGACAACTATGCTCAGTATTTAATCTGGCTGATCTTGAACTATTTGTAGATGTGCGAAGCTGGTAAAGACATACCCCAAAAGACTTGCAGCAAAAGGTGGCTCTACAAAGTATTGATGCAGGGGTTTTTACATTGTAAGGTAAAAGTTTAAAGCTCAAGGAATAAATACTTTTTCAAGGCACCATATATCCATACACAATTGCCTTTGTAACCTGCCTCTTTTAATCCTCAATAAACACCGCTATGGTGAACCATTTCTTTTAAGATTTAGAAATTGTAGCTCTATGATTGAATCTTAACATCATTTAAAAGAACACGAACACAGTGCTGTATAAATGAATGTTTCATTATTTTAAATGCAATTCACCACCAAGGATTTCAAACTGCACAATAACACACAAATACCCTTTAATTATAAAAATAGGCCGGTGTATACTGAGAGCTTACAAAAGTACAAATTTATTAGAAAGTTTTGAAACATTTAGAAAAGTTAGTGAAAGCCCTGCTGCAGCTGTGACATCCATGTCTGTTCCAACATTGCCTTTTCCACAATCCCTGAACTCTAACATACCAAATGTTCCTGTACAATTTATTCCAAGAAAAAGCACCAAAAGACAGGGACTACCTACCCCATAATATTTTTTTTACTCTGAACACATTAGTGCCGGTGAATCTAGCAGTCACGCTGCTGAAAAAAGAAACACAATTTGCATCATATTCACTCCTTATCAACAGAACAGCAATGGGAACAAAGACATTGTTTAGGTATCTATACATCCTGTGTCTATTTTATTTGTCAAAGATCAACTTCTGGCTGTTTGTGTCCTCTTTCCCCAACCCACAATTGTGCTGTTTCCTCTTAGTTTTCCTCCTCCTCCTCTCCCTCAATCTCTCCATACTGCTCATCCTCCATGTGCTCTTCCTCATCCTCCTCTCTGCTCTTATTTTCCTCGGTGCCATTTTTCTTCTCTTTATCCTTACGTTTTAGTTCTGATGCCTCTTTTTTCCCCTTTTGGTCCTTCTTGTAGGCTGTTGACAGCAGTTCAGGTATTTAAACAGTTAAAGTTAAGTTAAAAGCATTACAAAAAGAACAAGTGCATTGAAACAAACCTTAAAACCATTTGACAAAATCTCTAAATCTGCAAAGGAAATTATAACTTAAAACCATCTTTTTTTAATTAAAAAAAAAAAAACTTAAACGGTTTACATTTGACCAGGGGACAACAAAAACAGCAGCCCACTTAATTCAGCTTCAGCAAGAACGTTTCGTTTATCCGCGTTTACGTTGCAGTTCATCAGACGGCCAGCAGATGGATTTACTGTTTAAAAAACTTGAACTTTTTTTTTTTGCTTTAAAACAGTTTGCAAAAAAAAAACTTCAACACAGAACCGATCAGCTTTAGAAAAATGAAATGCCTTGTTCACCAATAAACGTTAATTGACTAAAATCTAAAACCGTTTCATCTGTAGGATGTAGTTTTAATTATTTTTACTTTTCATTATTTGAATAACATTAATTTGAATTGTCAAATTGAATTTCACTTTTACTACATGTTGTACCGTGTATGTAGTAATGTTTTATTTAATGAATCCAGTAAATTTGTGTATCTGTTTACACCAACAAATCATGTAAAACTGAAACATGAAAAAAATTATCATTATACACCCGGATGACCTAAAGACTACCTTTTGACATGAAGTAAAATTTCAGTTACCTTCTAGAGAATCACGCAGCGGTGGCAAGAACCGCTCAAACTCCATCTCCTCCATAGCAGACATTACATCGCCAGCGTTTAGAGTCTTCCTTTTTGCCTTCAAGGCAAAACTGTTGGCACTGGGGATTAGATGCGTAGGCTTAGTGAGTGTCCTGTTTCCTGTTTTATACCACACTACCATGCTAACCTACCATGATGTTGCATAAAGAACAAACACGCTGGCTGCTTGAGATATGGCTCTTCTTGCCTCTTTGGACACGTTGACACCATCTGGTAACTGGAGGAGACATAGGGCACATTTAGCTATCATTCTTGCATGAATACAGTATATGACGTGTGTCATAGCCCCCAATTGCTCAGTTGTATGAAAAAAAAAATTAATGTAAGTCACTCTGGATAAGGGCGCCTGCCAAATGCTAATGTCAAAAGGAAGACATGGAGAAAAGTCTGTATTTTAACTTTGCAGAGTATAGAAAAGCTAACTTTCTAATAAGACAACATATGCAAGTTACAACTTTGACAAAGTGGTGACTGCACACATGTGCAATACCCAACTGCAGATGTAGGTTGTGCATGTATAAGAAACAACTTTTGTTTCACGGTGACAGCTTCTCATTTTTTCCCCCTGGTTTGACCAGTTTATGTCTGTAAACAATGCATGACAGAATTTTTTAAATTGCTGCTCAATAAAAAAAAAAGGGGGGGGGGGATCACTTCCTGCACCCCCAGCTGCATTTCATGACACAACGGTGTCATGTGCACACAACCTATTGCACAATAAGAGACTCCAAAACAGCTCTGGACTTCATCCACCCTGCTAATACGGTCACGTGACATACAGTGACAGTACAATTACCCCAAAATATAGCTTAAAAAATTGTGGTTGAGACCTGGTCATGCATGAACAAAATACTGTCATATACCAGAAATTTGGTATTTTTATTAACAAATACTGTGATATATAAATACATTTTTAATCATACTAGCACTATTTTAAACACTTTGAAAAACTGTGTGGCAAATTTTTTACTATTTTGTTACCATAGTGAGTTGACTCTCCTGAAAGCTTATAGAATAAAAGTCTATCATATTTATACCTCAAAATCCAGGTGGAAGTAGTAGGTTATCTGGGTGCTTTTTACATACTAAGGTTTCAGACATACTACTCGCCTTACGCCTTACTACATTTACATATTCCATACACATATGGAAGTGTGTGATTTTTGGATTATAAAGATTTTCATGTTTCACCGCTTTTAATTTGACTGCAGTTTTAATGAGGTTAGGCTCTTATTTATATTGAGGTCTTTACATGGTGATTTTTTCATTCTGCTTAGACAAACTGATTCTAATCAGAATACAATGCTCCATGTAAATGCAAGAAAACAAAAAAGTACACTTGCATACATACACATATATATATATATATATATATATATATATAAATAAAACAATTAAACTTTCCATGAACCCTGAAAAGAATAATGGCTGCATCCCAAATAGCACACTACAGAGATGGAGTGTTTATTTCAGCTGCGTCTTTTTTTAGAGTCGTTATTACGGACCCTATGTAAAGTTAGTGCGCATGTGCAGGGAGCATGGATTATTTTAAGGCTACAGTCTGTTCTGGGTTAACGCTTTGTTTTCCGAAGAGTTTGTGTGTAAAGTGAGGTGTGGTACTTACAGCCTCTTTAATAATGCGGGTGATGACAGCGTTGGGCAGGTTCAGGTCCTCCGGTCTCTCAGCCATTACTTAGCTCAACTAGCCTGTGCTAACAATTTAGCGACGATCTTTACGTTTACTCCACCGCCTGGCCTAATATCATGAAATTCAGTTATTAAAGCGTGTTCGTTAAAGAGTGTATGCAGGTTTATAACCCAGCTGACTGTCAATCAAAACAATACGGTTACCCGAAAAAAGGGTCAGCTAACTTATAGCCGCTAGTTTCTTTCCAACTATTGTAAATATAAATGAGAAATTACGAGCCGAAATTGTTCAGGATATAAAGCGAGATGAGATATTCCAGTCAAACCCGGTTACGTGTAATAAATGTAGTCCTTTCGGATTTTTGGATAAAAAAAAACGTAACTAGCAGTCGAGTTTAATTTAGAGCCCGCTAAACTTCCAAACCACGAGTTTGACCTTTAAACTTTGCAACGTCAGAATAACGTCACTGGGACTAGCCAATAGGCTACGGGTTTGTTTTACAAGTAATTTTATATACAATAGCACAATATAGTGCATCAGAAACCTCTCTGATTTCGAGGCTGTTCTGCATCTTTTTTGACTGTTTGCATGTTATTTTTTTGATTGATTGAATATTTATTTAAGTTATATTTTATTTTGATAAAAAATATAACATAACAATAATAAAAAAATTACCAAAATACCACCTTTCTGTCCAGCTGGGTCACTAAACGATCTGATCTAAGATAAGAGGATACATTGCCAATATGCATTTGAATTTTAGCTGCAAAATTAAATGTAAGTTAGTGCTGGGCGGTATGACCAAAAATTTATATAACAGCATTTTTTTTTCAAAATAAACTGGTTTTAACATAACAGTGTCCTAACAAGGGACACACAGAATTTTTGGCCACTAAAATAAGAAAGAGGAAGAAAATACAAGCGAAAAATATGCTAATTACTAAACTAATTACACTCTTGCTCTATCCACTATAAGTTCACTATCAGTTGATATTGCTGTGTAAGTAAAAAATGATATTATAACAAAAATAAACACCGGTATTCAGTAAGAACTGCTTTACGACCCAGCACATGTAGTTGCTGAAAAGAATTATGACATTTCCTTATAGTTTAACTAACAAAAGCTTAACTATTTGTGCCACCACTTTGCTAAAATTGTGTACACTATTTACTGGCATTATCAACATTATTTAAAGTTTCTCCCTTTGGGTGTCTTCCAGTTTACAGTAAGTGAAATAACTGCTCTGAATTACCAACTAGGTGTTTGTGTGTGTTGGCATCCCATTCTGGGTTTTTAATCTTCCTTGTGCTAAATATTCCTAGTATAAGCTCCAGATTCACTGAAATAAAAAGCAGCTACTGAAAATAAATAATAAAAATTAAACATAATGTCATACTGATGACACATAAAATTCAGAAGGAGGGCAGGCAGTTATGGTAAAGTGGTGGCTTAGTGGTTAAGGTGTTGGACTGATACCCAGCACCACCAAGCCACCACTGTGGGCCCCTAAGCAAGACCATTAACAAAAAAAACTTAACAAGCAGTTGAGTATCACGCAAATCTAAGGTGGTCTGTCAGAAGACCTCAAGCAGTTTTACACAGGTTGACACCAGGGCCCCCTGAAAAATATTAATGTGGGGTAATAGGGGTTTCTTACAAAATAACAAAAATATTAAATAATAAAACCAATTTTAAATAGCAATGCAAAAGGTTGTCCCAATAGTCTGTTCCTCTCCTTTCGGCTGTTCCCTTTTAGGGGTCGCCACAGCGAATCATCTGTCTCCGCGCCTAATCCTATTCTCTACATGCTCTTCACTTATACCCACTAACTTCATGTACTCGTTTATATACCTCCCAACAGTTTGTTATAATTAATAAATTAAAAAAAACCCAGCCCTGTTTGGCACACTTATGAACATAACAAATGTAGTCACACCTTAATATACAGTGATTGTAAATTTGGGTCCAAGCTAAAGTTTGCTTTGGGTTCAAAAAGACATGGATTGATGTTTTAAGCATCAACTTATCTTCATATATATAATTAAATATAAATATTTAATTATCTTGTTTTTATGACTTACTGACACTAAAAAATGCATGTTGCTATAAATGGTCCTGCAAAAGACAAGAACTAAAATTTTAGATTTAGTTAAAAAATTAAAATTTTATTTATATAATGGTTTTAATTAGCCCTCTTTGCTTTTACAGCTTAAATTGATACACTGTAATAATATATAAAATAAGAAGACCTATTTAAAAAGCTGTGGTCTGCTAGAGTGTAAATATTTACACTGGAATCTGCTAAATGCTAAAATTTCCATTAGCTCAGCTCCTTTGATTATTTTAACAGCTTTGTCTAGATTTAAACCATTTGCACTGTATCTCGGTCTTAGAAGTGTGAAATGTTGTTGGGTAAAACTGGCCCAGGGCTTTCAATGCCTTTCTGCCCAGAAATTGTGTTCTTATTCTTTGCATAGTTATAGCACACAAAATGGTGAATAAGTTTATTTGTGTTCGCTGCAGTAGTCACGTAGCATTGCAACACAGTTTAGTGTGAATTTTCCATTTAAGTATATCAATTTCACTAGTAAACAAAAATGAGTCATCATTTCAGAGTTCTTAATGATTTTTCCATGTGAATCTGCATGTACTGCTATGAGAATGAGGCTGAAGAATATATTGCTTTTTTCTGGCATGTAGATGTAAAACACTTTAATTTGATTGTGACAGAATTATTATGCTTTCCTATAAATTTTAACTGACTAAGCCCATCCCTAATGTAAAATCCAAGGTTGGGGTTATGCTTACAATGATGTCACTTAGATTTGTAGATTTAGGTAGATTTGGCTGGACGTCTGAGGAGCTGTAAACTTGTGTGTATTACCAGAACCACTAACTTTTCTAATGCTAATACATCACTGGACAATTTTGAGTTAGTTTTATTTTTTTTTGTTTTATTTTTTTTTTTTTTTTTTTTTTTTAAAGTTCTTGACTTTTAAGGACAGTCTATAGCTGGATGACAATTAATTTCTTGGCTAAACTTAAGCACTCCCAAGCTGTTTTTGTCTTATGGATGTCTCTATACACTGATTTGATTAATTTGTCGTTGACTCTAAAGCCTTCATGTTCTGATACTGCTACCACCATGCTTTATAAAAAGAAGCTTTTGCAAGTTAATAAGCATGTCTGGTTCCTCCTTATATAATGCATGTGGTGTAGCAGGTAGAATGTCATCTGTAAGCCACAGGATCACCACCACAACCACCAGATTCCTGGCCAGATTCCTATAAAAATACAACAAAGGAGCTTTATCTAATTGTAATTGTGTTATCTCTTGCAATGGGAATTTAAGGTTGTGCAAAGTCAAGTCAAGTCACCTTTATTTATATAGCGCTTTTAACAATCAGAATTGTTTCAAAGCAGCTTTACAGAAATACCTCAGAAACAACAATAATAAACATTCATTAGAACAGTAAATTTGATTGATATCCATAAATTTAGAGTCCCCAACTAAGCAAGCCAGAGGCGACGACCAAAACTCCATCTGTGACAAAATGGAAAAAAAAACCCTGGAAGAACCAGGCTCAGTCGGGTCAGTTCTTGCCTGACCAGATAAACCAGTAGGTTACCCATGCTGCAGTAAAGTTTCTGTGGTCTTGTCCGGATGGCCGCTTAGAAGACAAGAGGAACTGCCTTATTGTCTCCAAGTGATGGTGGCGACGGTGAGCTCGGAATAACAAAGAACAGACATGTTAGCGTAGATGCAATTCGACTGGTGATAAACAAATACATAATGTGTTATTGGTGTTGTTAACCCGGCGCCAGTTGACATGACTACTGCAGCCTGATAATCCTTTAACGGATTGAAATAATAAAAATGTGTGTATTATGTGTAGGCCAGGGTAAAGAGATATGTTTTTAATTTAGTTTTAAACTGGCAGAGTGTGTCTACCTCCTGAACAGTGCAAGGTAAGTTATTCCAAAGTTTAGGCGCTAGATAAAAGAAGGATCTGCCACCTGCAGTTGATTTTTTATAATTATTAATATAATAGGATACGAAGTGGTGAATTCTACAATTGTTCTACAATATAAACATGGCACACTAATTAAACGCACACATTAAATCATACCCAAAAACCTGTTGGTTTTTTCACTAAAAATTACATGTTGGTCTTACACTATAGAAATTTACACATTGAATATAGATATTTCACAGGCCATATAATCAGCTGAAGCCCAGTACACGCAAGGAGTGGCAGACTCACTCAAAATAGCCTTCATGTCATATAGCTAAGAGTTAATTACAGTTAATGACAGAATTTCCATGATCATTTTTTCGCTTCTCTTCCAATTGTTGTAATAACCCTCTTCAAAATGGTTTGTTTGATATATTAGGTCAGATGTAATTAATGTTTCCACTCTTTTAGAGGCGGTTTAAGAGGCCACTTGATATTCCACCATGCTTATAAGTTAAAGCATCTCCTTAAAATGATAACATTAGTTAAGATAATCATATTGTTAAAACCTACCTTTTATAATTCTGTGCTTTCTGATGTTTGTAGTGAGCTAGGAAAAGCCATACACACATAACACCAAAAATAATGTGATAAAGCAGTGATTTCTGGCTCTGTTAGATAACAGAAATTATGATTGTTGATGATGATGATGACAGCTAAAAATAAAATTGTAAAAATATTTTATTTTTAATAAAAACTCTTTGGGCTTTAAGATATCAAACATATATTTATTTTATTGCTTTGAATACAGAAATTAAAAACAATAGCCTACAAAACAATTTCAGGACGGTAGCAAGAAAAAAACTTCCTGAGATGGAATAGGAAGAAACCTTGAGAGGAACCAGACTCAACAAATCTATGTATCAGATGAATAGCAGATAGGAGATAGTACTGTATGTGAAGCGAGAAAACAGATTGTGCCATATATATATGGAAATTCTACACCATTACATGTAACATTTAAAAAAAACTTGTCTAAAACATGTACTAATACTCATTGTACAATCAAGCAAGGACATACTGTAGATAATAACATGAAACATCAAAATCAAGCTATATTTTAAATGCATAGTTCACCACATATGCACATATAAATCACACTGATCAGTTACGCATGCTTGCTCGACATATGAGGACCAAAGCTCTTTCTTTGTTATCACACTTCATGTTGAAGCTTCTGTAAAAGCCAATGCCATTTGTGTTTGCACATCAAAACAGCATGATTGAACTTCTGTTTATGTCCACTGTTCAAAGTTTATGTGTAAATAAAAGCCTACATTAAATCCATCATATAAGATGAATAAGTGCCTGAGGGGTTAGCATGGCAGCTTAGTGGTTAGCACTATTGCATCACAGCTAGAAGGCCTTGGTTCGATCCCGGGCGGGGGCCTTTCTTTAAGTTTAAATGTTCTCCCTGTGCTTGTGTAGGGGTACTATTTAAAGCATTAACAGGTTTAAATCTACACAGGATTAATCATGAGCCACTGATAGTTAAAGCATTAAATTCAGTATTTTTGTGTTTAGTCACTAGCCAATGTTAAATTAGTTATTTTATATGTGCAGATGTGGGTGTTTGGGTTTTGTGACAGTCTTAAGCCAATTCCTCCAATATGTGTTCCACATTTGAAGTTCAACCCATTTCATTTGATTGTCATGTAGCTTTTAGTGTTTACTGTTAAAGATACTGTGAAGTGTAAAGCATTTACTGTGAGGACAGCATAAATGCTGTGTTAGTAATGATACTGACTGCAGACGCAGTTCCCGACATTTTTCTGATCTCATAGATTAAGATCTCTCCTGAGTTATGTCTATTTTTTTAAAGAGCCTAATATGGAATTGCACAAGCTTTGCACCAGTTGACCTCTTACAACGTTGACATGAAATTAATCATTTATCTATGTCTGGCTACTTGCATTCCTTCTTTACCAGTTTCGGCAGCCCTCATCAGCCCAACGGTTTATAAACAAACATAATTTATGACTCCTACGTGATTCATTAATGGCAACTGATCCCATGCTTGGAGATCATTTCCAAATTATTGCCATTAAATGAATATATATATATAAGCTAACATGCTTGTTTGTGTTGGCCCATACAAATGAAAAGGGAGTATTCTGTACCTACAAAGAGTGCTTTTACATGTATAATAAAACTTCGCAGATGAAAAAAAAAAATATGTACAGAGTAAATAAAAGAGAATCAGTCCTGATCTGCTGCTACTTCTTGGTCATTTTGTTGCTGCAAGCAGGTTGCATAGCAGTTCAGCAGCAGCAAACAATGTAGTGTTGTTAGGGTTTTGGTGGAGAGAAACGCATTCAATCCTAAAAGACACATGCAATGTAAGTACTATTCAAAGATTAAAAGGTTTATAAAAACATTTCTAATATCACAAAACAGAAAAAAACTTATATACTGTAAATCTTCAAAGGGTACATACTTTTTAACATGGTTTTATTTTTCACTATTGTCATTAGGGTGCTATAATGGACAGTAAAGCATCCCACGCCTTCTCTGTTTCACAGTACTCTTCTGCCACCCATAATATGGGGCATGTGCGATGTGGACACTAATAATGTCGTCAACAACTAAAACACACATACAGTTTAACTTACTTAATTTCACACTAACTATAACACCAAACGTGTATAAATTACCCAAACGTAACATGTGAGTAAAAGTATAGACATTTTACCAGAAAATGACTCGACAAACTTTTGATATTCGCTAAAACAATGAACATCACATTCATTGTACTTTAAGACATACAGTAACAGTACAGTGATTTCTTCTAATGGTGCTTCTGATAGCGGTCATAGAAAAGCAGGATATTTAGTAGTCTTATGTCTTGTGCCTGTCTCAGCTGCAAAACAGCCAAAAAAAAAGTTTTGCCCCATTTTTTCAAAAGACAAAAAAGGCAAGTTGACATAAATTTTATACCCAACCTGAAGTTTAAAATCACTGTATGTGGTGAGTGTATGTAAATTTCTTAGTTTGATTTATAGCCTTATAATCTTATATTATACATTAGCTGATCACAAAAGGCTGCGAAGTAAATGCAATACAAAAAACCCAGACACAAATGCATGATACCTGCGGATTGCACGACATAAATTGTATTAGGACGACCCTGGCTCATTTCCAACAATTCCTTTGTGTCCTGAGCCACCGGCAAAATTCTGAAATGGGGGAACAACTGTTTTCCAAGCTGCTTTCCTTAGCTCCCGAAACCGACTGAAACGACTCCCTACAGTGATGGAGACAGACAACTGCCAGAACTGGGACCTTGCCTGGACCGAGTATGACCAAAACTCCCTCAGACAATCCTGAACAACCCTCATCCCATTCCAATGCATACTCAGCTACCAACTGCCTCTGTTTCCCTGAAAGGTATGGCTCTCCACATCAGAATACACTGTTCTTCTATGAGGAGATCATTAAAAGACTCCAAATTTAACGTTTCCAGTAATATGTCTGTCTCCTCATCTGTTTTAATAGTTTTAATTGGAAAAGTCAAGAAAATGTATGGGCTGATCTGACTGTAAAAGTGTTCCCTTGACTTATTTTTGGCCAAAGAGCCTGTTAGATTAATGGGAATTTCAAAACAAGAAGGTTGAGTAAAAGGAATTGGTCCAACCCGTCCAGTATAATTGCATAAAATAGAAGCTGAATGTAGTTTTTCTTTGATTTCCATGTCAGCTTGAGATTTGCTAGTCTGAAGTTAATAGTAGCTCTGATGGCCAAAGCACAAAAACAGATACAGTCATGCAATTTTCTAATACGCCGATGATATAGCATCCCCACAACTTACAATACAATTATCCAGATACACATCAGGAGCATCAGTTAATGTTTATATCAAACATCAGAACGTTAGTCACTTTGATCATAAAATGACTGTTGGAGCTAGATGAGTTGGTGTGGGTATGTGAGTCTAAAATCCGCTCGTCAATGGCCAGTGGTTTTACTGAGCCCATGTCCAAAGTAGCATAAGACTTTTTATTTAAGGATGAAAGGAATAGCAGTTTAAGAACTACAATACTGATTTACACGTTAAATTTAAATAAAAAAATAAATTTGTATTCTTTTACTTTGCTGTGGCTTTCATTAAATAATGCTGTCTCCATGCATGTTTAATGTCATAAGAATATGATTGTTTGTTTAAATAATATGGATTTTAGCTGCTCTAGTGGTCAACACTGATATTTAAAAAGAAGAAGGGCTAATGGGTTAATCTTCATTAAGCACCAAAGAAATCAATCAGCACAAATCAGCTTGCAGACTAAAGGGCAAATTTAAATGTTTAAAGCTGGTCAATTGGTTGTTTACTACCATTTACATTTAATGGTTGGACATTCTAGTTGGTGCATTGCAAGTTGCTTGACACAAGTGTTTTTTTTTTTTTTAATTAACCAGGGGCTTTTCGACAGATTAAACCAGTCAGGACAAACCCCCCTCTGGCTATTTTTGCACTATTCTGTGTAAACTTCTATGAGATCAGCTGTTTCTGAAACACTTAAACCAGCCTGTGTGGCACCAAGAACTATACCACAGACCAAGAGCTGGCATTTTCCACCATTCTGATGTTTGATGTGACCATTATGTAAAGTTTTCGACACATACATCTGTGTGATTATATGCACTAATTTTCTGCCACGCAATTGCTGATTGGATAATTTTATTAGTGAGGAATTGTACCTTATAAAGTAGCTCATGAGCAGGAGGGCTAAATATGTCAAGAGAAAATCAAGTCAACTTTAATAGAAAATATCATAACACCAGTTTTTCTATTGGCAAATAGCTATTATTTTTATTTGAATATTTTTCTCAATGAGCATCTGTATTTCTCACAGAAATTTTCCTATTTTTATCATTTTTTTTTACATAAATGCTCATCATTAGCCAATCCAAAGCTGTTGCATACTGACATATATATAAAAAGACTATTTTTATATTTTCCATTTGTTCTTCTGGAAGCGGGAACAGGAAAAGGTTCGATTTACCAATGCATGAACATTGACAACATTAAGAGGGAAAATTGATGACTTATACTAAGTGTTTCTTATATAATATCTTTTTTAAACTTAAACTTTTTTAAACACAATTATTGCACCTGCTTTTACCTGTAAATTAAATGATGCATGTGTTGATGTGTCTGTGTAATTAATAAAACAAAAAGAATGTAAATTTGCCACCTTTAGCATGTGTTTGATTGGGAATACTTTTGCAGAGGGAATAATTTGTGGTTATGTATTACGGACTTAGTCAACATAAAGAGTCTCAGAATGTTCAGGAAACTAAAACTACATAATAACAGCATTGGTTAGAATTTTTGTCCTGTCTTTCTCCTAAGCAGACATTTATTTTAAGAGTGTAACAATTTATTTTATATTAGTGACTATTTTAAGGGTTTATTGAGAAATTTTAACAAACTCCTTTTCCATTTCTATTTACACAATGATCTTGACAAAAGCGGTCACTAAACAGCAAGACACAAATTTAGGGTAAACGATCTAGCCAAGAGTCACAGTTTAAAACTGTGTAACTAAGGCCAAATAGAAGGTCACATTCCTCTTTGATTGACACAATTTACTTCTAGATTACATTAGAAAATGTCCAAGTGTATTGTGCAAGAGTCATAAGCTTACCAGACATTACCATACCAGACAGGTTACAAAACAGAAGTCTAAAAAACTGTTTAAAAAAATCATTTTATCATTAACACACTGGTTATGTCCACGAACTGGAAAATTCAGCAGATGACAGTGACCTTTGAAAAAAATAAAAAATAGAAAGTTTAATTTTATGCAAATATGGAGTGCAACCCCGGAAAAGGCCAGAAACATTTTTGTGTGCTATATCTAAAAGCTTGCGTCTTTGAGCGCTATGAGTGAATAATAGCTAGCACAACAATATATTTTCTTGGCCGTTTTTCTTTTAAGGGACATGGAATGATTCTGGCTTTAGATTTAACAATTTAAACAGCTTCATCAAGTTTAAATTGTTATAGCCAATTTGCATGCCTTTTTTTAATTTACAATGTTTTTGTAGAGAATTTATGTTTTCATGCCCCTTAAACATGATGCCAAACAAAAATCTGATTGGTTGCATTACATATCAATTAATTGCCCTCTTTGCCAAAAAAGGCTAATAAAAGCTAAAGCCAAGACTTTGTCTGGTAGTCTATGGCCTGGCTATGCAAAGTTAATAGCAATTATCAATAGAAATTCCTACTGAAAATTTTAGTGATTAGTAACACTTGCTGCAATGAACATTGTGAAAAATGTTTGAAGATCTTTTATGAATGTGAATATGTAGCTGCTTGCTGAGGATAAGTCAGACTGACCAGACAGTTGCTACATTTTTATGATTATTGGTGACAGTTACTTGGGCATTTGATGAAGCATCAACATTGTAAATATTACGAATTAGGACTATGGAATGAAAGCTAATATTCAGCAGGATGACACTGGAAATTGTTTAGATTAATCTGTGTGCTTAGACGAATGACTTAATAAAACTGTGTTTTTTCTAAGAATTAAAGAATAAATACAAATGTACACAATTGTCAAGTGAGAATCTGTATGTAGAAATTAACTCTGCTGTAGGTAAACCCACCTACCCATGTGCAATCACTTTTGTACGCATTTAAGAAGCAGATAAATATTTTGGTTATGTGTTTGTGTCTAAAAAAGTGGTGGTAGTGAGGGGAGATTAGGAGGCTTGGCACAATGAAGCATTTAGCATTCCTATCTTACAGCCTCAGGTCCCGGTTCTGTCCTGAGTTTAGGTCACTGTCTGTGTCGAATTTTACTTGTTCTCCATGGGACTGTGTGGTTTTCCTTGGATTGTCTGGTTTTCTTCTACCTTGTAAAACATATATGTTGGTTGATAAAAACTCCATGTCTCTGTGTGTAAATGTTGCTGTACAGTGTTTTCTGTCCATGATAAAGCAGTTACCTTTATTAGTATTATTATTAATCAAATAATATATTGATATTTATCAAGGAACCTCTTTAAAAGAATAGGGCAAAATTCATTCTTAATTTTAAAACAGCTAAATAATAACATTTTCCACGCTAAAACACAGTAATTTTTGTCAGGTTGGTAAACCTATTTTTTAAAGATCTAAATTCAGACAGAATGAATTCATAAATACATTACTTACTGCATGTTTTCAACCTCAAGTATTTGACCAACTTAAAGGGTTATTTGACATTTTATTTTGTACATAACGTGTTACTATATGCTTTATGATAACATCATGAACCTTTTACCTAAGTCAGAACACTCATCATGTCCATAGTGTACATGATGAGTGTCGATCCTGACAAACTTGTCCATCCTGAACAACTTGTTCTATTAATAGACGAAAGGCTAAGAGTCTGTATAGACCTCTTTTAGATGGTTTGTTTCCCGCTCCAGTAGAGCTCAACATTACGAACGACCTTAAATCAAGACATCCAGTGTGAGCAACCAAAATGAGATACTGTTGCATAATCAACACTGCGAGGTTCCCTGAGCATGTTTACAGTCTGCGCTTCTGTTTCAACTCAGCCTTTGAAGCATGTGTTTATGTGTCTATTTATATGACTGTCTGTGTTGCCTCATTAAATTCAATGCTAACTCATTATGCTGTTGAAGAATTTGATTTCTGGCATGTTTGCAGTTTCAAAAATCATCTAATCATATATGCGGAAATACAAAGCAGGTTTTAAGTAAGATTTTTACAAAGGTATGTTTGTTTTTTTTTATACTATGAAAGCCATATTTGGAGCTTTAATGTAGCTCGGATAAGATTTTATAAATACAGATAGTCCTGTCAAGCCTGACAAGCCTCCTTCCACTTCACATACTTAAAAAAAACTCTTTTTTTAGAGTAACATTTTTGGAAGGCAGAATTTGTGTTTTATAGCAAAGAAATAAGCGGAAAGCACAGACTGAAAGAAAACGGAGTGATACTTGGATCTGATATCTGATATCTGTCTTCCTTTATTTTTATTAAATTTCCTTTTTAATTGTAAAAGTATTTATTGCTAGACAATTGTGGCAGGGTAATCAATTTTTTGGCTTCTCCTTCACTTGGTTTCCCTTTTAGCATTCCCTCTGACATCAAGGTATGTCTATTTCTTGCGGAGTGTTTCATTGTATTAAGGACTTTACAATCCATGTTTTTATAGTTTAGTTACAGCAGAGTCGGCGAGATCGGCATATATAAAGACAGGCGTTGCTTTAGTGGCTGTGCCATTGGGAGAGCGAATGCCGGCTGGTAAAACTGCGCCACGTCACCTGTTGTGAGTAGCCATACAGCTTCACTTGGTGGGTTGTTTCACCCACGTAACTGGTCCACATTCTGTTTTTTTTTTCCAGTAATTAAGAAAGCATAACCAATTTTATTGAGTTTACTTAATTACTCACCAAATTCTAGTCTATAAAAAAACACAGGGAAATTGTAAAATATTCCCATTCTTTGATTACCCAGCCCATAATTCCACATCTGTCATATTTGTCACATTATCCCTTTCTATAAAAATACTTTTTTTTCACTGTAGAATGTCTAACCTAGATTTTCTGCCCAGATGCAAACTTCAACCAGCTCGATATTTCTGCTATTGGAGGAATATATTTAAACGTCTACAAGCCAACTGCAAATTCAAGTATGCTGTTCCTCAGGCTATCAACTCAACACGTCATCAGACCTAGGGTTCTATGAACTGAAACTTTATCTTCGGGACAGCATAATGCACTTTATACCCCAAGCACTCCTGGGCATTTGTCTTGTACAGGTCTATGTTTGTTTTTGGAGTTCAGAGAAATGATTCCTTTCTCCCTTCACTGTCAACACCTCCGCTAAAGATGGCAAAGGAATGTGGGCTGTAATGCTGAATGTCACAACGCTCAGTGCTCTCGCAGCTCACGCAACAAAGTTTTTTGGAACACACCTGTAAGGAACACAGTCATCAACTGGTGAACTCCTGACATGTATATCGAGACAGCAGGAGAACGAGGGCAGATGTGGGGAACAGAAGAGTCTGTACAATCAGCCTGGGTTATTTTTTGAGGTTCATAATGTCTATCCTGGTTATGAATTTTTGGCTGAGGATTAACTGCTGTCCACATAGCTGCAACTCTAGGTTTTTGTCTTTTTCTTTGAAAACAGGGTCAGTGTGGCAGAGGTCAGGGGCTCATTGCAAAGGGGGTTTTTCATCCTGGAACAGTGTTTGGGCCTCTTCGTTCCATTAAAGAAAAATAAAATGTCATAGTCTACAAAGACGGCCTACCTACTATCTACAGTAAACACTATTTAACACAGACACTCCCTAACTTTAGATCAGGTGAGGAGAGAACTGAGGCGGCTTAAGACCAGGAAATCTGCAGGTCCAGACGTCATCAGCCCCGGACTGCAACTCTGTGAGGTGGTCACTTACATCTTTAACCTAAGCCTGAGTCTGAAGACGGTGCCTGTCCTGAGGAAGACCGCCTGTGTGGTTCCGGTTTCTAAGACAGTGCACCCTAAGGAGCCAAACCACTACAGACCAGTAGCCTTGACCTCCCACCTGATGAAGACAATGGAGATGCTCATCCTCAGCCACCTTCGCTCTGTGGTCAGCACCAGAATGGACCCGCTGCAGTTTGCCTACAGGCCGAACATCGGGGTGGATGACGCTGTCATCTACCTGCTGCACCTGGCGCTGACTCACCTGGAGGCCGCCGGAACTGCTATGAGGGTCATGTTCTTTGACTTCTCCAGTGCCTTTAACACCATATGGCCGGCTCTTCTGAGATAGAAGCTGGAAGAGGCAGGAGTGGATGGAAGACTGGCTTCATGGACATCAGACTATCTCACCAGCAGGCCACAGTACGTGAGGCTATGAAACTGTGTGTCTGAAGTAGTTGTTTCCAGCACTGGGGCCCCTCAGGGGACGGTGCTCTCACCATTCCTCTTCACCCTTTACACCTTGGACTTTACATACAACACCAGCAGTTGTCACCTCCAGAAGTTCTCTGATGACTCGGCCATTGTTGGCTGTGTGTCTGGGGGGAACGAGCTGGAGTACAGATCAGTCATCATGGACTTGTGTGAGCGCAATAACTTGTGCTTTAACATCAGTAAGACAAAGGAGAGGGTGACTGACTTTCGGAGGAGGACACCACATTACACACCGGTGAGCATCCAGGGCTCTGACATTGAGGTTGTGGACAGTTTTAAGTACCTGGGTGTTCACCTTAACAATAAACTGGACTGGACTCATAACACTGATGCCCTTTACAAGAAGGGCCAAAGTCGTCTCCACCTTCTGAGGAGACTGAGGTCCTTTGGAGTGTGCAGGCCTCTCTTAAGGACTTTTTATGACTCTGTGGTAGCCTCTGCTATCCAATACGCTGTGGTCTGCTGGGGAGCAGGCAGCACGGACTGGGACAGAAAGAGACTCAACAAACTGGTCAGGAGGGCCAGTTCTGTCCTGGGCTGTCCACTGGACTCTGTGGAGGAGGTGGGTGAGAGGAGGATGTTGGTTAAGCCGACATCCATCATTGACAATACCTCTTATCCACTGCATCAGACCGTGGAAGCTATGAGCAGCTCCTTCAGTAGCAGACTGTTACACCCTCCATGTAGGAAGGAGCGGTTCCGCAGATCTTTCATACCCACCGCTGTTAGACTGTACAACTCAACAGTCTAACTACAGATGCACATAACTGTTTGTTTTCCATTGTCTAACTTATCTTGTAGGTTAGGTGATGCCTAGTTTTTATTATTATTAACACATTATGTATAGAACTGTAAATACTTGTAGATTTTTAAAAATGTTTTTTTGTTGTAAATTGTTTTTATTTCACACAATTTGCACATTTCTATTGCACATTTTCCTACTTTGCACATAATTGTTTTTGTATCTGAGCCACTGTAACAATTTAATTTCCCCACTGTGGGATCAATAAAGATTATCTTATCTTTTCTTAACCAGGGCGTGAAAGACGTCATGATAGACCTCAACCATTCCTTTTTTTCGCTAGTCAGGCACTTAAACAAAATAAAGAGCCAAAAATTTTTTTTGGTCTGCTATCTGTTCACAGTGCTAGTATGCACTAGTAAGTACTAGTATGCATTACGTCATGCAGTGAACACATGTCGTACAATAGCATTTTACTGCAGGTCTTATGATCATATAATTATGTGTGTGACAAATAACCACTGTGGAGAAGAACCACTTGTGAATTCAATAGTTAAGCTTTTTAAAACTTTTGGATTTATAATATATTTTAAGGTGCGCATCTAAATAGGACTCAATATAGACATCAATTTCTGGATGACTGACTATATTTAGGGTAGGTAAGAAGTGACTAAATTAAAAACCTGCACTAAACAATTAACTTTGCCATTTCAGGGAAAGAAGAACATGATAATATTTCATCTATGTGCAATATCAATCAAATTTTGCCTTCATTTTTTGAATGTTAAATAGTTGCTTTCCACAAACTTTTATAAAATAATCTGTAGTCTCTTTGATAAAAGATTTAAAACATGTGTTCTCTGTGTTTTGTGACATTACTGCCATACAGTTTCTGGGTTTGTTGAATCACAGTGCGTATGACAGTAGACCAACCAATTGTCTGTCGGGACCTGAGAATTCCCTTTTGATCCATGAATGAACATTTTTGACACACAGACCTTGTGACACAAGCTTTTTCTTAAGTCAATCTCTCTCTCTCTCTCTCTCTCTCTCTCTCTCTCTCACTTCCTCAGTGAGTAAGAAAGTTGCGCGCCATTGACTGGGTGGCACCTATGTGCCGTGTGTGAGATGTCTTCGGGAAAGCAAGCCTTGTCTGACACCCTGTCTGTACCGTCTGTAGTCCAACTTTCTTAAAGGCGATTTACAGTGCTTCCGTCATTTTAGCCACTTTGGTTGGATTGCTTAAAAATCTTAAGTTTGTCAGCATGGATGTAGAGTTTTCAGTGTGAAATAAGCAGGGTGGTCTTGAATTTTGGAAATTTGACAAAAATGTTTGTGTTTTCTTGGATCCAGAAAATGTACACACACACACACACACACACATAGAGTATATCCAATCTGATGGTAGTAAATGTATCTAATTAACATTGAGCTTATGGTGTTTTATTATTAATAATAATAGTAGTGCTGCTACTACTATAAAAATGCTTACTACTTCAGTGTATGTCTGCTATTAACTAACGTATTATTCCAGCAGTAGTCACCTGTTAAGCTTTGTGTGTGTGTGTGTGTTTGTGTGTGTGATATATCAGAGTGGGGTGTCTGATGTTCCATATAAAAGTTACAGCCTCTGAGGGAATCTCTTCAAGGAGAACTGAGCTACCATTGCTGCTGGCATTTCACACACTAATACTCAACCACACACACATACACACAGCAGGATTCAGACGCTGGATTGCAGGAAGAACAGAAACAAACTGAACTGAAAGAGAGGAGGATGCTGATGGAGAACTAAGAGTCAAGCTAATTTTTCTTTTTTTCTTTTTTTTAAATTTAATGTAATTGCGCAGTGTAACACTCTTGCATAAAACTTTGAGGTGAAATGTCCTTAAGAATGATTTTGAGGCAAGCAAACCTTCTTACACTGGCGCTCATGTCTTGGTGTGCTGTAAAGGTATGTCTTTCTGCACTTCAAATTTAATTCTACAATAAAAAACAGAAATTATAATACTGATAAAGATATTATAAAAAATACTATTTTATTTTTTTGCAAGTATTTGCAATGTATTATTCTAAGTGAAAATTTGTTAAACAGCGAAAAGCTTCAGCCGCCCCTGATTGTCAGGGAGCATCGGGGGGGACAACAGGCATGCCGGGCCCATCCCCGCAGGCCTCTTAACCTTCCTTGGCAACATGCACATCGGTCAGGTCGCTGAAGGAACGAGAGGGGTTCCCCAGTCAGAGCGTAGAACCCCAGGCTATGTCAATCACAGCATCTGAGAGTGTGATGGATTCATTCAAGGCTGATGACTCTGCTGAGCAGACCCCTTCGGGGGCCGGGCGTCAGTCAGAGCTTGATGCTGAGATGGCAGCCGTACTGACCAAAGCCAAAAGCAGCCAAATCCATAGGCTGCAGTGGTGTCCTCCACCCTGCCTTGAACAGTCTAGGCTGGACAATTGGTTCATGGGTTCCGGCTGTGACTCTAAGCCACGCCCGCCCCCAGTTTCTTTTTTCCCAGAGGTACATTAGTTTTTAACGAAATCGTGGAACACGACGTTTTCGGCAAGGTCCCGCAGCGTTGGAACCTTGGTTCTCACCTCCCTCGAGGGGGGACCAGCGAGGTGGTACGAGGACATCCCTCAGGTGGAGAGGGCTGCTGCGGTGCACTTGTGCCCGCAGTCAGCTGCCACTTGGAGGGGCCGTCTGAGACATGTTCACATGTTTTTCCTCATGTCCAAGAAGTTTTCTTCTGCCCTTGTGGCAAAGGCTTATGATGCTTTTGAAAAGGCTGTGTCTGCCCTAAACGTCTTGGCTATCCTGCAGGTTTACCAGGCCCAGGTGTTGAAAGAGCTGCACGAGGGGGGGCCTAACCCAGAGCTCCTGCAGGAACTGTGCTCCGTGTCTGACTATGCCCTCTGGGCTACAAAGGGCACAGTGCAGGCTCTGGCAAGGGCGATGGCCACGCAGGTGGTCCAGGAACACCACCTGTGGCTGAACCTGGCTGATATGCGGGAGGTAGAGAACCTTGCTTTCTTGATGTCCCCATTTCACCAGGTGGTCTCTTCGGGGACAGCCCCCTGCAAAGGCTGCAGCGGCCCCGGGACACCCGGGCCTCTCAGCCAGGTCAGAACCACTGGCCACTCGCAGAGCCCTAAGAACCCCCATAAGGCTTCAAAGCGCTCCTGACACGGGGGGCCCAGGGAGAAGGTTTCAGACCGGGTTGGCGGCTCCCCTAAAGGGGGACGGGGTGTAGCGCCCATGTCACCTCGGTCACTTGCCGGTTGGCAGGCGGCCACCATCTGGTCACAGAAGGACCAAATTCCTTCTCCACTGGGTTGGTCCTTATTGAATTCTGGCGAAAGGGCCAGTCTCCATACGGGGCTCACCGTACAACCGTTGGTGCCCAGACGTTTGTCTCGCGTGATGCATGGAGTACAGCCAGACTGGCTGAAACATCCATCGACGGTGCCAGCTGCTGGCTCCCTGGGGAAGTCATGCAGTCAGAAGGACGGTCTACCTCTAACCACTGCACCTTCCCCAGTCAGCCACAGCGATCCCACCAGGGGTACTAAGCCCCACTTGGGGAGGTGGGCGTGCGCAATCTTAACTATTTCGATGATTGGCTAATTCTAGCTCAATCTCGAGAGATTGTGGTTGCACACAGGGACAAGGTGCTCCACCACCTGGGAAACTGGGAAAAGAGCAGACTCTGCAGAGTATCTCTTTTCTTTGTATCCACCTGGACTCAGTCGCAACGACGGCTCGGCTCTCTCCCAAGAGAGCCCAGGCAGTGCTGAAATGTGTGAGCTCCATCAAGCTCAGCACAGCGGTCCCTCTTAAACACTTTCAGAAGCTCCTGGGGCATTTTGCGTCTTCGGCTGCAGTGGTTCCGCAATGGCTCACACAGGGTGCACGTCACCCCGTTGTGGCACCGAACTCTCAGTCCTTGGGGGGACACGGCTGCACTGGCATATCAATTGCCTCAAGTTGTTGGCAGTGTGGTTGGCCCTGAAGAGGTTCTGGTCCATGGTTCAGGGCAAGCATGTGTTGGTCCATTCGGACAACACTGCGACGGTTGCATATATTAGCCATCAGGGCAGTGTACGCTTCCGTTGTATGTCACAACTTGCCCGCCATCTCCTGCTGTGGGGCCAGCACAGGCTCAGGTCTGTGCGTGCCACTCGCATCCCAGGCGACCTCAACTGTGCAGCTGACGCGCTTGCATGACAGAGGTCCCTCGGGGGCGAGTGGAGGCTCCAGTCGCAGACATGTTGGAAAATGAATGAAAATTGTGCAGGAGATAGACCTTGTATGATAATAATTAATAGCTAATTATAAAATATACATATTAGGAGTAGCACTAAAAAGAAGAAATAAGAATGAGCCAAATATGATGTAGGAGAAAGAAAAGAAAAAAAAACAGGATGGTGTGCTATCAGAAGTTTTACCAAACTATAACTAATCATAGACGTGTGTGTGCAAAAATAAAGTAGTCTAGTTGTAAAATCAAGAAAACACAGACACAGTGGTACAGAGTGGAACAGGTTTATTGGAAAGCCCCATACACTAATCAAGTGAAATAACATTATTATCGTTGGCCTTGAGGCAGATAGGAGGAGAGGGAGGAATCAGGCTGGATGATGAAATTTCAGAAAAAAACAACGGTGATGGCTTTGGGGAGATTGGTGGTGGAGGCGAGGAGCAACGAACTCATTTGACCGGAATGGAGGGCCCAGCACTGTTAGTGAAAACCGGAGGGTTCACACTGTCACATTGGGTTCCTACATCACAGGTTCGAGGAGAAAAAACCACACGCACAGGTGAAGTTTCGTTGAGTGTAGATGGAAGAGACGATCCAGAAAAACACTGATTTCCCCAGTTAGACAGGCTAGCTAAGAACGCCACATTCGTCTGATGTATTCTCTACGTTCAGTAGTTAAGCGGGCTAGAGATAAGAAAGGAAATTTAATTGGGTACCACTGGTCATGATTCTTTGAATATAATAAGCTCGTAGAAAAATAGATAAGTAGCAGCTGTGTCAAAGTAACCTGAATCATTAAGAAGAATAAACTAAATCGGTGATCTTTTAATGTAAGCACTAAAAATATATGCGTATGTAACACTCACAATAAAAGAAGAGTAAGAAAAAATAGAACTTACACATTGCTAGTTTCACATTATTGAAAATGTCACAGAAAGTCCACAGAGTAAAATAAGGCCTCGATTTGTGTGAGTGAGCAGAAGGTGAACAGGCTTATATAAGAGCTGTTGTTTTTCTTTTTCAAACAAAGGGTCAGTATTCGGTTTTCATGGGAAAAAGGATAAGATATCATTCAGTTGTAACTGTAAACAATTTTTAATAAGGAGACTGCATCTTTCAAGGCCATTGTAACCCGGGGATTAGGGAAACATAATAACCAAGGATGTCGATAAGGGGAAAAATAAGTTACAGTTACACTCAGCAAAAGTTTGAAAAATGGGAACTTGTTAAAAATGAGGGGGGGCTGAAAGGTATAAAAGGGCTGGATTGATAGTAAATTACAGAGGCCTTTACTTTGCTTGTGTAACTCTGTTACAGAGGCCTTTACTTTGCTTGTGCCATTTATTGCTGATCAGATTGCCTTCTGTGGATCCTTTGAAAGCTTGATGACTGCAATAAATTGGAGTTTTTTGCTCTCCTCACCTTAGACTCAAGAATCTTTATTTGTTTAAAAAGTTTATTATTTTCTCTGACAGTTTGAGTTAAAACATAGTGGTAATTGGCTCAACACGAGGCACCCCTGCGAATGTGTCTGCTCAGAGACGGGCTCTGAGTTCCGACAGACAGTCCAGCTGATTTGGGATCGGTTTAGCCTGGCACAGGTAGATCTGTTTGCCTCGGCGGAATCGACCCATTGCCATTTGTGGTTTTCCCTTACCGAGGCCCCCCTCGGCACGGACGCAAAGAGTTGTGCTAGTACACTTTTCCCCCAGTGAGCCTTATTGCACAGGTTCTGTGCAAGGTCAGGGAGGACCAGGAGCACCTACTGCTCGTGGCGCCTTACTGGCCCAACAGGACCTGGTTCTCTGAGCTGGTCCTGTTGGCAGTGACCCCTCCCTGGCCAATTCCTCTGAGGAGGGAACTTTTCTCCAGGGAAGGGGCACGATCTGGCACCTACGCCCAGATCTCTGGAACCTCCACATGTGGTCTCTGAACGGGACCAGGAGGATCTAAGAGTTCTATTACCCGCAGTGGTAAATACCATCCTTCAGACTAGAACCCCCTCCACGAGGCGGCTGTACGACATGAAGTGGCGTGTGTTCATTGACTGGTGTACCTCCCGTGGGGAGGGACTCTCAGAGGTGTGGTATTGGGCCAATACTCTCCTTCCTTCAAGCAGGGTTCGAAGGAAACCTTTCCGCCTCCACCATTAAGGTGTATGTGGCTGCCATCTCAGCTTACCATGATACCTTAGGGGGCAGATCGGTGGGGAGACACGAGCTGGTGGTCAGGTTACTTAAAGGCTGCAGGAGGCTCTGCCTCTGGCACTACGCCTTATTCCCTCTTGGGATCTTTCTGTGGTCCTACAGGCTTTACAGAGAGACCCATTTCCAGGCCAGGGGCTTACCCTGCCCCCTGGGGATGAGAGCTCCCTCCACTAGGGGGATGGCCGCCGCCGCAGCAGCACTGGCAAATGGAGCCTTACTAGCAGACATATGCATATCCAGCCAGGTTCTACAACCTGCGAATGGAACCAATTTCCTCTAGAGTCTTGTGTGGTGTCCGTGACTCTGGAGAAGGGTAGGAGTAGAGCTTGTTCCCAGTGTTCCTCCCCTCCAGGGTAGGGACATGCCTTTTTGGTCCGTGAAGGTTCCGTTGTCTGCCATTGTCCATGTGTGTATCCTCCACTGTGGAAGAGGCTTTTGCCGCAGTCTTCCCCATCTCTGTAAGTAGAAACAATGTGTGTCCCTAGGCCTGGCGTCTCTCCTTGTTCGGAGATGAGGCGCTCCTACACACTGGTAGGTCATGAGGTTGAGTAAGGCTGGCTTCGACACGCTGGCTCCTGTCGATACTTACCTTCGGTAGACACGGGTCAGCTCAGTGGCGTGTTGTATAGGACCCCTAGTGTCATCACTTGACACAACGTCGGAGTGAACGAGAGATAGGGAATGTCATATGTAACCGAGACGATTTATAAGTGACTTTAATTTAACAAACTTTAGGGGAAATCAGTCATCGACTCACACAATTTTTTTTTTTTTTTAAACATTTTTTATCAGTTACTCTAAACAATTCAGAAATATTAGCAAAAGTGTGTGAAAATATATTTTATACTATATCAATTATAGACGATCACCAGGTTTGTGAATAAATATAATGCTGAATTGTCACTCTTTGCTTTCTTCCTCTCCTTTGTATACCTTTGCTGCAGATGATTCTGGGCGACTGTCCACAGACATGCTTGTGCCCCGTGTCTCTGCCGTTGTGCCTGCCCGGTATCAGCTCTGTGTTGGACTCATGTGGCTACTGGCAGGGTATGTGCCAGGCAGTTTTAATCAGTGACACTGAGCCCTGTGACCACATCAGGGGTCTGCGGTGCCATCTAGGGGCCAAAGCTGACCCACAAAGGGGCTTGTGCAGAGGTGAGGAGAGATGTTGAGAGATGCAAAACAAACAAACTAATTTAAGAGAAAATCTATATCTGTTATAATGTATATTATATTATATTATATTATTTTATATTATTTTATATTATATTATATTATATTATATTCTTCCTCTCCATTCGGCTGTTCCCGTTTAGGGGTCGCCCACATCAAATAATCTGTCTCCACCTAACCCTATTCTCTACATCCTCTTTACCCACACCCACATACTTCATGTCCTCGTTTAGCACACATCCATATGCCTTCTCTTTGGTCCTTCCTCTTTGCCTTTTGCCTGGTAGCTTCATTTCTAACATCCCCCTACCAATATATTCGCTCACACACCTTTTTCTGTACACATGTCCAAACCACCTTAATCTGGCTTCCCTGACCCAAAACATCTAACATGAGCCGTCCCCTGATAAACTAGTTCCTAATCTTGTCCAACCTCGTCACTCCTAAAGAAAACCTTAAATATTCAACTCTGCTACTTCCAGCTCTGCCACCTGTCTCTTCCTGTCTGTCTCTAAACCATACATCATAGCTGGTCTCACCACTGTGTTGTTCATCACCTTTCCCTTAGTTCTAGCTAATATTCTTCTGTCACACATCACTCCTGACACGTTTCTTTTCTCCACCCATTCCAACCTCTTACCTCTTCACCCTGTAATCTCACTGTTCCAGTTCCCTCCCTTTCATTAAAACATATGTACTCTTGTCTTGCTGTGACTGACTTTCATTCCTCCTCTCTCCAGAGCAAAACCTCCACCACTCCAGGTTTCCTTCACCAGCTTCCTGCTCTCACTACAGATCACAATGTCATCTGCCAACATCATTGTCCAAAAAGATTCCTGTCTGACCTCGTCTGTCAAACGATCCATTACCACAGCAAGGAAGAAGGATCTCTGATGCAGTTGCACCGCTACTCTACTTTGAACTCTGTCTGACCTACTGCACTTTGAAATCTGTCTGAACTACTCCTACCTCACTACTGTCCCTGCTTCCCTCATACATATCCTGCACCACCCTGACATACTTCTCTGCTATTCCTGACACATACAATACCACAGCTCTTCTCTTGGTACCTTGTCATATGCTTTCTCTGGGTCTACAAAAATACAATGCAGCTCCGTACGACCAGATGTAAAGCCATACTGCTGGTCACAAATATCTACTACCCTCCTTAAACCTAGTTTCCACTACTCTTTCCCATACCTTCATTGTATGACTCATCAACTTTATGCCTTTGTAGTTGTTGCAATTCTGCACATCACCCTTGCTCTTAAAGATAGGCACCATTCCTCACTAAAATCCTGTTAAAACAATCTAGAAAGAAATTCCACTGCTGCCTCTCCTAAACATTCCACACCTCCACCGGTATCTCATCAGGACCAACCACCATTTTCCTATTTTCATCCTCTTAAAGCCATCCCAACTTCGTTTGTACTAATCTTTTTTAACTTTCTGCTCCACATTATTTACCTCTTCTACCCTTTTCTACCTCTCATTTTCCTCATTCATCAACACTTTAAAGTACTTCTTCCATCTTCTTCCATGTACACTCTCCTTACCGATCCTTAAAAAACCCTAAATTGCTGTTCATCCCAGATACCATATATAACATATATACACAACTACTGCACCTTCTGTACATTATTTACCCACCTCTGTAATTATCAACCTCATTCCCTATATTATTACACTGCTATTCATTGGAAATAAGCCACTTATTCACCTCTGGTTAGATGCTAAACTCCATTTTCATTGGCTCTGGACATGTACCTTGCACAATGACAATAAAGCTGAATCTAATCTAATCTAATCTAATCTAATCTAATATAATATAATATAATCTAATCCTTCCCATCTCAATTCCTCTACTGTACAAGTCCTTCTTTCCTTCTCTAGTGTTTAACCTAGTGTACAACTCATCATATGCCTTCTGCTTGGCATTAGCCACTTCCCTCTTCACATTTGTGCCACAAATCCTTGTATTCCTGTCTACTTTCCTCAGTCTTTTCCATGTCCCACTTCTTCTGTCTAACCTCTTCCTCTGCATACTATCCCTAACTTCTTCATTCCACCACCAAGTCTCCTTATCTTCTTTCCTCCTTCTGTATGACATACCTAGCACCGTCTTCCTGACCCCCCCTGATCACATTCTTGGAATGTGGTGCGTGAGGAAGCGGAAGTGGTGCGCAGGAAGCGGAAGCCGAGCGGAAAGCGGACCGGTGTCCGTGCTAGGCCTAAAACACAAACCCCTAACTCCCGTCTATAACTACACTGGCAAACTAGTAGTTTGCCAGTAGTATAGACGGGAATCCATTCGCTCCCTGGATATATAAACTGGACTATATCCGACTACAGCGCGAACTACACGGCGTGAATTTAGAAACTGTTGTGTCTTTGTTTTCACGGAAACAAGGCTCAGCAGAGTTCCGGACGCCGCCATTCAGCTAGATGGGCTAACGTCGTTTCGTGCCGACAAAATTGCAACTCTGGTGCGGTTAAGACTCGCGGTGGTGGCGTGTGTGTTTACATCAACACTGAATGGTGCGAGAGCTCTGTGATCGTTTTTCTACTTTCTCTTCATTGCTAGTGGAGTTTGTGACTGTTAGATTCAATTCAATTCAGTTTTATTTGTATAGTGCTTTTTACAATGGTGATTGTCACAAAGCAGCTTTACACAATTGAAGAAATTATAAGATAAAATGAAACAGAAAATCAGTTTGTCCCTGATGAGGCAAGCCGGGGGCGACGGTGGCAAGGAAAAACTCTCCCTGAGATGAGATAGGAAGAAACCTTGAGAGGAACCAGACTACTCAACAGAGAACACATCCTCATTTGGGTGAAAAAAAAAGTAGCAGGGATTATGTGGTTACATTGGTGTGTGAACAACTTAAATCATTAGTCCTTAAAGAACAGCTGGAATGTCTTTTATGGCGAAGTGTGGGACGTCCTAGGTCACCCTGGTGATGTATCATCCGCTGGGGCAGGTCACAGGGAAGGGTTCAACAGGTCCGGGGTGGAGATGGGGTCTGGATCACCGGCAGCTCCGTTGTGGCATATGTAACTCAACAGTGAGAGAGAGAGAGATGAGAGAGAGAGAGAGAGGGAAAGGAAGACAAAAAAGAAGGAAAAACAGTTAAGTGACAATTGTAATCACACGGTTTGGATTGATTAAATAAATAATGTAGAGTGCAACGGATGGACTCCGGCTAGGTCAGCATAACTAAAAGGAGAACCAGATGTGCGTAATGTGCTCATATCTTTTAGTTTTAGTAAGGACTCACGCTGCGTTCTGGACTAACTGAAGTTTTATTAACACACCTGGTTGAACATCCAGACAGTAAAGCATTACAGTAATCCAGCCTGGATGTGATAAACGCATGAATTAATGTTTCGGCATGACAAGATATTTCTTATTTTAGCAATATTTCTGAGATGATAGAACGCTATCCTGGTAATATTGTCGACATGGGCCTCAAATGAGAGATTGGAGTCTTAAAAATCACACCCAGATCTTTTACTGTTGCACTTGGTGAAACAGAAAGACTGTCTAAGGTTAAGGTGTGATCAGGAAGCTTACTTTTAGCTACCTGTGGTCCTAGAACCAGAACTTCCGTCTTGTCAGGGTTAAGCAAGAGAAAAATTGCATAACATCAAATCTCTTATTTCCTTCACCACATTGCTCAATTTTTATTAAGCGGCCTTTCGCATCAGGCCCTTGATGAGACGTACAGCTGTGTGTCATCAGCGTAACAGTGGAAACTGATATCATGCTTACGAATTATGTTTCCAGAGGCAGCATGTAAAGAGAGAAAAGAAGTGGGCCTAAAACCGAGCCCTGTGGAACACCATACAAGGGAGCATGCAGAATAATCACCATTTAAATCAACAAACTGGTAATGATTGGTTAAATAGGACCTGAGCCATGCAAAAGCCGTTCCTTTAATTCCTACTAATTTTTCTAATCTGTGAAGAAGAATATTGTGATCTATGGTGTCAAAAGCCGCACTAAGGTCAAGTAATATAAGCAACGAGACACAGCCTTGATTGGATGCCAGTAAGAGGTCATTAGCTACTTTGACCAGTGCTGTCTCTGTGCTGTGGTGAGGCCTGAATCCTGATTGATAAAGTTTGTGTATGTTATTCTCTTGTAACTATGAACATAGCTGCTGCGTACTACGCAGGGTGGCTCAAATGTTAAGGTGCTGAGTTGTTAATCTGAAGACCAGAAACACCTGGGTTCAAAGCCCACCTCTGGCAAGTCAACCACTGTTGGGTCCTTGAGCAAGACCCCTTAACCCCTTCTGCTCCAGGGGCGCTGTATCATAGCTGACCCTGCGCTCTGACCCCAACTTACTAAGATGGGATATGCGAAAAAATGCATTTCATTGGCTCTGTACATGTACCTTGCACAATGACAATGAATTGAATATACTTCTCTAGGATTTTGGAGATAAACGGAAGGTTAGATATCGGTCTGTAGTTCGACCAGCTCATTTTGGTCAAGGTCAGGTTTCTTAATTAAAGGTTTAATAACTGCTAATTAAAAAAGATTTCGGAACATACCCACTGCTGAAGTGAAGAGTTTTAACTATTTTCAAACAGGGGTTTCTGATACTGCCGGTACTAAGAAAGTGTGTTGGGATATGATCTAATACACAAGTTGACGTTTTGGTGGAAGAGATGAGTATGATTAGGTTGTTCTCTTTCCAGAGGAGTAAATTTTCTAAAATTCTGATCTGATGCGGTTAGTTGTTTATCAGAATCATTCGAAAGGTCTGATTTTAAAGCGTGAATTTTCTGCCTAAGGTTTGCAATTTTATTATCAAAAAAGTTCATGAAATCCTCACTGCTGCACGCAGTTATGGTGCAGGTTCTGAGGTCGTCTTATTTCTAGTTAATTTTGCGACGGTGTCAAATAGAAATCTAAGATTTATTTTATTATTTTAAATAAGGTTTATAAAGATACTTTGATCTAGTTTACACTAAGAGCTTTTTTTATAAGCTAGAATTCCCTCTTTCCATGCTGCCTGGAAAACCAACAATCTAGTTTGGCGCCATTTACGTTCTAGTTTACGGCGCTCTGTTTTTAAAGAGCATGTGTGTTCATTATACCAAGGAGCGATGTTTCTTATCTTTAATTATTTTTCTTTTAACTGGAGCCACGGTTATCTAACATATAGTGGAATGCGGCATCTATGTATTCAGTCGCCTGCTCGAGTTCTGTTGGATCAGACGGCGATCCAATGACAGAAGACAATTCTGGAAGATAATTAATAAAGCTCTGAGCAGAAGTTGATGTAAGTGTAATTTAAAGCTGTTTGCGCGGCGTTACGTGTGCATTATCAGTATGACGCATTTTAAAATGATATAAGATGGTGATCAGAAAATAATTTCGCACTGAGGAATTGTTACTATATTACTTATACTTATTCCGAAAGATAATATTAAATCTAATGTGTGACCCTGCTTTATGAGTGGGTCCTATTACACACTGATTTACTCCCACTGAGTCGAGTAAGGACATAAATGCTGTTCTCAGCGGCGTGTCTGAGTTTTCAAAAATGAATATTAAAGTCTTCCAGCAATTAATGCTTTATCAACGAAGACAACCGGGTTAGACAGAAAATCTGCAAATACACTAAGAAATTTGGAGTACGGCCCTGGGATTCTGTAAATAAGAACTAGAGAAATCGACTGACTCTGCTTATTATTTATCTCTGCAGATATTTGGTGACTGTAGAGAGCTTCGAATGAATTAAAATTTTTGTCCATGTTTCTGTACGATAGTTAGATTATTTTTATAAATAACTGCGACGCCTCCTCCTCTGCCATTTGGGCGAGGCTGATGTATGTAGCTGAATGCTGGAGGACTAGCTTCATTTAATGTTACATACTCATTCGGTTTAGTCCATGTTTCTGTTAAACACAAAATGTCAAACTCCAGATCTGAGATCATTTCATTACCCATAAGTGCTTTAGAAGTAAGAGATCTAATGTTTAACAATCCTAGCTTCAACATCAGAGGTGCAGGCTGTGTGTTCAGTATTCTCTGAATTACGAATAATCTATATTAATTAATTACTAAAGCGAACTTTTGGGGTTTTTCTATATTTATATTGTTTAGCTCGGGGAACAGACACAGTCTCAATATTATGAACCCTGAGTGCGACTCTGTGCAGCTAGCAGACGGTCGGATTAGCCTGTTGGTTTGCTTCTTGGCCTGCGCTCTGCTAGTCAACGATTAACTGGTCCTATTCTAAGACTATGAGCTATGTTGCAAGAAACAAGGAGAGATGCAGGCCTTTTTATTACCACAGGAATTCACAGCTGTTTTTCATATCGGAGTGTACATTCCCACCGAGCGCTAATGCTAGGAGGCGTTTTATGTACTGTACGCGGCTATTAGCAATCTGCAGAATGCACACCCCAACGGATGTGCATTCATCACTGGAGATTTTAACCATGCAAATCTCAAAACAGTGCTTCCTAAATTTTATCAACATATAGACTTTGCGACAAGAGGGGGAAAAACACTCTGGATCTTGTTTACACAAAACATCCCCGGCGCGTACCAAGCGGACCCTGCCCCCATCTCGGATACTCAGACCACATCCCTGTTATGCTAATTCCAGCATACAGACCTCTCGTCAGACGCTCTAAACCGGTTTCAAAGAAGGTGGCCAACAGGAGCTACAACCCACGGAAGTCTGCTGGACCAGACAAACATCCCAGGCAGAGTGATCAGGGACTGTGCAACACAACTAGCAGATGTCTTCACTGACATCTTTAACACTTCCCTGTGCACCACTGTCGTTCCTACGTGCCTCAAAACTGCTACCATCATCCCTGTGCCAAAAAAGTCAGCAGTCTCCATCCCTCAATGACTACCATCCCGTCGCACTCCACACCCATCGTGATGAAATGCTTCGAAAGGCTGGTCATAAGGCACATTAAGACCCTGCTGCCCCCCACACTGGACCCATTACAGTTTGCGTACCGCCTGAAACCGTTCCATGGACGACGCTATTGCCACAGCCCTCCACCTGGCCGTCACACACATGGACAATAAAGACACATACGTACGAATGCTGTTCATAGACTTTAGTTCAGCATTTAACACAATCATCCCTCAGCATCTGATCGAGAAGCTGAGGCCTGCTGGGCCTGAACAACTTCCATCTGCAACTGGATCCTGGACTTTCTGACGGAAAGACCTCAGTCAGTCCGGATTGGAAAACAGCATCTCCAGCACCACACAAACCGAGCACTTGGCCCCGCAGGGCTGCATGCTGAGTCCACTGCTGTTCGCTTCTGCTGACTCATGACTGTGCAGCAACGCACAGCTCAAATCACATCGTCAAGTTCGCTGATGACACGACCGTGGTGGGTCTCATCAGGAAGAAAGACGAGTCGCATACAGAGAGGAGGTGAAACAGCCTGGTGTAAAGCAATAAACCTGTCTCTGAATGTTGACAAAACTAAGGAGATAGTTGTTGACTTCAGGAAAAACAAGAGAGACCATCCATCCACTGAACATCGACGGCTCCTCTGTAGACATCGTCAAGGACACTAAATTTCTTAGTGTCCACCATGACGGTGAACCTCACCTGGTCACTCAACACCAAGCTCCATTAGCAAAAAGCCCATCAGCGCCTCTACTTCCTGCGAAGACTGAGGAAAGCCCACCTTCCACCTCTCATCCTATCAATATTCTACAGAGGGACCATCGAGAGCATTCTGAGCAGCTGCATCACTGCCTGGTTTGGGAACTGCATCGTTTTGGATCGCAAGACCCTACAGAGGACAGTGAGAACAGTTGAGAAATCATCGGAGTCTGTCTTCCCTCTATAAACGCCATCTACACCACACCCTGCATCCGCAAAGCTAACAGCATTGTGGAGGACCCCACATACCCCTCACACTCACTTTTCACACTACTGCCCTCTGGGAAAAGATACCACAGCATTCGGACCCTCACAACCCGATATGTGTAACAGTTTCAAGCCATCATGCTGATCAACACACTGATCTGAACTACCTCAACCCACAAATACGCACATACTCGAACATTTTTTGTTAAGCACAGTCACTTTACAATACTATAGTCACTTTACAATGCTATTTGCACAGTACTGCTGTAATTTGCACATTTTGTGTTTACCTCATCTACAATATGGTTGGCGCTATTCCGTTATTCGTATGTCCGCCTTATTGTCTTTTTTGCACTGTCTTTGTAATCTTTGTTTGTTACTGCACTGTCTGTTTCTGCACTGTCTGCACTGCACTGTCTGCCACTAGGTTGCACACATGCACTTTATGTCTATCCTGTTTAGTGGCTCTTTGTTGTTTTGTAAATTCTATGTTTTGTGTAGCACCAGGGGGTCCTGGAGAAACGTTATTTATTTCATCTCACTGTGTACTGCATCTGCTCTATATTGTTGAAATGACAATAAAGGTCCTTGAACCTTGAACCTTGAATTTCTGCTAGTTTGCAATTCATCTAAAATCACTCTAGCTAACCGCCCGTTTCAAACTCCTGTCTAAATTCTTCACAGTATTCTCCTTTTGCAGCTCTCACCACTTGGTTTTCTTCTATACCTTTGATCTCTTCTTATTCCAGACAAAACATCTTCATTTTACACACCACCTATAGTGGTGTCTATGCGTCTGGCTACACTCTCTCCCCCCACAACTTTACAGTCACTAATGTCTTTCAGATAGCTTTGTCTAGATAAGATGTAATCTACCTGTGTGCTACTTCCTCTGCTTTATAGGTCACTATATGCTCCCCGGTCTTTTTGCAAAGTATTTACCACAGCCAGCTCATCCTTTTAGCAAAGTCTCTATCATCTGTCTTTAACTGTTCCTTTCACTGTTCCAAACCCGCCCAACACTTCCTCATCACCTCTGTTCCCTCACCAACATGTCCTTTAAAGTCTGCGCCTATCACTACTCTCTCTCCTCT